>CM075977.1:352668918-352810576 GCA_038087875.1 Malacoraja senta
TAGAGATGTGTATGCCCAGGAACCTGAAGCTGTTGACTTTTCTACCGCCATTCAACCATTGAAGACGCTGGCCCTCAGCTTTCCCTTCCTGCAACCTTTCATTAAAACCTGGAACATTTTGAGTGAAATCAAACCTGTTTTAAGTTGTGGAAAAAGAAGTGACATGGAATGAAAGAAGGGAATGTCTTTGATTGGGTGAAGAGAGAGCAAATGACAGAAGGTAGGCCTGTAAATTGTAGCAGTTTAGTCTGGAGAAAATGCAAATAGAGGGAAATAAATATATAGGACACGGAACAGTACAGCACAGGAAAAGGCCACTCGACCTTCAACGTCCGTGTCAAAGATGATGTCATGTTAAACTGAAGATGAAGCAGAGAGAAAAGAGAAACAATGCTGGAAATGAAACAAATACTGCACCTTCCTGAAATATGAAATGATAGAAATGCTGCCAATACTTAGCAGGTCAGGCAACATCTATAGAGAGAGGAAATTGAATTAATGTTGCAGGTTGATAACCTTTCATTAGAAAAGACCAGCTCCAATTCTTTGAGTTATTTCTAGAAGTCCGAGTAATCTTGTACATTATTTTTTGATTTCACTCCCTTTGCCTTTGGCCTCTTGCACTGTTCCAATAAATCAGAACAGGAGCTTAAGGAAGAATCAGAATCAGATTTTATTCGCCATGTTTTGCAACATAGGAGGAATTTCACTGGCCAGGTCAGTCATACAATTAAAAAGCAACACTCAAAAACACATTTTAACATGAACATCCACCACAGTGACTCCTACACATTCCTCACTGTGATGGAAGGCAAAATAAAGTTCAAGTCCTTCCCTTGTGTTCTTCCTTGGTCGGGGGCCTCGGGATGACCTTGACTCCCGTAGCCGGTGGCGTTCGGACCCTCCGCATCGAGGCGTTCAGCTCCCGCATCGTGGGTTGTCAGCTCCCGGCGCCGGGCGATCAAACCTCGCGTCGGGCTGGTTGAACCTTCAGCGGCGTTGGAGCTCCCGACTAGCCTCTTCCAAGACTGTGAGCCCTTGTTGGTAAGTCCGCAGGCCATGGTGGGAGCGATCTCATGCAAGGGATCCGCTCCGATGTTAAGTTCACGCCCCGCGGTGGGGCTCACGACAGTCCGAGGCGGCTTCCAGCTCCAGCGATGGTAGGCCGCAGCCCGGAGAATGTGATCCGAAAAATGATCACATCTCCGGGAAGGTAAGAATCTGAAAAAAAAGTTTCCCCCGATCCCCCCCACCCCCCCTCCACCCCCACATAAAACAAACCGTAGTACATTAAATTAAACTTTTAACAAACACTAAAATAACAAAAAGATGAAAAAACGAACAGACTGCCGGCAGGGCTGGCTATCTCCCCGGCGCCCCTGGTGGTCTTGAACATCTGAGTTTTGCACTAGGCACATTACAACCTTCAAGACAGTTTATTGAATTCAATATTTTCAGTTAATTGGTCTTTGGAATTTTTATCAGAGTAAATTAAATATTATCTCCCTGTCATACAGACGCTGCTTCTCCTCTCCGCAGAGACACTACAGAAACCTGCTGAATGTTTCCAATGTTTTCTGTTTCATTTCATTTCTGCAGCATCTGGAGTTTTTTTTGGTTTTCTCATACTCAGTTATATATTTTAACCAAACTGTGTTATCATACACTAAGAGGATTTTTCACCACTATTGCATTTGCACGTATGCCAGGTATTGAGTGTATCGATGAAGAGTGCGCAGGCAGCCGAGAGGAGGAGCACAGTAGCTTTAAAAAGAAGCTGTGATTGTCCGAGCATGACTGCTCCTTATGATGCATAATGGTTGAGAGATACCTGTGGAGCGGCCTATTGGGACTGGCTATGTTTGGAGAGCCTGTGTGTTGCATCTGAGTGCCTAGAATGTGCTGCCGTGGATGGTGGTGGTAGCAAGTGCGAGAATGGCATTTAAGGGACTTTTGCATATGCCCTTGGTTATGTAAGGAGTGGAGGGATATGAATTATTTGTCTATGCAAACTTCAGTGAGGCATTTGATAAGGTTCTGCATGGTCGGCTGCTCTGGAAGGGTAGATCACCTGGGATCCAGGAAGAGCTAGCTGACTGGATAGAAAATTGACCTCATGGCAGAAAGCAGACGGTGCTGGTGGAAGCACGAAAGGACACAAATAGACAATAGGTGCAGGAGTAGGCCATTCGGCCCTTCGAGCCAGCATCGCCATTCAATGTGATCATGGCTGATCATCGCCAATCAGTACCCCTTTCCTGCCTTCTCCCCATATCCCCTGACTACGCTATTTTTAAGAGCCCTATCTAGCTCTCTCTTGAAACGATACAGAGAACCTGCCTCCGCTGCCCTCTGAGGCAGAGAATTCCACAGACTCACCACTCTCTGTGAGAAAAAGTGTTTCCTCGTCTCCGTCCTAAATGGCTTACTCCTTATTCTTAAACTGTAGCCCCTGGTTCTGGACTCCACCAACATCAGGAACATGTTTCCTGCCTCTAGCGTGTCGAAACTCTTAACAATCTTATATGTTTCAATGAGATATCCTCTCATCCTTCTAAACTCCAGAGTGTACAAGCCCAGCTGCTCCATTCTCTCAGCATATGACAGTCCCGCCATCCCGGGAATTAACCTTGTAAACCTACGCTGCACTCCCTCAACAGCAAGAATGTCCTTCCTCAAATTAGGGGACCAAAACTGCACACAATACTCCAGCTGTGGTCTCACTAGGTCCCTGTACAACTGCCGAAGGACCTCTTTGTTCCTATATTCGATTCCTCTTGTTACAATGTGCTGGAGTAACTCAGCATGTCAGGCAGCATCTCTGGAGAGCATGGATAGGTGATGTTTTGGGTCGTGACCCTTCTTCACATTGATTGTACGGGGGAGAAGAAAGCTGGAAAAGGGGAGAGGTGGAAGTGTGGAAGGTAATAGAGGTGGAAGTGTGGAAGGTAATAGATCGACATAGGTGAGGGGAAGTCCTAAAAGGCAGATGGTTGGAATAAAGGCCAGTGATAAGAAAATAAGTGGTGAGACAGCTTTACAGAATTGTGAGGCGAGAGGGAGGTAAGTAGCAGGAGGGAAAGGGAGGTGGAGGGATAGATAGGTGTGAGTCCAGGTGGGGCAGAGGGGTGAGAGGGGGAATGGGTGGCAGGCAGGTTAATGAGGATTTACCTAGAATTGGAGAATTCAATGTTCATACGATGGGGTTGTTATCCACCAAAGCAGAATGTAAGGTGCTGTTCCTCCAGTTTGCCTGTGGCCTTACTCTGTCAAATGAGGAGGCCCAGGATAGAAAGGTCAGTGTGGGTATTGGAAGAGGAGTTAAAATGATGAGCAACCGGGAGATCCAGTAGACCTTGGTCAAGGTCTTTGTTGTTTAACAAGGATGATGCCAGGCCACAAGGGGAGGTTAAGCTGGCTAGGACTTTATTCCTTGGAATGCAGGAGGCTGAAGAGTGATCTTATCGGTGTCTAAAACCATGAGGGGAATAGATAGGGTGATTGCACAGAGTTTTTTTCTCAGCATAGGTGAACCAAGAACTAAAGGGCGTAGGTTTAAGGTGAGAGACATTAGATTTAATAGGAACCTGAGGGATAACTTTTTCCACACTGAGTATGGTGGGTATATGGAACAAGCTGCCTGAGGGAGAAGTTGAGGCAGGTATAAAAACACAATTTAAAATACATTTAGATAGGTACATGCATAAGAAAGGATTAGAGGGATATTGGCCAAATAGGACAATCTCAGATGGGACATCTTGATTGGCATTGATGAGTTGGGGAGAGGGCCTGATTTCGCACTGTATGACTCTAGGTTTGTAACATGGTGTAACTAACTGAAATAATCTTTTTCATTACCTCGTATCTAGTTAGTCCTTGGTGTCACATAGCAAAAGTAGATAAAGAAATCCTCACGTTCATGATGAGGCCCTGACTCTGAAGAAGAGTCCAGACCTAAAATGTTACCTATCCATGTTCTCCATGGATGCTGAATGACCCGCTGAGTTACTCCAGCACTTTGTGTCCTCACATTCATGATGTTTATAGGGGATTTTCATATATCTTAATGAAGTATCTCCTGAAATACTTCTGTTAAAATCAGAATACGCGTTAATTGTTGTTTCCATGAAGAATATTGACACTAGGATAAAAACCTTCTGTTCATTCTGGGAGAGTCTTTGGAAAGTCTCAATGTTTGATTAGATAGCCAGATATGTCCATTGGTATTTGTAAATATAACAGAATGAAGTGCAATATACGGTGAATTGATTGTAGGAAAATAATTGTTTCTTGGAAAAAAACAGTTTACTGACCATCTGAAAATGTACATCACACAGCCACAATTATGTAAGCTAAGATTCTAAGTCTCCTGCCCACAGTAAAACCAGCCACATTACCCAGCTGACCAAATGACTAGCTTCAAGTTCTCCCACCTGCACAGTGTAAGATAATATGAAATGCAGATCAGAACTCCATTGTTGATCTCCATTTAGCCACTTGGCAGAAGGAAAACAAAGCACTTTAATTTTGTGCACTTAATTATTATGTATGCCTCCTGTTTGTAAAGAACAGATGTGAGCAGTCATGTTTTGACACGCATGAGGGAAAATAATAATTATACCAGGCATTAGAGGAATCTTTTGCAATTCATTAGAAAGTACATATGATTTACCTTTTCATCAGAATAACCACAGCTCCAAGAGTACGGTACTCCCTCAGAAAAGCTATGGAGTGTCAGCCAGATAGAAATTTATGTAGTGGATGTATTCCAGAATACATACTTGAATTGCAGTATTTCAAGCTTGAATTATTTCTGATGATGCTACTCTAGGGTAGGTAATTTCACCACTGCCATCAGCATGGCCTCGTAAATCTGAAGCTTGATATAAATGCATAGGCATCTTTCGGTGGTGATTCAAGCATTTTGATCTTTGTGCTGCGTGACTTGAAATTAACCTAATTAGAAATAAATAATAGAAACAATTACGTTACTTCTACTTACTGTGTTCCATTACTCCCTCTTTTCTAGGTTTTACTGGGATTTGGTAATGCTGCTGCTTATGGTTGGAAATCTCATCATTATTCCAGTGGGGATCACCTTCTTCACGGAGTCGACATCCACCGTTTGGATTATTTTTAATGTTGCATCTGACACCTTCTTCCTTTTGGACTTGATAGTCAATTTTAGAACTGGAATTGTTGTGGAAGACAATGCTGAAATCATATTGGACCCAAAGGTGATCAAGTGGAAGTACTTGAAGAGCTGGTTTATCCTAGATTTTGTCTCTTCTATACCAGTGGATTATATATTTCTGATTATAGAAAAAGGATTTGATTCTGATGTTTACAAGACAGCTAGAGCTCTGAGAATTGTGAGGTTTACCAAAATTCTCAGTCTCTTACGCTTATTACGGCTTTCAAGACTTATTCGATATATACACCAGTGGGAGGAGGTAAAGTACTTCTTTATTAAATCTTGGATCAAAGCACAATTTGTAGATATATTGTGAAAATTATGTTTCTGGCTGCAAATATTGTTGACTCAAAGGGGTTTTGATTTGACATTAAGGCACGGTATAGACTAAACGTTGCATATTGTCCTCGTGGGACTGGTGAAGAATCCTCCTTGTGAGGGTGGTCACAAATAGTTTTGACTGCTGTGGTGTATCTCATCCGTTGAAGCTTAAAATATTCCCAGGAGCCAATGGAAATGGACAAACATTTACAGCTTTGTTTGAAAGGACTCCTTTTAATATTATCTTAGAACCAGTTATCCCAATGCCTGAATGAAATTTTGACTCTGGGGGGTGTTGAACTCCCAGTGCGTGTAAGCTTATAACACAATTCCTGCAGCAAGTCAGAGTATAATGGGGAGTTGGAAGCAAGGGATCTTACATTGAGATGTGGAATATTATTTGATTTAACAAACTCCCCACGGACAACAGATACAGTGGTGAATAGCACTGTTTGCTTGGCACCACTTTAAGAAAGTATTGTATTTAATACTTAGCAACACCATTTGTCCTTTTTAATAAGAGTGGGTTGCACTGTATTTACATAACATTTTTTTAAATCTTGATTTTATTCCTGAAGGTCCCTTATGTAACAGCTTCTAAAGATTTCTCAATTTATGCTATTTCAGTCCAGTTCTCAGGTGGATGTGTTTCATTTTGTGCCTCAATTCAATGATAATAGAAATTATTTTAAGAAGTCTTATGCAGAAAGATGATAAGGGATATACAAACTAGTTCAAGAGGGACGCTTCTTCAAGGAGCAGATTAAAATGTATGGCTACTAGCTGAAATTATCTGTTCTTTCTAATTTTGCATGGTGCTTATTATTTTTGAAAGTGCTTTGGTTGTTGCTTAATTGGTATGAAAGTTACCAATTTCTAATGCACTAAATATGGTTTAACTAAAACATTCATACACATTGTTCATTATCTAATAACATAAAGACTTACTGCTCTTCACATTCTCATCAGTTGATGTTCATTAATTTTACTTCAGGAGACAAAACACCTGCCCATGGAGTCATAGAGTCAAACAGTGTGGGAAAAGGCCCTTAGGCCAACGTGCCCAAACTGACCAACATGTCCCATCTACACTACTCACTAGACCTCCGAACAATATTTGTCCTTGGCTACCACTGTATAATTTAGTAGTCAGGGAAAGCCTAAGGCAGATTATGTGAGATGTAAATGGAACAACCTATCAGAGGAAATAGTTGGGGCAGATGCAGTAACAACATTTAAAAGACATTTAGATAAGTACTTGCATACAAAAATATTTAGAGGGATTATGAGCCAAACCCAGGTAAATAGGACAATTTAAGTGGGAATCTCAGTCGGCATGGACAAGTTAGACCAATGTGCCTATTTCTGTGTTGTATGTCTGTATGACAGTATATTACTGCAAATAGCAGAAAGTACGTTTCCTAGAAAATTATGTTAACGATTAAATGTCAATTATGTCAAATGCTATGCCAAATCTTGACAAATCTGTCATTGCAATGGATGTATGAAGGCTGAGTGATACTTGAATCAATGAAACTGCATGGGTAGATATGTGTCGATGGTCATGTGAATAGTCCTGAATTATCATTGCACTGTTGGTCACTACGCAGAATGTGAAATCACTTTTTTCACAGAGAAGAACTGGATAAAAATTAATTTGATTAGATTTTTGCTTCCTCCATGCATCCTTGACATTTTTTTGAGTTTTACCCAATTGGTGCATCTGAACAGTAAGTAGGTCCAGGTCCATTATTACCATTGTAATAAGCGGTTTTAAAGCATGTTCCAATGAAAATCTGTCTTTATCAATAACATCTGTATTTTTAGACATGAGTTATGCTTGTGTGATAGTTGTCATGTTGATGCACTCTTGGTATCAATTTTCTGTCTATCCTGTACCTACAAGAGAAGTGACTAGTCCTAGTAGGGTACTATGTTGAAGTCTCACAAATGAGAAAGACAAAAGCCTAACACACCACCATACCACTTGATGCCACTGAAACTCGCTCAACCCCCCCACCCCCCGCACTCTTGTAAATCCGCATAGTCGACTTGCCATCGTCCCTATTGTAGTTGGCCTACATGAAGTCAAATAGAACCTTAAAATTATCATTCATATGTTCAGATCCTTTAATAGCTGCCCCTCCCTGACTTTATGATGTCCTCCAGTCCCTACAGCCATTTGGGACCTTGCTGGTCTGAGCATCTCATCAGTAATGGTTGCGCATTCTGCTGCACAAAACATTACGTTGTGGAATTCCCTTCTTTCGACATCTCCACCTCCCAGTCTGCTTTTAAATATTGCTTAAATTCTATCTCTGAGCAAATAAATCTTTACTCATCAGTCGTAATATTTTCTTCCTTGGGTCATTGCATGCTTTGTCCCCTTGTGTACCTTGTTTTCATGTTTTCACTGTGAAGGTTATTCACCTAATTGTCCTTTTGTTGTCAGTGAGCAATTGAAGTTCAGACCAAGTCTTGCATTTTCAGCTGTATCATTGACCAACTTTTTCTGGGTAGCTTTTCCGGCACTGGATCTGTTTCTGGAATTTTCCATGAAAGTGATGGTAGGTGCTAAATAGAATCCATTCTTATTTGGACTTGCACAGTCAAATGAAATATTAATGATGGAAAGATGTGTAATCAATGTATTTTCCAGTATTAATATCTTAGTATATGTAGATCAGGAAGAGGGTAAATGTTAGGTCAGTTTACCTCTGGTATAAGTACCAGAGGAAATGCAATGAAGGAATTGAGTAACAGACCATTCTGTTTATTAAATATGGAACAAGATCAGAACATTCTGGTGGTGTTGCAGTGAGACTGAAGAGGTGGAGGTAACCAAAATGCTTAGAAAGGAGAGGTGAACATTTATTTCTTGATTAATGCACAATGTTAAATTCTATTGGCATCTTCACAGCAAATAAAGGTTTAAACCTGAATGCAGCAAGATCTACACAACATTCAGCCTCAGGCTGATAAGTAGCAGAGGACATTCATGCCACAAAAGGCACGTAATGACCATCACCCACATGAGAGAGTCTGACCACCTAATCTTGACTTTCAATATTATTGCCATTACTGAATAACCCACAAAGATGGAAATTGCTAGAGTAACTCAGCGGGTCAGGCAGCATCTTCGGAGAAAATATATTTCGGTTCGAGACCCTTCTTCAGATTGAGGTTCTTCTTCTTCTTCTTCATCTTCTTCCTCTCCTTCTCCCTCTCCCTCTCCCTCTCCCTCTTCCTTCTCCCTTCTCCTTCTTCCTTCTCCTTCTTCCTTCTCCTTGCTCCGGAAGTGGCGGCGCTGTTAATCGGCTGCGGCTCGCCTGCAGTCCGTCTGTATTTACTTTTTTCTGTTGTTTTTTATGTCTTGTTTTGTTAAGTTTTAGTTTGTTGGGTTGTGTTAGGGGGGGAGAAACATGTCCTCTGTCTCCTCCTTCGGGGGAATGCGACTCTTTCGTGTCGTATCCCCCTTCCTTGCCTCCGTCTGCGGTGAGGCCTAATGGCGGGGGTGGCCGCCTCCATCCTGCGACCGACCCCGAGGCTACGGAGGCAGAGCCAGCCAGCACTTACCAACGGGAGGCTGGCCGTCTTCGGGGCAGAGGCAGCGGTGGCCCGACTTGCTGGTGCGGCGTTCTGGCTTTCGGCGGCGGCCTGGAGCTAATGCAGCGGGGTCCGGAGCGGAGACTGCGGGGCCTGGAGCTGGTGCAGCGGGGTCTGGAGCGGAGACTGTGGGACCTGGAGCTGGTGCAGCGGGGTCCGGAGCGGAGACTGCGGGGCCTGGAGCTGATGCAGCGGGGTCCGGAGCGGAGACTGCGGGGCCTGGAGCTGGTGCAGCGGGCTCCGGAGCGGAGACTGCGGGACCTGGTGCTGGTGCAGCGGGGTCTGGAGCGGAGACTGCGGGGCCTGGAGCTGGTGCAGCGGCCCGGAGCGGAGACTGCGGGACCCGGGGCTGATGCTGTGGCGGGCCGTCTCAGAGCGGAGGCGGCGTTCCGGCTTTCGGCGGCGGCGACATCGCCACGGGGGTCCGCTGGACTGGAGGGCGGCATCTTCGGCCTGGATCGATCGCCTCAGCGCAGAGGGAGAACAAGGAGGGAAGAGACGGAGACTAAGACTTTGCCTCCATCACAGTGAGGGTGTGCTTGGTGAACTCACTGTGGTGGATGTTTAATTTGTGTTTATTGTATGTTTGTTATTATTGGTTCTGTGTATGACTGCAGGCATCACAATTTCGTTCAGACCGAAAGGTCTGAATGACAATAAAGGAAACTTGACTTGAACTTGACTCCTTCTTCTTCTTCTTCCGAATGAAACATAAAGCATAGTTAGATCTCAAGCCGGGTGCTGAGCAGCCAGGTTGTTGTCTCTGTGTTCTTCAGACTGATGAAGGGTCTCGTCAAGAAACGCGAGTCAGAAGAAGGGTCTCGATCTGAAACATCGACTATTCCTATTCTCCCGAGATGTTGCCTGATCCGCTGAGTTACTCCAGCATTTTGTGTCTATCTTTGGTGTAAACCAGCATCTGCAGTTCCTTCCTATACATTGAATAACCCACCATGTCTCGGCACTATATCTGAGGAAGGATGTGCTGGCTCTGGAGAGGGTCCAGAGGAGGTTTACAAGGATGATGCCAGGAATGAGTATGTTAAGATATGATGAGCTTTTGATGGCACTGGGCCTGTACTGGCTGGAGTTTAGAAGAATGAGGGGGATCTCATTGAAACATACAGAATATTGAAAGTCTTGGATAGAGTGGATATGGAGATGATGTTTCCACTAGAACTAGTCTAGAACTAATGGTCATAACCTCAGAATTAAAGTGTGTTCTTTTAGGAAGGAGATGAGGTGGAATTTCTTTAGTCAGTTTTGAATCTGTGGAATTCTTTGCTACAGAAGGCTATGGAGGCCAAGTCAATGGGCATTTTTAAGACGGAGACAGATAGATTCTTGATTGGTATGGGTATCAGGGGTTATGGGGAGAAGGCAGGAGAATGGAGTTAGGAGGCATAGATAGATCAGCCATGATTGAATGGCGAAGTAGACTCGATGGGCTAATTATGTTCCTATCACATGACCTTATGACCTTATGACCATCAACATCCTTGGGATTACCATTAAAACAGATGGTCCTTTGCAACAGCCTCTTAAATATTGTGGCTACAAGATCAGGTCAGAGGCTGGGAAACCTGTAGTTTGCAAAACATAAAGAGCTGGAGTAACTCACCAGGACAAGTAACATCTGCGGTGGGAACGGACAGGTAACATTTTGGGTCAGGATTCACCTAACATCCATTTCCTACAAGGCACAGAGTGCTGTAACACTCAGCAATTGATTGAATGAGTGCAGTTTCAACAACTCTCAAGTAGCTGAACACCACTCTGGATAAAACTTCCTTAAGTGATGCCTATCAATGTTCCTGAATATTCACTCCCTCCACCACATGCAACAATGGCTACATTAATCACACAGACTCTTGAAAAAGCACCTGCCAAACACATGACCTCTATCAGTAAGAAGGACGAAGGCAGGATGCATTTGAGAACACTATTTACAGGTGCCTTTCCACACTATTCTCATTTGGAAACATCACTAGCCCCTCATCATCACTGTGTTTATATCCTGGAATGTTTTCCCTAACAACACTGCGGAACTATCTCTGCCAGAAGGACTGCAAGTAATGTATAATGCTGGCACTCTTCAACTCTGAGCATACACCACTCAGTTCTGGGAGATGCAACATCAGCCCAGAGACACAACCTGAAGGCCCATGGAATCAAAGTAGCAATGATTGACTTTTTTTTAAAGCACGTACTATTTACAGTTCAAGTAAGTGGTTCATCACCACCTTCTCAAGGGCAATCACGTGATGGACAATAAAAGCTGGCCTTGCCAGTGATGGCCAGGTCCTTGGAAAAACAAGCCATCGAAACACATTCCAGCGAACACTGCTTCCTTTATCCAAATGGATCATGGGCTTGGCAGTGGCTCAACTGAGAATCAGTGAAAAGAAGCAACTGCCCAATGCTTCATGTGCAGTCCTGCTGAGGACAGGAAGGAGACCACAGGTAATGAGGAAATTGTTCTCAGGGGGAACATAGCATTCCTTCCCAATTTTGGTATTACTATTTTGAATTTATATCATTCAAGATGTGGCAATGTCAGGCAGAGTAATTTATTCTACCTTGCTGTTTTAATTATGTGTAGGATAGGACAGGTTTGGAGGGATATGGACCAAGCAGGTGGGACGTGTAGCTGGGACATGTTGGGCAAGTTGGGCCAAAGGGCCTGTTTCCACACTGTATCACTCTGTGACTCTATAACTCTATATGCTGTAAATAAAAAGTCAATCATTATTACTTTGATTCCATAGGACTTCAGGTTGTGTCTCTGGGCTGATACTGCATCTCCCAGAGCTGAGTCTTGTACGTTGGAGATTGCCAGCATTATAATTCATTTGATCACAATCTCTCACGTACCTGCAACACACATGGAAGGTGCCTTCTAAATGCAGCTCCTTTTGTTCCTTTTTTGGATGCTGATGTGTGCTTTGCTACCCTGTCAGGGTGAGCCAAAGCACATCAATGCCTCTACTTCATTAGAAGGCTTAGGAAATGTGGCATGTCCCCAACAACTCTCACCAACTTCTACAGATGCTTGAGGAGATTTTGTAGTGGAGCGACGCTTCAAATTAGGCATACCTTGTCTGCGAAATCTCCTCGAGGTATGCCTACTTTGAAGAAGTTCTCCTCCTCTCTCCGATGAGAGTTCTGCAACATCCACTCTTGCTGCTGCCCCTCTGTGATTCCTCCTGCTCTCTAGCTCTACGACCACGTTTCAACCCGGACTCGCTTTCTGTATGTTTCGTTGTCACCTTCTCCTAGCTAACAAGTCAAGTCAACTTTATTCGTCACATACACTTACGAGATGTGCAGTGAAATGAAAAGTGGCAATGCTCGCGGATTGTGCAAAAAAACAAACAAACAAACTAAAACAGAATGGAACAGAAACACATATTCACATATTACATAGGGAGGGAAGAAAGGAAAAAAACAGCAATTAAAAAAAGACACCACACAACAGTAAAATGGTACAGTAAAGTTAGTCCTGCAGGGGGGCGAGTGTAGTTCCCATAGTGCGTTCGGCCAAACGCACTACTCTCTGCAGAGCCTTCTTGTCCTGGGCAGAGCAGTTCCCAAACCAAATTGTGATATTTCCGGACAAGATGCTTTCCACAGCCGCTGAGTAGAAGCACTGGAGGATCCTTGGAGACACGCTGAATTTCCTCAATTGCCTGAGGTGGTAAAGACGCTGCCTTGCCTTACTCATGAGTGCTGCAGCATGTGATGTCCATGTCATATCCTCAGAGATGTGGACTCCCAGGTATTTAAAGCAGCTCAGCCTATCCACAGTATCCCCATTTATCTTCAATGGTGTGTCCGTCCTCAGATGATGTGCCCTCCTAAAGCCCACGATCAGCTCCTTAGTTTTTTTGATATTCAAGAGGAGGCTGTTGCCCTGACACCAGAGTGCCAGATCAGCCACCTCCTCCCGGTAGGCCTTCTCATCGTTATCTGAGATCAGGCCCACCACCACAATGTCATCAGCAAACTTGATTATCGAGTTGGAGCTGAACCTAGCCACACAGTCATGTGTGTACAGGGAGTACAGTAGGGGGCTGAGGACGCAACCTGGGGGGATCCTGTGCTCAGGGTGAGGGACTTCAATGTATTTCCCCCCATCTTGACTACCTGGATCCTGGCGGTGAGAAAGTCCAGGACCCAGGCACACAGGGAGGTGTTGAGCCCCAATTCCAGCAGCTTCTCGGCCAATCTGGTGGGGACTATCGTGCTGAAGGCTGAACTGAAGTCTATGAACAGCATCCTCACATAGCCCCCCTTCTGGCTGTCAAGATGAGAGAGAGTGGTGTGCAGAACCTGGGAGACCGCATCGTCCGTGGATCTGTTCGGACGGTATGCGAATTGTAGCGGGTCCATGTTGCGAGGGAGGAAGGCGCAGATGTGTTTCTTGACCAGCCTCTCGAAGCATTTCATGAGCACCGAGGTGAGGGCCACCGGACGGTGGTCATTCAGACAGGCTGGGGAGGCATTTTTAGGTACCGGTACAATGATGGATCTTTTGAAGCAGGCAGGGACTTGGCCAGGGAGAGGTTGAATATGGTAGTTAGCACCGGAGCTAGCTGCGTAGCACAGGACTTAAGTACTCGCCCCAAGATGCCATCTGGGCAACGATCTATTCTATATTTTCCTTGAATTTCATCCCCTTTGAGGTCTCGTTTTCACAGCTTACACTTCTTTATCTCCATGTCTCCCTCTCCCCGATTCTCAGTCTGCGGGAATAGGGTCTCGACCCGAAATGTCACCCATTCCTTCTAACCAAAGCTCTGCATATTCCCAGCACGTGGACCCAACATGAAGATTTTAGAAATTTACGGTATACTAAAGATGAACAGGTTGGTTGGAAGTAGGATTCTGACCTAAAAGATCATCAATCCAGGTTCTCCAGAGATGCTGCCTGACCCATTGAGTTACTCCAGCACTTTGTATCTTTTCTTTAATGGATTGGTACATGTCCACAAAAATGCGAAGACAATTTAATATTTTTCTCTTGAACTTTCCCCTTACAAATCCATCCCAGCAAACTCAATGGAAACTGAACATTTGCATGTGTCGCAAGGGAAAGGACATGTTAAATTTAAAGCAGAATACAGCCACACTTGTGCCGGTGATAATTCTGGCTCCCAGGGTTTGACTGATTTCCCAGCTCTTAGGTGCAGGTGAATGATAACTTCGAGGCATTGGTATGATGATGTAGTGTGAATAATTCAGGGCATGATGCCATTCTAAAATGAAACAATTCAGTCAGCACGTGTTGGTTCGTGAAATTGGTTTAAATGAGTGGTAGCGTTGAAATAAAACAGTTACGTTGCTGTGGGCCAGGAGTCACCTGGATGAGTATGACAGCCCGAAGTGAACAACTGCTTGGACTTTGAATAAGTGAGGAGATTCCATCCCCATCCACAACAGTTTACGAACTGTGTAGCAGCTATTCTGCGTGTCTCCTCAGTGGCTAGAACTTAAATTGAAACTAACAGATGGCAAATCAAAAAGAAAATAGACAGTAAAATTGGAAATCTGAAATAAAACACAGATTTCTGGAAATACTCTAGAGATCAGGCAGCATCACTGAGGAGAGGGACAGTTAATCTTTGCATCTGAATGCATTGGCTGGCTTTCCTGTCGATTTGGATGTTACCAGAATGAAAAAAAAACATAATTTAGTTCAACATTTTCCAATTATGTCAAGTGAGACATGACGACCTGCCAAGTATTTCCATTATTTTCTGCTTTTTGATTTTGAAGGGAAATTATGCTGCTTGAATTTGGTTTATGTACTTCTAAATATCTTTTTGGCGATGAGTCATTGCTTTTAAGATATATGTCTGTACCTATGCTTATATCTGGTACAGTAATAGCAGAATGGAATTGGCAACCATAATGGGATGCAGATGATTGATTAACGTGGAGTAAAATGGCTCGGGCATTTGGAGAGACTTCAACACTGTAGACTCCTGAAGCTCACAAACCAGCAATGCTCTTAAAATTGAAGGGACGTAGATACATAGATACATAGAAAATAGGTGCAGGAGTAGGCCATTCGGCCCTTCGAGCCTGCACCGCCATTCAATATGATCATGGCTGATCATCCAACTCAGTATCCCGTACCTGCCTTCTCTCCATACCCCCTGATCCCCTTAGCCACAAGGGCCACATCTAACTCCCTCTTAAATATAGCCAATGAACTGGCCTCAACTACCCTCTGTGGCAGAGAGTTCCAGAGATTCACCACTCTCTGTGTGAAAAAGTTTTTCCTCATCTCGGTCTTAAAGGATTTCCCCCTTATCCTTAAGCTGTGACCCCTTGTCCTGGACTTCCCCAACATCGGGAACAATCTTCCTGCATCTAGCCTGTCCAACCCCATAAGAATTTTGTACGTTTCTATAAGATCCCCTCTCAATCTCCTAAATTCTAGCGAGTATAAGCCAAGTCTATCCAGTCTTTCTTCATATGAAAGTCCTGACATCCCAGGAATCAGTCTGGTGAACCTTCTCTGCACTCCCTCTATGGCTATAATGTCCTTCCTCAGATTTGGAGACCAAAACTGTACGCAATACTCCAGGTGTGGTCTCACCAAGACTCTGTACAACTGCAGTAGAACCTCCCTGCTCCTATACTCAAATCCTCTTGCTATGAAGGCCAACATACCATTCGCTTTCTTCACTGCCTGCTGCACCTGCATGCCTACTTTCAATGACTGGTGTACCATGACACCCAGGTCTCGCTGCATCTCCCCATTTCCTAATCGGCCACCATTTTGATAATGGTCTGCCTTCCCATTTTTGCCACCAAAGTGGATAACCTCACATTTATCCACATTATACTGCATCTGCCAAACATTTGCCCACTCACCCAGCCTATCCAAGTGACCTTGCAGTCTCCTAGCATCCTCCTCACAGCTAACACTGCCCCCCAGCTTAGTGTCATCTGCAAACTTGGAGATGTTGCTTTCAATTCCCTCGTCCAGATCATTAATATAAATTGTAAATAGCTGGGGTCCCGGCACTGAGCCTTGCGGTACCCCACTAGTCACTGCCTGCCATTGTGAAAAGGACCCGTTTACTCCTACACTTTGCTTCCTGTTTGCCAGCCAGTTCTCTATCCACATCAATACTGAACCCCCAATACCGTGTGATTTAAGTATGTATCCTAATCTCTTATGTGGTACCTTGTCGAAAGCCATCTGAAAGTCCAGATACAACACATCCACTGGTTCTCCCCTATCCACTCTACTAGTTACATCCTCAAAAAATCCTATAAGATTCGTCAGACACGATTTACCTTTCGTAAATCCATGCTGACTTTGTCCAATGATTTCACCACTTTCGAAATGTGCTGCTATCCCATCTTTAATAACTGACTAGCAGTTTCCCCACTACCGATGTTAGACTAACTGGTCTGTAATTCCCTGTTTTCTCTCTCCCTCCCTTCTTAAAAAGTGGGGTTACGTTTGCTACCCTCAAATCCTCAGGAACTACTCCAGAATCTAAAGAGTTTTGAAAAATTATCACTAATGCATCCACTATTTCTGGAGCTACTTCCTTAAGTACTCTGGGATACAGCCTATCTGGCCCTGGTGATTTATCGGCCTTTAATCCATTCAATTTACCCAACACCACTTCCCGACTAACCTGGATTTCACTCAGTTCCTCCATCTCCTTTGACCCGCGGCCCCCTGCTATTTCCGGCAGATTATTTATGTCTTCCTTACTGAAGACGGAACCAAAGTAGTTATTGAATTGGTCCGCCATATCCTTGTTCCCCATGATCAATTCACCTGTTTCTGACTGCAAGGGACCTACATTTGTTTTAACTAATCTCTTTCTCTTCACATATCTATAAAAATGTTTGCAGTCAGTTTTTATGTTCCCTGCCAGTTTCCTTTCATAATCTATTTTCCATCTCCTAATTAAGCCCTTTGTCCTCCTCTGCGGGTCTCTGAATTTCTCCCAGTCCTCTGGTATGGTGCTTTTTCTGGCTAATTTGTACGCATCATCTTTTGCTTTGATACTATCCCTGATTTCCCTTGTTATCCACGGATGCACTACCTTCTCTGATTTATTCTTTTGCCAAACTGGGATGAACAATTTTTGTAGTTCATCCATGCAGTCTTTAAATGCCTTCCATTGCATATCCACCGTCAACCCTTTTAGAACTAATTGCCAGTCAATCTTGGCCAATTCACGTCTCATACCCTCAAAGTTACTTTTCTTTAAGTTCAGAACCGTTGTTTCTGAATTAACAATGTCACCCTCCATCCTAATGATGAACTCAACCATATTATGGTCACTCTTGCCCAAGGGGGCACGCACAACAAGACTGCTAACTAACCCTTCCTCATTACTCAATAACCAGTCTAGAATAGCTTGCTCTCTCATTGGTTCCTCTACATATTGGTTTAGATAACTATCCTGCATACATTCCAAGAAATCCTCTTCCTCAGCACCCCTGCCAATTTGATTCACCCAATCTATATGTAGATTGAAGTCACCCATTATAACTGTTTTGCCTTTGTTGCACGCATTTCTAATTTCCTGTTTGATGCCATCCCCAACTTCACTACTACTGCTAGGTGGCCTGTACACAACACCCACCAGCGTTTTCTGCCCCTTAGTGTTTCGCAGCTCTACCCATACCGATTCCACATCCTCCAAGCTAATGTCCTTCCTTTCCACTGCGTTAATCTCCTCTCTAACCAGCAACGCTACCCCACCTCCTTTTCCTTTCTCTCTAACCCTCCTGAATATTGAATATCCCTGGATGTTCAGCTCCCAGCCTTGGTCACCCTGGAGCCATGTCTCCGTGATCCCAACTATATCATAATCATTAATTGCTATCTGCACGTTCAACTCATCCACCTTATTACGAATGCTCCTTGCATTGAGACACAAAGCCTTCAGGCTTGTTTTTACAACGCTCTTACCCCTTATACAATTATGTTGAAAAGTGGCCCTTTTTGATTTTTGCCCTGGATTTGTCTGCCTGCCACTTTTACTTTTCACCTTGCTACCTATTGCTTCAGCCAGCATTTTACACCCCTCTGTTTCTCTGCTCACCCATTTAAGAACCCCACCACCTCTTATTCTCTGTTTATTATTGTTTTCTTCTTTCCCCCCTACATGTTGGGTCTGAGTGCTTTCCTTCTCTGCCTCCTGCCTCACACACTGTCTAATAGCATTCTCTATTTGAGTCCCTCCCCCCAACCATTCTAGTTTAAAGTCTACCCAGTAGCCTTTGCAGATCTCCCCGCCAGGATATCGGTCCCCCTCAGGTTCAAGTGCAACCCATCCTTTTTGTACAGGTCGAACCTTCCACAAAAGAGGTCCCAATGATCCAGAAATTTGAATCCCTGCCTTCTGCACCAGTCCTTCAGCCACGCATTTATCCTCCACCTCGCTCCATTCCTACTCTCACTGTCGCGTGGCACAGGCAGTAATCCCGAGATTGTTACCTTTGCTGTCCTTCTCTTTAACTCCTAACTCCCTAAATTCTCCTTTCAGGACCTCTTCTCTTTTTTTACCTATGTCATTGGTACCTATATGTACCACGACCTCGGGCTCCTCTCCCTGCCCTTTCAGGGTATCTTGGACACGTTGAGACACATCACAGACCCTGGCACCAGGGAGGCAAACTACCATCCGGGTCTCTCGACTGCGTCCACAGAATCACCTGTCTGACCCCCTAACTATAGAGTCCCCTATTAGTATTGCCCTCCTCTTCTTTTCCTTACCCTTCTGAGCAACAGGGCCGGTCTCTATACCGGAGGCCCTGTCGCTACCCCCAGGTAGGCTGTCCACCCCAACAGCGCTCAAACAGGAGTACTTATTGTCAAGGTGTACAGCCACCGGGGTACTCTCTAGTCCCTGCCTGTGCCCCTTGCCTCTCCCAACCGTGATCCACTTGCCTGCCTCCTGTGGTGTTGGAGTGACCACATCCCTGCAGCATGGCAAGGAAACGTGAACATTCCCTTGAACTCTCTTCCATCGTGGGAAGTTTTGAGAAATCTATTGAAATCACTATGTTGTGGGTAGTGAGAGAACGGCAAGTATGTTTTCTGCAAAATAATATAACTGAATAAACTAAATATAACAATTCAGCACAGATGCCCTTGATGTTCACTGACGGGATTTAAAGAAAAATGCTGCTGTGCCGCCAACTCACATCCCCACTACCTGCGTTCAGTCCTGACTTTGGATACAGTTTGTGCAGAGTTTGCATGTTCTTTCTGTGACTGCATATGTTCCCTCTCAAAGGTATACTGGGCTAATTGAATTCTGTAAATCACCCTTCGTGTTGGCTAACAGGCTGATGCACTACAATGCTGAGAACTACATTCTGTACTCTGTTCTATCTATTATACGTGTTTGATTTCATTGTATTTATATATTATATACCTGATCTGTTTGGATAGTAAGCAAAACAAAACTTCTTGCTGTACCTTGGTATGCACGACAATAATAAACACAAACCCAAATGTAAAGTGTAGGTGGGAGAATGGAACTAATGTGACTGCTCTATTAGGAGCCAAATGACCTCCTTCTGTGTCATAATAAGTAAAGGAAAATTGGGCAGGGATGTGAAATCAATATCCGACATCCTTTTTCCATCTGTCAATTAAAATCCATCTTGACTCACTTCAACCAACTGTGTTGACCGTCCATCTGGAATATCAATTTTTTTGCATTCTGTGATGGCTCAAGAATTCTAAAGCAGCTTTATTTGAAACATGGAAAATAAACAGATGTCCCCTTGACCAAGATACTGTACTGTGTACATTTTGGCATCTATGTTCTAAATTTAGCTTAAATCAGCTTTCGGGTATTCATTCGATGCTGCAGGTCAACAGATTAATGTGTATGCCACAGATATCTCAGAGCTTTATTTTGTAGTTTTATGTCCTTGGCTTTAATCTCATTTCTTCTGGTGTTGAAAATTCACTGGTGTCTCCATATGTGATACTTACCACTCATGTTGTTTTAAATTTATCCTAAATAATCCTAAATCCTATGCTTTATCATACCACCAGAACCCGAGTCAAACAGCGTGGAAATCAAACATCAGCCATCTATTTACATTAATCGCACAATAATCTCTTCCCCCACCTTCTTCCCCTTATTCCCAATAACTCTCCCCAGATTCTATCAGTCATCAACGCATTATGGGTCAGTTACAGTTAGGCTTTGGGATATGGGAGGAAGAAAACCCATGTGATCCCAGGAAGACATTACCAGAGAGTTGCCAGACCTGCAAGGCACCAATTCTATCAGCTGTGCCACTGTCTTGATTTTAAACATGCAGTGAAATACTCCTAACATTTTACGATTTTTGTTTAGGGCATTTGTGATGATAATAAGCCACGTTTATTAACCATTCTTAGCTTTTCATGTTCATAAATTCATGTGATAGGAGTAGATCAAGTCTACTCCGCCATTGAATCATGGCTGATCTATCTCTCCCTCCTAACCCCATTCTCCTGCCTTCTCTCCATAACTCCTGATGCCTGAACTGATCAGGAATCTATCCATCTCTGCCTTAAACATATCCATTGACGGCCTTCATAGCCTTTTGTGGCAATGAATTCCACAGATTCACCACCATCTGTGGAATTAAAGAAATTCCTCCTTCCTAAAGGAATGTCCATTAATTCTGAGGCTATGACCTCTGGTCCCTGCTGTACTCACTCTATACTCATGACTGCGTAGCCGGTCATAGTGCGAACTCCATCATCAAGTTCGCTGACGACACCACTGTTGTGGGACGTATCACTGATGGAGATGAGTCAGAGTATAGAAGTGAGATCGACGGTTTGACCAAATGGTGCCAGCACAATAACCTGGCTCTCAACACCTGCAAAAACAAGGAACTGATTGTGGACTTTGGAAGGGGTAGGATGGGGATCCAGAGTCCCGTTTATATCAACGGGTCGATGGTGGAGAGCTTCAAATTCCTGGGCGTGCATATCTCTGAAGATCTCTCCAGGTCCGAGAACACGGATGCAATTATAAAGAAAGCCTCTACTTCCTGAGAAGATTACGGAGAGTCGGTATGTCAAGGAGGACTCTCTCGAACTTCTACAGGTGCACAGTAGAGAGCATGCTGACTGGTTGCATCGTGGCTTGGTTCGGCAACTTGAGCGCCCTGGAGCGGAAAAGACTGCAAAAAGTTGTAAGCAGTGCCCAGTCCATCATCGGTTCTGACCTCCCTACCATCGAGGGGTACATATATATATATATATATATACACACAGAAAGGAGAAGTGAAGGCGGCGCGACTGACATTGCAGCGGCCTCTGCAGTCCGTCTGTCTTTAAAAAAAAATTGTCCTGTTGAATGTATAGTTTGTTGTGGTTTTATATTGTTGTTAGCTGTGTATATGTGGAGGGCGAGGGTGGGGGTGGTGGGGGGGAACTTTTAAACCTCCTCCCTGTACGGGTGACCCGACCTTTTCCCTGTCGGGTCTCCGTTGTCGTTGGGGCCTAGCACCGTGGAGCGGCCTCCAACCGGAACGACATTGGGGCTCTAGTCGTGGAGCCTGCGGACTTACCATCGTGGAGCTGACCGGCTTCGGAGCGTGGAGAGCTGTGGTGGCGCGCTGCTGCAACCCGACTCCGGAGCTCGGAGGCTCCAGCCGCAGCTCGCGGGTCCCTGGTGGGAGCGCTTTTTCGGAGCTCCCACAACAGCGACTTCTCCCGCCTTCTCCCGCCTCCCGCCTCCTTTGTGTCTCTTGGTTCTTTTCTTGTTATATGACTGCAGAAACCAAATTTCGTATGAACTTCTTTTGAGGTTCAAATGACAATAAATTTGTATTGTATTGTATATTCATTGGTATATGGTCGCACTGATCTGTTCTGTTCTGTATTTAATTATGCCTACTTTTTTCTGTCGTGCTGAAGCAAAGCAAGAATGTCATTGTCCTATCTGGGACACATGACAATAAACTCTCTTGAATCTTGAGTTGCAGTTTAATGTGGATAAATGTGAGGTTATCCACTTTGGTGGCAAGAACAGGAAGGAAGATTATTATCTGAATGATGTCATTATGAAAAGGGGAAGTACAACGGGATCTGGATGTCCTTGTACATCAGTCACTGAAAGTAAGCATGCAGGTACAGCAAGCAGTGAAGAAAGCTAAAGGCATGTTGGCTTTCATAACAAGAGGAGTTGAGTACAGGAGCAAAGAGGTCCTTCTGCATTTCTGCAGGGCCCTAGTGAGACCACACCTGGAGTATTATGTGCAGTTTTGGTCTCCAAATTTGAGGAAGGAAGGGCATTCTTGCTATTGAAGGTGTGCAGCATAGGTTCACGAGGTTAATTCCCGGGATGGCTGGACTGTCATATGTTGAAGGAATGGAGCGGCTGGGCTTGTATACACTGAATTTAAGAAGGATGAGAGGGAATCTTATTGAAACATATAAGATTATTAAGGAATTGGACACACTAGCAGGGCTCGAAATTAGCGGTTGCCCGGGTGCCACTGACCACTCAAAGCGCCGCAGGGCAACCTAAACACCGAGTCATTTTGCCCGGCTTGGCAACCAGATACTGGTTTGTACCGAAGATAGACACAAAAAACTGGAGTAACTCCGCGGGTCAGGCAGCATCTCTGGAGAAAAAGAACGCAACGTGTTGTGTCGGCGACGGCTGTGTTGCGGGGCAAAGATACTAGGTGCGGGGTGAGGAAGGGTCGGAGCGAATGACGGACCCCGAACAGCAGCAGCAGCGGCTCCATCTCCTCCTCCTCCCGCCCTGATAAGGGCCTCTGCTTGTAAATCCGCTAATGGGCTTTCAAAACAAACCCTCCCGCACTCCGAGGCCGGGAGGGAGGGAGGGAGAGGGAGGGAGGGAGGGGGAGGCCTCGGAGTGCGGGAGGGTGTGTTTTACGCCGTTACCGGATTTACAAGCAGAGGCGGGCGGGTGGCGGGAGGAGGAGGAGATGGAGCCGCTGCTGCCGCTGTGCGGGGCCTGTCATTCGCTCCGACTCGTCTGAAGCAGCTGCACCAAAGATCTTATAGCTATAGGATCTCTGAGCTGCACCGCCCGGCCCCGCACCTTGCTGTTGGCTGGCGGAGGAGGGAGGCGGTGGCGAGGAGTTCCCAACGACCAAGGCAACGGGGCGATGTTGTCCGAGAAGCGCTGACCTTCCTTCCTCCCCACCTCGCCCCCCTCTCCCCCTCTCTCTCTCTCTCTCTCTCTTGTACGCCCCCTCCACCCCTCTTATCCTGGGACCCCTCTCCATCCCGCACTGATCCCCATTCCCGCCTCTATGCAGTCCTCACTGACATCCCCTGTGCTCCCCTCCCCATCTACCCCCCCCCCCCCATCTATTCATCCTGCGCTGATCACCCTATCCACCTTGCATTGATTCTCCTGCCACCCCCCCCCCCCCGTCCATCCTACACTGGTTCCCCAATTCACACTGTACTTACCCCTTTCCCATCCATCCTGCACTTCTCCATCCATCCATCCTGTACTGATCCCCCATCCATCCTGTACTAATCCACGCATTCATCCCGTATTGACCCACCCTCCATTTACCCTGCACCTTCCCCCCTTCCCTTCATTCATCCTGTAGTGATCCCCCATTCATCCTGCACAGACCCTCCGATCCACCGCTGTACTGACCCCCCCCCCCACCATTCATCCTGCGCTGATCTCCACCCCCCCCCAACCATCCTGTACTGATTCTCCCATTCAAGAATGGGGGGAACAGTCTGAAGAAGGGTCTCGACCCGAAACGTTGCCTATTTCCTTCGCTCCATAGATGCTGCCTCACCCGCTGAGTTTCTCCAGCACTTTTGTCTACCCCCATCCATCCCGTACTGAACCCCCCCATTCAACATCCCTGGTGCTTTCCCCTCACAATTTTACCTACTCCAACCAACACGTACTAATTCACATGCCTCAATCCATCCATTCTGCACCGACTGCCTTCTAACCCCCCACCCGCCATCTATCCACCCCGCACTGATTCACACACACCCCCCTCCCTGACCCTATTGTGCTGGAAATGTCTTCAGAGCGAACATTGACTATGTTTGATAACGGAATGCAATCAAATGTGTTTTAATTCCCAATGTTATTATTTGTTTTAATCCATAAAGATGGATTAATTAAATTGTGAACACGTGAAACATTAAAACCGCAGTGTTCGATTGTCACTGCTGCCATTGACACGTTATTACAGAATTCATTTTAACGGCAAATCAAATGCTCTTAATATGGAGTATCAGTCCTGTAGTTATTTAATGAGCAACATTCACAACTATACGTACGCATATATGTTACCATGGTCCAGGATTTATTGACACAGGTTGATCATACGCTGAATAATCCAACCACATTTTTGTTTGGAAGTGGAAAGAACTAATAGAAATTGCATTAATTGCAATGTGTAAAAAGAGTTGAGATACTCTCTTATAATTTTGCTGCATGTCATTGTGGGATATATCATGTCTTGATTGGTGAATATGTTTAGTTTGTGACTTTATTTGAAGCAGAAATAATATGTGAATGCTTCATTGAGTATAATTCCGACTTGGTAACTACGCACTTCGTCCGAGCACATTATGGCACGCGTCATGCAAGCCATCTTAAATGACCACCTAAACTGTCATTTGGCAACCTAAAAAGCTGCCAAGGTTGCCCGGCTGGCAACAGGGAAAAAAAGTTAAGCGAGAGCCCTGACTAGAAGCAGGAAACATGTTCCTGATGTTGCGGGAGTCCAGGTCCATGGGCCACAGTTTAAGAATAAAGGGCCTGGCCCACGAGCATGCGACTGCATGCGGCAAGCTCGACCAAACCGGAAGCGGGGGCCACGCGGAGGTCGAGTGATCCCGTACGAGTTGACGTGAATTTCGAGCGAAGTCCGCGCGTGACGTACGGCGTCAAGACGCTGCGTACGGCGTCGAGACGCTGCGCACGCCCGTTAAGGCGGTACGTATGGCCCTAATGTGGCTGCGGGCCGGCAGGCCGTTGCCGCGAGGAATTTTTGAACAGTGTCAGTTTTTCGGAGCCCCGTGCGATGTCGGGTCCAGCTCCGCACAACTCCATATGGCTCCGGCGATCGAAGTGGGACCGGCCCCGCGAGGCCGTATGGCTCAAGCGACCACGTTAGGCCGCGCTTGCCGCATGCAGTCGCATGCTCGCGGGACAGGCCCTTAAGGGGAGGCCATTAAGAACGGAGATGAGGAAAAACTTTTTCACCTAAGGAGTTGTGAATCTGTGGAATTATCTGCCTCAGAAGGCCGTGGAGACCGATTCTCTGGATGCTTTCAAGAGAGAGTTAGATAGAGCTCTTAAAGATAGCAGAGTCAAGGGATATGGGGAGACAGCAGGATTGGGGTACTGATTGTGGATGATCACAGCGAATGGCGGTGCTGGCTTGAAGGGCCGAATGGCCTACTCCTGCACCTATTGTAAAAAAAAAGAATGTTACTCACAATATTCCAAATGCAACCTGACTAGCATCTTATAGAATCTCAGCATTACATCCTTGTTTTTGTATTCTGGCCCTCTTGAACTAAATGGTTGCATTGAGTTTGCCTTCCTTACTGCCGATTTTGTGAATATGGTGGTAATGCTTCTCTGTGAACTGGTTAACGAAGATGGTTGCATGGTGGTGCTTGTTTCCAAGCTATTGACATAGTCATAGAATTATGCCAGTTGGCCCATGGTGTCTATGTTTGTTTTCAGGCAAAGTTACACAAAAAATGGAACTGTCTGGATTTTCCACATAGCCCTGTGTGTGCTTTACTTCTGCAATTTGTTGCAGTCTTGGACAGAGCTGATCCCAACTAAGCTGTTGGCGTAACCTGACAGTGGACTCTCCAGGGTGCATCTGTAGAGGTTTGTAAGAATCACTGTTGAAATGCCAAGTATCCTCAATCTAATCAGGAAGCAGAGTTGTTGCGGTGCCTTCCTGGCAGTTGCACCAATGTGGTTGGTCCATGACAGACTGTTGGTAATAGGAACTTGAAGCTCCCAACCATTTCACATCAGCACTATTGATGTTGATTTGGACATGTACAGCACCATGCTTCCTGAAGTCAATAACTAGTTCCTTTATCTTGCTGACTTTGAGGGAGTGGTTATTGGCCTGACACCATGTCACAAATTCTCTATCTTCTTCTTATGTACTGTCTTGTCATTGTTCATGATTAGGCCCATCACCTACAAATTTGTAGATGGAATTAGAGCCGAACTTGGCTCATCAGTCATGAGTGTATGGGTAGTATAGTAGGGGTCTGAGGACGCATCCTTGTGGGACACCAACGTTGAGAGTTATTGTGGAGGAGGTGATGTGACATACTCACAGATAGAGTTCTAGGGTCAGAAAGTCAAGAATCCCATGACAGCGCGGGGGGGGGGGGGGGGGGGGGGGGGTGTGGACTGATTCCTAGATCCTGGAGTTTGGAGATGATTTTGAATGGGATTATTTTGTTGACGTTATATAGTCAATAGATGGCCAATAAACAGGAGTCAAACAGATTTGTTGTCTAGGTGTTCCAGGGATAAGTATAGCACGGAGATGGCAGGGACATGGTGTCTGCTGTGGACCTGTTGCGACAATAAGCAACCTGCAGTGGATCAAGGCTGTCTGGGAGCCTGGACCGTCACCAGTCTCTCCAAGCACTTCATGATGGTAGATGTCAGAGCCACTGAATGGTGGTCATGAAGGCACACTGCCTTATTTTTCTTCAACACTGCAATGATAACGGTTTTCTTGAAGCAGGTGGGGACCTCAGAATGGAGTAGTGAGAGGTTTAACATGTCTGCAAATATCTCTGCCAGCTGATCTTTAGAGGACCTGAGGATGCAGTGAAGGGCATGAATTATTGGTCCTAGTGTGGGGGAAGGAGGGGGAAGGGGGCGGGGAAGGAGGGGCGAATTTGGGGGAGTTGATACGAATGTGCGGAGAATAAAATGGAAAATGGATGAGGGTAGGTTTGGAGTGAAAAAAAGGTGTTTGTTTGATGGCACAGACTAAGGCTGAAAGGCTTGTTTCCATGCTGTATTTCTCTGTCTATAGGGAAAAGAGAAAGTGATTTGGTCAGTGGTACAGCAGAAAGACAGTGATAAAGACATGGAAGGGAAAGAAGTTTTAAAAAAGTCCCTTAATACCAGAGCAAAAATCACAAAATGCTGGAGTAACTTAGTGGATCAGGTAGCATTTCTGGGGAACAAAGATAGGTGATGTTTTGGGTAAGGGACTCTTGTTCAGACTGAAGAAGGGTTTTGATTTGAAATGTCACCTAGCCCTGTTCTCCAGAGGTGCTGCCTGACCGGCTGAGTTACTCCAGCACTTTGTGTTTTTGCTTAAGATTCCAGCATCTGCAACTCGTTGAGTCTCCCGAATACTAAGATTGTGAGGCTAGCCAAACAGTGGTATGCCCCTGATATTTTCATTAGGATTGGCTCCTTAATGGCATGCGAACTGAGCACAATTGACTGGATATTGATATCTGTGATGTTGGGGATTTCAAGTGGTTAGATATGATCATTTGTTTGCTGGTTTTGGCTGACGAATTTTGAAATTGCTTCACTGTTAGCTCCTGCGCTGTGAAATCAGCAGGTTGGCATCACTTTAAAGAGGTGACCATGCCTCATTCACACAGCACATTAGTTGCAGTGTGACCACTGCAGTAAGCGGCTGATCTTCTACACTTGTAATCTGCTCTGCAATCTCTCCTTTGGTAATAATAGAACAGGGCTGACAACGTCACAAGTTTTATTCTAACTTTAGAATCTCACTGGCAGTTGAAGGCCAGTTAGCAAGGTACAAGGACCTATGGTTTAGGTGATTTAAGAAAGTGATATAGACTAGTGACATAACAGGCTGACCTATCCCAATACACATATCCCTGTTCTAGCTACCACATAACGCCACAGGATTATGAGGCTGTGTTGACTAATCCTCAATTGAGAGTGATTAACAGAAGGTGCAATACTTAAATAGAAAAGGACTGAAAGAGCAATTTTCTGATCTAAAGGATTAAAAAAAATGTCTTGCAATCAGTGCGATTGAATTATTGCAATTGAAAGCTGTGCAATCACACCAAAGCATGAGCAAAAAATATAATTGAGGAGCTGGAAAGAGTCCTGCTGTTCAGGACCCCACAAAAATACAATAATATTTCCCTTTGCATTCCTCCTTAGCAAAGTAACCAGCTGATACTGTGTAGAACAGGTGCATCATGGTCTCCAAATGCTGCCTTACATCACGTATCCATGTCCTGCCAGAGATGCTGCCTGACCTGTGGGAGTTTCTCCAGCACATTGTGTCTTTTTTTAAATGAACTGTTGCCTGACAGGTGCATGCTTTTCTTGTCCAGGAACAGACCTGAGAAAATGTAGACCTGACCTGAAGGCAGAAACTGAGAAAGTTGATCTTCTGGCGTGCTACCCTGTATCACTAACATCCATTATATCCCTCACATAGTATTTTTTTTTTCCAACACTGCTTGATTGGAAATCATTTATCTCTGGAGTTGGACATTACCGTGACTGTTTTCCAATCAAACAATGGCATTCTGGAAATCCTGTCAGTTGTGGCTGTCCATAATCTGTTTGGCAGTGGTTGGGAATTACTGGATGGTATTCCCAGCTGGGCCACAGTGACAATGTTGGTTATTTCCAAAACAAGTGAGTTTTAAGAATGCCAGTCAGGTCTTGGGATTCCACTTGGTTACGTTCAGTGACATGTTCCTCTCGGGCCTCAATCAACTACTCTGGTCCGAAGATTCCCATTCTCCAAACTTTGACAACTAAGCAAAATAGAGGGTCCCAAGTCCGTAACTCTTCACAAAACCCAAATCTTTAGACAGCTTCTGCCCCTCTCACTCTGCTCTTCCTGGTTGAATTCCTGATTTTCGGCCAGCCACCGGCCAAGCTGTTATTAGTCCACAGGTTCTCCCTTGTATTAACTTGCTTTCTAATTCGTAAAATTCTAAATATTCTCATTGCAGCATACATGTGGTCATATTTTATATTTGATTCACCAGGTTACGTCTAATGCTGTAGAACTCTGAAGTAAATTTGGAATTAGGCAATTGCCCCAGTTTGAACTTTTGGGAAGCACTGGGAGGTTCCTAAATGGAGAGGCCCCTTATGTTGGGGCAGGCTTCCCTTGCCACAATGAGGTTAGTTGATGGTGGGAGCAAAAGGAGTCCATGAGAGAGTTTGAGCTACAGGGAGAAGTTGAGCAGGATAGGACTTGAGTCATTGTAGCGCCGGAGGATGAGGGGTGATCTTATAGAGGTGTATAAGATCTTGAGAGGAATAGATAGGGTAAATGCACTGAGTCATTTACCCAGAGCAGCGGAATTGAGAAATAGAGGATATAGGTTTAAGGTGCGGGGAAAGATTTAATAGGAATCTGAGGGGACACTAGGGTGGTAGATATATGGAATGAGCTGCCTGACAATATGGTTGAGGTGGGTACTTTCATAATGTTTAAGAAACATTTAAACAGATGCAGGGGTAGAATAGGTTTAGAGGGGGGAAACACAGGCAGGTGGGAATAAGGCATGTTGGTCGGCAAGTTAAGGCCCTGTCCCACGGGCAGGCGGTTCCAGGCGGTAAGCGCGGCGTAGCAGGAAGTGGGGACCGCGCGGTCGGTCCCACGCAGATCGCCGGAGCCGTATGTAGTTGGTCCCGACACCGCCGGGGCTCAGAAAAACTGACACTGTCCAAAAATCCCGTGCGGCAACGGTCTACCGCCCCGCTGCCGCCTGGACGCCGCGAGCACCGCCTGGACGCCGCGAGCCGTCTCGACGGAGTAGGCTAGCACGTTGCGTTGCGCGCTGACGTCATCACCCGACGCCGCGCGACGTCCATTCGCAGTCGGCCCGCCTTTTACCTGATCACATTAAAACCGCGCGAGATCTGAGACCTCAACAGCTTCCGGTAAGTTCGCGATTGTCGCATGCATTCGCATGCTCGTGGGACAGTCCGTGCGGTGATCACCCGGCATCCGCGCGGCAACCGCTTCCGGTAAGGTTGCGCTTGCCGCATGCATTCGCATGCTCATGGAACCGGCCGTACGGTGATCACTCGGCCCCCGCGCTGCATCCGCGCGGCCCTCCCGCGGCAGCCGCTTCCGGGGACGCCGCGCTTACCGCCTGGAACCGCCTGCCCGTGGGACAGGGCCTTAAGGCTGAAAGGCCTGTTTCCATGCTGTATGACTCTATGACTGTGCCTATAAAGTATTAGAGATCGACAACCAGTCAGCCGTGCCCACCCTGGCCAGATTGGACAAACTGGTAAACATGGGAAGTCATTAAATAAATAATTTTCCTGTTAAAGCCTTATAGTAAAGGCTCATGAAACAAAAATTATGAAACTTTTGGGAAAATATTTTTATGTAATTTTAGACAAACTTAATCTTCTTTGTTAGCCATTCCCTTCCATTCAAATCAAGAGATAAAGACTAATTGTTCCCTCCCTTGTTGAAGGTTTCTGGGCTAAATTGGACATATCACGATCGATCACCACCCACATTTATTCTCCTTGTTAAAGTCCTTGGAGGATTCGAGCACTGGAGTTCAGGTAGCTGACCAGTGGTGAACTTCCGACAGCACCCACCAGATTCCTTATGCACATTACATTATAGGCTGCTGACACAAATGTGGGTGATGTTGACAGATTTGTAGATATTTGTCTACAAAAGCAATCCATTATATCCCACACATTGACCTTTCATATAATCAATTGGCTATTTCTCTTTTAGTGTTATTTAAATGACATGGCAATCATTGCATCGTGACTTCTGGTAAGCAATGATGAAGTCAAACCTATGGAAACCTGGGAGTGATGGTAAATGGTTAGGCTACTGCACAAAACTGAATAATACGCTTGCATAATATTTTGCTATGGCCCAGAGCTGGCCATTTTGCTGTGGCCCAGAGGAGAATCGTAAAATGGAAGACTCCTGGTTATGATATAATTTGCATTTAGACTTTAGACCTTAGAGATACAGCACAGAATCAGGCCCTTTAGCCTACGGAGTTTTCGCCGACCAGCGATCACCCCATATTCTAGCACTGTCCTACACACTCGGGACAATTTACAATTTTATCAAACCTAATAAACCAACAAACCTGTACATCTTTGGAGTGTGGGAGTAAACTGGGAGAAAACTCGGAGAAAACCCATGCAGTGACAGAGAGAACGTACAAACTTCATACAGACAGCACAGGTAGTCAGATTGAACCAAGGTGTCTGGTGCTGTAAGGCAGCAATTCTACCGCTGCACCACTGTGCTGCCCAATTTCTTGAGCTGGCTACTGCCCTGGGATTACTTTTTCTCCATTTTCTGCTATCAACTGTATTAAATCTTGATTTTTGATAGATACGAAGTTAGGTTCCCAAAATATAAGAAAGCAAACCAATTAGAATTTCATTTATTACCGAGATTGTAAATCACTTTAATTAATTAAAGAGGCTAGACCTTGTCACAAGCAAATGCTGAGCTTGGGCAGTTTATTTGCTCTGCTCACTGTTCACTGCTCATTTGTACTTTGGGCCATACATTGACTGCATAATCTATTGTGTTTCAGAGTGTTCCTGAAACTCAGCGAGTCCCACCACTTCCCTTGTAGTCACAAGGAACTACAAGTGCCGGTTTACAAAAAAGAGACACAAAGTGTTGGATTAACTACGGGTCAGGCAGCATCTCTGGAGAATAGATAGGCAGTGTTTTGATTTGGGAGCATTCTTGAAATATCACCTCTCCATGGTGTCATGAGATGCTGCTTGATTTGCTGAGTTACTCCAGCACTTTGCGCTTTTTCTGCTTCACCTGTGGTGTAAATGTGTTCCATTTTCACCAAATAATAACGTTTCACAGTACGTCAGTTTTAGAAACATGTATTTTGTGCATGTTATGGAACTATTTGTTAAAATGTTTGCTATGGTGTTGCCAGGTTACTTAAGACCAGAAGTTATTGACATCATAGCTCAAGCCTTTTGATCCTGAAATGGGCCTCTGCTGAAAAATATTATGTTTTCTCGCCGCAGCGAGACTCTTGACGGGCACCCGAAAAAGGGACCACATTACCCCGATCCTGGCCTCTCTCCACTGGCTCCCTGTGTGGTTCCGTATAAACTTCAAGATCCTCCTCCATGTCTACAAAGCCCTCAATGGGCTTGCCCCCACCTACATAAAAAGTCTTCTCACCCACCACTCCACCTCCAGGCCCCTCAGATCGGCCGACTTCGGGTTGCTGAATATCCCACAGTCTAGGCATAAGCTCAGGGGCGACCGCGCCTTTGAGGTTGCAGCCCCTAGACTGTGGAACAGCATCCCCTTTCCCATCAGAACTGCCCCCTCCATCGACTCTTTTAAGTCAAGACTAAAAACTTATCTATACTCCCAAGCCTTTCCTGACGTCCTCTGAGTGAGGGCTACATGTATATATGTATGTAGTTTGTTTTGTTTATGCTATTCTTATAACAAATGTAAAGCACTTTGGCCAACGAGAGTTATTTTTTAAATGTGCTATATAAATAAATGTGACTTGACTTGACTTTTAATTGCAACTCATAAACTGGAAAAATCCTGCCACCCAGAAGATTTAATTTATTTCTTTATCCAAGATATCAGATGGAACCGAATGCCTGATGTCTCTCCTAAAGCAAGTTGGAGCAAATATGCCAATTAAGTGGAGGTTTCTTTGCATGTGTTGACAGAAGAGTTGGACATTGAATGAGTGGTTACTGATTGTTATAGGTATCACACTTTGATCAATAATATAATCAACCTCTTTACCCCTTTAAGGGGCATAGTTTAAAGGAGATGTGTGGGGAACGTTTTTCTACACAGAGGATGGTGCATGCCTGGAACACACTGCCAGGGATGGTGGTGGAGGCAGATATGATGGTGGCATTTAAGAAACTTTTGGATTGGTGCATGGATATGCAGAGAATGGAGGAATATGGATTATGTGTAGGCAGATAAGAGTTTATCTTGGCAACATATTTGGCAAATAGTGGACCAAAGGGTCTGTGTCTGTGCTGTACTGTTCTATGTTCGATATGCTATAAACACAATAATGCCATCACACCAGATGGACCCATCACATTGTAATTTCCCATGTTAATTTATATCTATACCCAGCAGAGTTGACCAACAGGAATGATGTGACTAAGGACTAATGAGACTAGAGAGAGTGCAGAAACAATTCACAAAGGTGTTGACTGAATTGGACAGCTTGTGTTATAAGGAGAGAATGGATAGATTGCGAAAAGGTTGAGAGGTGACGTGCAGGAGAGACATCAGACCATCATTCCTGTTGGTCGACAGATGCACCATAGAAAGCATTTTATCAGGATGCATCACAGCTTGGTTTGCCAACAGCTCCATCCAGGAATGCAAGAATTTGCAGCGAATTGTGGACGCAGCCCAGGCCATCACACAAACCAACCTCCCTATTGACTCCATTTATACCTCATGCTGCTTTGGCAACGGCAGCAGCATAATCAAGGATGGGTGACACCCTGGCCACTCCTTCTTTTCCCTTCTCCCATCAGGCAAAAGGTATAGAAGTGTGAAGACACACACCACCAGATTTAGGGACAGTTTCTTCCCAGCTGTGATCAGGCTACTTGAATGATCCTACCACAACCAGAACTACTATCTAACTCTTTGTTGACCCTCAGACTATCCTTGATCGGACTTTGCTGGCTTTACCTTCCACTAAACGTTATTGACTTATCATGTATCTATACACTGTAAATGGATCGATTGTAATCATGTATTGTCTTTCTGCTGATTGGTTAACACGCAACAAAACCTTTTCACTGTGCCTCAGTACAGCTGACAATAAACTAAACTGAACTGACATGATAGAGCTGTATAAAAATACAAGAGACAAAGATTGGGTAGATAGCCAGTGTCTGTTTCCCATGATAGGAGGTGTCCAAAACCAGTGGGAATATATTTAAGATGAGGAGGAGATTTAAATAGAATCAGCGGGGTAAATATCTTCACACAGAAAGTCATTAGTATCTGGAATAAGCTGCCAGAAGAGATGGTAGAGGCAGGAGCAGTAACAATATTTGAGAGGTATTTGGTCAGGTACGCGAATGAGAAGACAATAAAGGGATGTGGAACTAATGCAAACATGTGGGGATTAGTATAAATAGTTGTGATGGTGGACATAGATGTGATAGGCCAAAGGGCCTGTTTCAATGCTTTACAACTCTGTATGATCATGCAGCTATTAACAGGATTAATTCAATTTTCCATCCCTGTTAGTTTCTGTCAGATACCACAACCTTGCAAGAAATGAAGTGTGGTATACTAAAGAAAGATACAAGATGCTGGAGTAACTCAGCGGGACAGGCAGCATCTCTCGAGAACATGGATAGGTGACGTTTCATGTTGGGACCCTATCCACGCTGGGTCGGGACCTTAACGTCACCTATCCATGTTCTCCAGGGATGCTGCTTAACCTCCTGAGTTACTCCAGCATCATGTGTCTTTCCTTGGTAAACTAGCATCTGCAGTTCCTTGTTTCTGCATTGTGGTTTACTAACTGTCACCATCAGAATCACAGGTTGGGGTTCGAGGGCAGGAGCTGCATAGAAATGCTTCTTTCAGTTTTCCCTCCAATTTACACATCATCCCAACTTGACCATAATGCATCACTTTCATGATGCAGCTTTGTAGGACTTTGGTTAAGCCACATTTGGAGTAATGGAGTCAGTTCTAGTTGCCTTATTACAGGAAAGATATGGAGGCTATTGAGAGGGTGCAGAGGAGCTTTACCAGAATACTGGCTTGATTAGAATGTTCAATTACAGGGAGAGGTTGGATAGACTTATAGATTGTTTTCTCTAGAACGTCGGAGGTTGAGGGGAGACTTGATAGAACCATGTAAAATTATGAGTGGCATAGATAGGGTAGACAGTCAGAATCTTTTTCCCAGGGTGGAAAGTTCAACACCAAAGTGCATAGCTATAAGGTGAGAGGGGAAAAGTTTAATGGTGATGTGCGGGGCAAGTATTTTACACAGAGGATGGTGGGGGCCTGGAGTGCATTGCCAGGGATGGTGGGGGCCAGGAGTGCATTGCCAGGGGTGGTGGGGGCCTGGAGTGCATTGCCAGGGGTGGTGGGGGCCTGGAGTGCATTGCCAGGGGTGGTGGTGGAGGCAGATGTGATAGTGGTGTTTAAGATGCTTTTGGATAGGGTCATGGAAGAGCAGGGAATATAGGGATATGGATCATGTACAGGCAGATAAGATCAGTTTAACTTGGCATCATGTCGGGCACAAACATTGTGGGCTGAATTTCTAATTTGCTCTATGTTCTATGGCTAAATATTTTTTAATGCTTAACATCCTGGAATTTCTTGCACTGAGTATTGCGTGGTTATCTTTCCTGATCAAACTCCAGAGTTCAAGTGACATTCTCAAACACAACTGTAGAGGGATCTGTAAAACCCTCTACAGTGTGTAGATGTCTTGATGTATTCAAGAGAGAGTTAGATACAGCTCTTTGGGCTGACGGAATCAAGGGATATGGGGGGAAAGCAGGAACGGGGTACTGATTATGGATGATCAGCCATGATCATATTGAATGGTGGTGCTGGCTCGAAGGGTCGAATGGCCTACTCCTGCACCTATTTTCTATGTTTCTATGTAACCCACATTCTGAAAATGAATCAATAACAGGAAATGGTCTTGAATATCATTCATAATTTTGTAAGTTCTAAAGCCTCACTCTCCCAAACAAATCTCCTCATTGAGGGGATTTATAGGATCTGTGTGGACTGTAGATTCATTGGAGAGTGATGTCTTATGTATCTGTGTAAACATTTCCTCTGATGTGTATTACTTTTTAGTTGCAGTAAGGAAATTTCTTTGATTGTGTTTCTGGTGTCTTGCCATAAGTTATTAAGCGGGAGAATAAAAAAAAAATTCTGGTAGCTTCAGAGGTCCTTAGATTATGGTTGATATTTAGTTTAATAAAAAAAAAAGCTTAAATGTTTGTGCAATTTCAGAAACCCCGCATTTCATCGTTGCGGCGTCCAAACTAAGGCTTATTCACCAGTGTTAGTTGATATTGAAATACTTTGCTTTTAATTTTGTTCAAAATTGATGTTGCTGCAGTGGGAGTAAAAGTTCTTCACTTCAAGGATTCTAAAGTAGTTCATTATATAATAATGAAAATTAAATTCCAGCAGCATCAGTCAATATCAGTAATATTTACTAGTATTGTCCCCTTATGTGCCATACTATATCAGCTGCTTTTATTAATTACTAGACTAACTGGGACCTGTTGGGACCCTGTCACATGGGAGGCCTGGTCCCCAACGCAACCCGTTCCCCAAAGCAATATTCCACCACTCACCAATAGCCCCCAACCCCTCCTCTTCACCCTCCCTCTTCCTTCCCCTCTCCTCCTCCCCGCCCGCAATCCAACCCTCCCTCTCCTTTCCCCTACCCTCAGTCACTCCCTTCCTCCCTCTATAACTCCTCTCCCCTACCTACCCCCCTCGTATACCTTTATCCCCCACCTCCCGCACTCTCCCTACCTCCCCCCTCCTCTCCCTCTATTCCCCCTCCTTCCCACTCTCCCTCTTCACCTCCCCCACTTCCCCCCTCTCCCTCCCTACCCCATCCTGTCCCTCAATCCCCCACACTCCCTCCTCACCTCCCCAGGATCTTGAGTGTGCCACTCCTTTCACTCCTTGCATGCCCGGAGGAGCAGCAGCCGTCGGCCTCAGAGCCAGGCTCAGCGCCCAGGCCTCGGATCCTCGGCACGGGCTCAGGCCGCCGTGCGGGCCTGGAGCAGCTGCAGCAGCCGTTGGCCTCAGAGCCAGACTCAGCGCCCACACCCCGGATTGTCGGCATGGCCTCGCCCTGGAGCCGGCCGCCGCCGCTTGCAGACGCAGCCCCTGCCTCAGCACCAAAGCGACAGATCCCCGCGGGCCCGGGTCGGCAGAAATTAAAATGGAAGTAATCTTACCCGTGTCACCGTCGGGTGCATTTTGTGACGCCAATAAAGACGCGCATGGGAACTCTCCCCCAACTGTGCATGAGCAGGTGGGGGCGCTGTTTTAAGTTAATTTTTTTTAAACCTTCATAACTTTTTAAATATATGATCGATCTGAACAAAACTTGTTTCATTTTCAGCACAATGGTGAGTAAGGTGGGGCAAAAATCGGAGCGCTATCGTGTATTGTTTTTGTGCAAATAGAGAAACAATGCAAACCTGCAGATAACAAGATGAGAGGTTTAGTTATATACTGGACCAAGTGGGACCCATTGGGTCCCGTCCCCTCAACACGCGCTTGTGGGGGGGGGGGGGCTGAAGGGTCACACACACACTAACCACCCCCCACAAACACACACTAACCAACCCACACACACACACACACTAACCCCCCCCCCGATATTATATTAATATTATTCCTTTGCTCCCTTTACCCCACCCTATCCACTCACGCATAGCCCCCAACTGCGCAGGCGTGGCTAGCGAGGGAAGGGGGTAGAGAGGGCAGGGAGCGAGAGGGCAGAGAGAGAGAGAGGGCAGAGAGAGAGAGTGCAGAAAGAGAGGGCAGAGAGAGAGGGCAGAGCCAAGAAAGGGCAGAAACAGAGAGAGGGCAGACAAGATAGGACAGAGGCAGAGAGAGGCAGAGACAGAGAGGGGGCAGAGACAGAGAGAGGCAGAGAGAGAGGCAGAGAGGGCAGAGAGAGGGAGGACAGAGAGAGGGTAGAGATAGAGCGAGGGCAGAGACAGAGCGAGGGAAGAGACAGAATGAGGGTAGACAGAGAGAGGGCAGAGACAGAGAGGGCAGAGAGAGAGGATAGATAGAGGGCAGAGGCAGAGAGAGGCAGAGAGAGAGAGGGTAGAGGGAGAGGGCACAGACAGGGAGGGTAGAGACAGTGTTAGGGCAGAGACAGAGAGAGGGCAGAGACAGAGAGAGGTTAGAGACAGAGAGGAGGCAGAGACAGGGCAGCCTGCAGTGTCACACACACTAATCACCCCCACACACTAACCCCCCCACCTAGATATTATATTAATATTATTCATTTGCTCCTTTAACCCCATCCCCCACCCTATCCACCCATGCATAGCCCCCAACTGCGCAGGCGCGGCTAGAGAGGGAGGGGGTAGAGATAGAGGGCAGAGAGAGGGGGCAGAGAAAGAGAGGCAGAGAGAGAAAGGGCATAGAGATAGAGGGCAGAAAGCGAGGACAGAGAGAGTGGGCAGAGAGAGAGGGCAGTGAGAGAGGGCAGAGGCATAGTTTGGAGACCCCTGGTATACAGTCACCAGTTTGGCATCATTTCCAAGTCCCAGTTGTAGTAAGTGCAGAGGTCTTGACCTGACCATGAAGGTCTGTTTTCTGGGGGGAGGGGTGTGAGGGCAGAGAGAGAGGCAAAGAGGGCAGAGAGAGAGAGAGGGGGCGGAGAGGGCAGAGAGAGAGAGTGGGCAGAGAGAGAGAGGCAGAGACAGAGAGAGGGCTGAGACAGAGAGGCTGCTGGCGGGCGTGGGGCGGCTTCTTTTTGGCCCCGGTCAGGGCCCCATCCCAAACCCTGGGTTCGGCCATCAATCCAGCTCCAGGCTCTGCTCCAGCCCAGGCAGCAGGACATGGACTCGAGGGAGGCCACGGGTGGGCATCGACCTGAGGACCCCGAGCGAGGCAGCGGGCGTCGAGCCGGGCCCGGCCCGCGGCAGCAGCCTCCCCACCAGGCGCCGGACCCGAGCGAGGATCTGGACGGGCGTGGACCCCGAGCAAGGCTGCGGAGGGTGGGCGTCGACCCAAGGACTCCTCCGAGCGAGGCCGGGGCGGGCAGGCGTCGACCCGAGCGAGGTATTAAAAAAAAAATTTTTAACGCGAAAATAAATGTTATCTTTAAGAATTAGTACAATTAAGTGAAAAACGGAAGTCTTTTAAGAACAATAAAAACAACGTTAATGTATTAAAATTTTCGAAGTATTACTGAAACAGTAAAAGCACAAAAATAAATCAACAGCGAAGTCTATTGAAAGCTGTCAAAAATCTGACAAAAATCACAAAGTAAAAAACCGCGAAGTTAAACTTTTAAAACTGTAAAGAAATTCGTACAATAAAGTGAAAACCCGGGAAGTCTTTTAATAAATGTAATATTGAAGTGAAAACAGGGAATTCTTGTAACAACAATAAAACCAACGTAAGAAATAGCAAGGTATTTAAAAAAATATTTTAAATCGCGAAAAACCGCTAAGTCTTTGAAAATAAATGTTATCTTTAAGAATTAGTACAATTAAGTGAAAAACCGGGAAGTCTTTTAAGAACAATAAAAGCAACGTTAATGTATTAAAATTTTCGAAGTTAAACAAAAAAAATGAAGATCAATCGGTCAAAAATTGCGGTCATATCTTTAAAGATGTGGAAGAGCATGAAGCATCATTCATTAATCAAAGTGAGAATGACCGCTGGGGAGGTGGTGAAGCATTTGAAGAATGTTCTGGAAATGCTGCCTTCCTGACCTCACTGGAAGCGCGTGGAATATTCTGTGTGTGAAACGTCACTCGAAGCGCGTGGAATATTCTGTGTGTGAAACGTCACTCGAAGCGCGTGGAATATTCTGTGTACTGAGCAGACCCATTGTGACGTCATCAGCGAAATCCAGTCGTTTAAGTTCAAAGCCTTTTGACGATTTTCAACTTTAATCTGTAATAAGTCAAGAAATAAAGGATGAAATGTTCAGATAATATGATCCCGGCCTCGACAGGACAAATGTCAACCGGAATATGTAAAAATGTTATCGATACCGCGTAGTTTTTTCGCAAAGGTGTAAAGACACACACATATACATAGACACGTACAAGATCAGAGTTTTAATAAGTATATGATGATATGATATGATATGATTTATGATATAGATAGATTGGTTTTAATTGAATTCAGGTCTGAATGTTACTAGGTTTAAAATGTTCTCCAGTTTCAGTTTTTTAAAATACGCTGATCCAAAATATTAAGGTGCACGGGAGTCACAATGATTTGGTCATGTGGATTCACAACTGGCTTACAGGTAGAAGACAGAGGGTTGTGCTGGAAGGAAAATATTCAGTTTGGAGGTCTGTGACCAGTGAAATTCCCCAGTGATCAATGCTGGGACCTCTGGTGTTTGTGATATATATAATCTTGGATGTAAATGTAGATGGGTTGATAAGTAGGTTTGCAGATGACTGCAAGATTGCTAGAGTTACAGACTTTGAGGAATGCTGTCACAGTAGGAGAGAGATCAGCTACGGAAATGGGCAGAAAGATGGAAAATGGAGTATAGTCTGAACACGTGTGAGGGTGAATGTAAGGGGAAAATATGCAATTAATGGCAAGACCCCTTAACATCATTGATGTAGAGAGGGAAATTAGGATCCAAGTTTATGAAAGCGGCAATACAAGTAGACAGAGTGGTAAAGAAAGCATATGGTATGCTTGCCTTCATTGGTCAGGGCACAAAATGTAAGAGTCAGGAAGTCATGATGCTTTCCATATTGGACTTTGGTTACGCTGCATTTGGAGTATTGTATGCAGATTTGGTTGCCTCAATACAAGAAAGATGTTGAGACTTTGGAGAAGATGCAGAAGAGGTTTACCAGACTGATGCCTGGATTAGGGGGTATTAGCTACAAGGAAAGGTTGGACAGACTTGGAATGTTTTCTCTGGAATGCCAGAGGTTGAGGGGAGAACTGATAGAATTATATAAAATTATGAGAGTTAGAAAAAAAGAAAAAAAGTCAAAACCCATTTCCTAGGATGGAAATGTCAACTGGGTGCCTGGAACAATAGACAACAGGTGCAGGAGTAGGCCATTCAGCCCTTCAAGCCAACACCGCCATTCAATGTGATCATGGCTGATCATCCCCAATCAGTACCCCGTTCCTGCCTTCTCCCCATATCCCCTGACTCCACTATTTTTAAGAGCCTTATCTAGCTCTCTCTTGAAAGCATCTAGAGAACCCGCCTCCGCCAGAGGCAGAGAATTCCACAGACCACTCTCTGTGAGAAAAAGTGTTTCCTCGTCTCCTTTCTAAATGGTTTACTCCTTATTCTTAAACTGTGGCCCCTGGTTCTGGACTTCCCCAACATCAGGAACATGTTTCCTGCCTCTAGCATGTCCAAACCCTTAACAATCTTATATGTTTCAATGAGATACCCTCTCATCCTTCTAAACTCCAGAGTGTACAAGCCCAGCTGCTCCATTCTCTCAGCATATGACAGTCCCGCTATCCCGGGAATTAACCTTGTAAACCTACGCTGCACTCCCTCAATGCCCTTCCTTCTTCAAATTAGGGGACCAAAACTGCACACAATACTTCAGGTGTGGTCTCACTAGGGCTCTGTACAACTGCAGAAGGACCTCTTTGCTCCTATATTCGATTCCTCTTGTTATAAAGGCCAACATGCCATTCGCTTTCTTCACTGCCTGCTGTACCTGCATGCTTACTTTCATAGACTGATATACAAGGACCCCCAGATCCCGTTGTACTTCCCGTTATCCCAACTTGACGCCATTTAGATAGTAATCTGCCTTCCTGTTTTTGCTAGGGGTGGTGGTGGTGGAAGAGGATACCATGGTGACATTTAAGGGCTTTTAGATAGGCACATGTATATGCAGTGAATAGAGAGATATGGATCACTGCAGGCAGAGGAGATTAACTTGACATCATGTCTGGTGCAGAACGAAGGGCCTATTCCTGTGCTGTACTGTTCTATGTTCTATTACTAGAATGTGCAAGCTTCATACCAAAAGCAAGGTCGTGATTGAAGGTGGTCACTGGAATCATCAGACTAACTGATGCGTCACTGTGTTAGCATAATGCGCTAGTATGTCACTGCTGCTAGAGACTTTTGCTGTGAAAGTGAATGGCACATCAGCTTTGATGAGATTTCTGGAGAGAGCTTCTATTTCTGAATTTTCTTAGCAGATGTGAGTTACAGGAGAGAGGAGTGGGAATCATATGGAAAGAATGGGAGGCATGCTGAGATACAGACAGCAAATGTGTACAAGATGCACAAAAAGAGTAACAGCGGCACAGCTGGTAGAGCTGCTGTCTCACAAGGCCAGAGACCCAGGTTCCATCCTGACCTTGGGTGCTGTCTGTGTAGAGTTTGCTCATTCTGCCTGAGACCATGTGGCTTTCCTCCCACTTCCCAAAGAAGTGCATGTTTGTAAGTTAATTGACCTCTGTAAATTGGCCCCAGTGCGTAGAGTGTGGTTATGGAAGTGGGATAACACAGAACTAGTGTGAATGGGTGATCGATGGTTAGCATGGGCTAGGTGGGCCAAAGGGCCTGTTTCCATGCTGTATCTCTTTAAAAAAAAAAAGGTACACATTAACTTGGATAGATCTGGAGTAATTCAGCGGGTTAGACAGCATCTCTGGAGAAAAGGAATAGGTGATGTTTCAGTCTGCAGAAAGGTCTCGACCTGAAACGTCACCTATTCCTTTTCTCCAGAGATGCTGTCTGACCCGCTGAGTTACTCCAGTTTTTTGTGTTTATCTTCGGTATAAACCAACATCTGCAGTTCCTTCCTACACATCAACTTTGGCGATGTGGTGCCCTTCACATAGCTTGTTACTAAATGTTGTCTTGTCACTAAAATATTTGGCAACTTCTGGGACGATTTGTAGAAGGTAACATATTTGCCCATGCATGGTTTCTTTGTAGGGTTTTTAGAACCCAGTCATAAAATATAATACTGGAATAAACCAGAGCAATTAAAAGTGGCTGACAGTTAATGATTCCCAGGGTGTAAAAAGTGCAGAACAAATACTCGTCCTTAATACGTGAGAAAAGAAATTTAGACAAAGCTGACATGTAAATGTGATAAGTAAAAGTACTTCAGGTCTGCATGGAAACAGTTTGAACAGATCAGAATCTCACAAGCTCGATTTTTTTCTTCTTCTGCACTTCCCTTCAGTATGCAAGTTCTTGTTGTTCAGGCTCATTTAGAATATTTTCAGCATCTCCCATTAGGATACTTGTCTCCATCAGGGAGTCAGATTTAAAATTGCCTCTGCAAGGCACAAGTGTCAACGGCAGTGTAGACTGGCTCGCTGCCTCCAGCACAACCAAAGATGATTACATTTATTTTAATAAAATGACAAGGCTGGGCCAGAGGGAGTGTAACCAGTTACCCTGTAATTATCTGTTAGCCCTTGGACAAGGGATTAAATTTATATCCTCCTTCGCCACAACATTATAATGCTGGAAGGTACGCCTCCAGTCATCACAGCCCAGTGCTCTGTGTCTATCTCCCCAAATCCCTCTGACCATATGTCCCACACACTTGAGACCCACCTCTTTAATCAAGATTTTAATAGCTTGCCAGCCACTTCTGACTATTTACATATTCATAATGCAGTTTTATTGATGAAATAGCTGCTAAAACGCATGGAACTGAGATTATCGTACTGGGTACTTTGTAGAATCAAGATATTATATGGTATAAACGTTTTCCATCAATATCTGTACCTGTTAATGCATGTCCCTGTCTTTGGAAGACATATTGAATGTTCAATGGCACTTCTGATGTCTCCTCATTGGTGGTGAACAACCAACTGGACTGTCTCATTTCAGCAAGATCCCACAGGTATTAACATCTGGAGAGGCTGAAAGATCAGTTAGGATATCGGAAGATAAAGTATATTCTGAGTCAAGAGCGTTTTTTTTGTCCCAAAATGGAACAATGAAATTCTTACTTGCAGCAGCACAACATAGTGCTTTGTAAACACCTAAATAAACAGCAAAAAAGAAGTTCAGTACATACATACACATACACAGATATAAATAAATAAAAATATATGCACACATACATGTAAGCAAACAATAATAGTGCAGAAAGACATAAACAATGCTCCCCAAGTCCATGTAGTTCAGAGCTTATTTGGAGATTGTAGGGTTTAATAGCCTGATGGTTGTTGGTAATAGGCTGCTCCTAGACCCGAATGTTTTCCGAAGGCAGGGGTGAAATAAGAGTGTGGCCTGGGTGGTGTTGGTCTCTAATGAAGCTGGCTGCATTTGTGAGGCAGTGACTCATGTGGATCCCTTCACTGGCGGAGAGGTCAGTACCCGTAATGTACTGGGCAGTGCTCACCACTTTTTGCAATCATCTTTGTTCCTGGGCGTACGAGTTATCGAACCAGGCCGTGAAGCAACCAGTCAATTTACTCTCAACTATGTACCTGTAGAAGTTCAAGAGAGTATTCCTTCCCATTCTTACCTGACGCTCAAAGAAAGAGTACTGACCGGCAGCACAGGGTGGGTGCATTTACTCTGAGAAGAATCCCTGCCCTTCCATGTTAAATTTTGATTTGATCGAGTCAGTTCTTGGCTAAACAGCGTATCAGGCTATGCTGCTTCTCCTCTGAACTTGATTGAGAGCCAAAATAATGCTGAAGCTACAAGGATCTGCAGATGCTGGAATCTTGAGCAAAATACAAAAGTGCTGGAGGACCACAGCCAGTCAGGCAGCATCTGGTGAGGGATTGAACAGACGACGATTTGGGTCGCAATCCTTCTTCAGACTGATGTTTCGGGTCATGACTTTCTTCAGACTGGTTATTCAGACAAGATTATTCTGAAGCTGGGCATGAAGTATTCTAAGTCAGGTTCTTGATTACCAGCCACTGTCAAGCTAAGATCTGAAAGAATGAATGCTAATAAGTAGAGGAGTAGTTCAGAAAAAAAGACAGATGTTTGCATTGAACCATAACACTTGAAATCAATGCAATGGTGATTTTATTTCGGAGTCACGTGAGTGACTACGTGAAGAACCCGCCAGCCCGCATGCGCGTCATTACGTCTAACGCATGGCGCAAGACTGGCTGGCAGGCGCGCTCCTCCTCCAGCGGTAAGTTTCAGAACCTGAAGGTAAGTTTCGAACTTATATTTCAGGTTGTGCTTTTTCCTGCAGGAAGCTCTTTTATAGAGTTCCTGCTGAATGACGTTCGGCTCGGGGAAACCCGGCTGCGGAGACCGCGGGGTATCCCTGCTCCACGTGGGGAACCCCTGCTCGGGAAAACCCGGCTGCGGAGACCGCGGGGAATCCTGGCTACGTGCGGAACCCCTGCTCGGGAAAACCCGGCTGCGGAGACCGCGGGGAAGCCCGGCTCCGCATGGGGGACCCCTGCTCAGGAAAACCCGGCTGCGGAGACCGCGGGAAATCCCGGCTCCGCGGGAGGAAATCCGGCTCGGGGATACCAGGCTGCGGAGACCGTGGGAAATCCCGGCTCCGTGGGGAGACCCGGCTCGGCAGGCCGGATGACCCAGACAAGTTCGGCTGTGAGGGTTCGCCACCTGCAGTGGGGAGCATCCTGAGAAGATATACTCCAAGGAACGGAGTCACATCAGCGCGGGTCTCGGGGCCCGCGTCAGCGCCTGGTGCAGGGCTGCATTATATCTCCCTCTCTGAGGAGGGGAGCGTTGGGGAAGAGGAAAAGAGGGTTTCCCCTCCATAAGTACGTCCTCAGACATTTACCTAGGTGGAGCATGGATGCGTCCGCAGGGCGTTCATCCCACTGAGTAGATGTTCCATCCTGATATGGTCCGTAGACGGGGCCATATCAGTGCAGGTCTTGTCGGGGACCTACAGCAGCGCCTGGTGCAGGGCTGCATTATATCTCCCTCTCTGAGGAGGGGAGTGTAGGCAGTCAGTGTGTGACTGACTACAAACTCGGAAGTATGTCCGTGAAACATACTGGAGTGCATGCGTGAGGTTCAAGAATTCTGTCATGGCATCAATGGTTGCGATATCCACGCAAACGGAGGAGCCGTTGTAAGGAAGAGTTGGCTTCCAGCCTATGGCAGAGAACCAGGGGCCAGAGTTCCCCTCACATTACAAGCTTGGTAAGCATCAATGACCTCGCGTCACACCATTACAGGAACAAAGTGCCGGCAGTGAACAACGCTATCTGGGGAGACTATGGATGGCAAGGCCACCAATGTCCAGCCACCGAATCTTCTCCTTGGAGAAGACCTAGCCAAACAGGTAAAAAAACCTGGATGATTAAGTAAAGCTGTCGGACCAGTCAAGGTACCTACGACGAGCAAAAGCCTCACCATTTCGGCGACAACACCCCTATGACTCCATCGGAAGTAAGTGGTTCACTGAAGCTGGTGGCAGCTTGAAAGCTGATTGTCTGGGCAGAGGTCTTTTAGGCCAAGGCCCAAGCTGGCCCTGAGAGAAAATGTGCAATCCACGCACCCCAGCAGTTCCAATTCGGGGACGGAAACGAACCTGCATCAGGGGCCTTTGGGCTTACCACAAGACCACCGGTAACCATGGAGGTAGGTGGGTCTGTTCTTTCCGAAACACGGGGTGTGTGGACTAGTTACGAGTTGGTAATGGATTACACTTGTTTTTGCACGAATGTCGACGAATAACTTCAGATCCGTTTATAACTAAAAAGATAACATCAGTCAGTTTATACAAGGATACAAGGATTCCAAATTGAATTTCCTTTAACTCATTGCCATCCATACAATATACAACAATTGGACATCTATTCATTCCAAACAAAAAGGTTTGGGTATACAAGCAGATATCCAAACAAGCGAAAGATGGATGATGTCGGATCACCCTTGATTAACTCACATTCACATGTGCAGTATAGACTTTTTAGAATGGAAAACTTTGTTACTGTCTAACAACTGATTTCAACGGGATACTTTATGGCATGCATCAATCTCAAAGATGCATTCTATTCAGTTCCCATTCACAGGGTTTTCCGTAGATATTTGAAATTTAGCTGGATGGGCAACGATAGCAGTTAAAGCGTTGCAAAATGGGCTAACCAGCTCCCAGGTAATTTACCACTTTACCAAGCCTGTGTTTGGGCTGCTCAAAGCAGAAAAATACATATTTATGGCCAACTGGATGATATTTTAAAAACGCTGAATCTTGCTAAATTAGCTGTTTCAGTCGCAAAACTAACATTTGAAAAATTGCGGTTTCTCATCCATCCAGTTAAATTTAAGTTGATACCAACTAGAGTTATAGATTGCGATTTACCTTTAACTCTATTAATTGTCTGTGACTCCGCCCTGGGGCATGAGATTAGAATTAAAGGAAGCTTGTAACAATCTTGTTGCTTATTCATCATGTGGCCAGTGTAATTGGCAATTTAGTGGCTGTTTTCAGCTGTGTAATTGGGGCCTTTGCATTATCAGAACTTACATCGTGCAAAGGAGCAAGCTTTCAAGTACCATGAAGGTCATTGTTAACAGACCTATGCTATTACCAGCTGAAGCTATAAAGTCACAATGATGGACAAACAGTATTCAGCATTGCTCCAGTACTTTTGGTCATTAAACCTTCAGTTATATTTCAAACTGAAGCTAGTGCTCAAATATGGGAAATTACTATCCCATCTCTAGTCACAGAGGCGGAAGGGATGTGCATGAGTTACCAATCCCTCAGTTATATGGTATCAACTACCTAAAGGTGCGTTTTATGGGTTAAAGGCTTATTGTGCGAATATGCATATCCGCATGCTCAACTACAAGTTGACACACTACGGTGGTGGCATATATTAATCACATGGGTGCAATCAAGTCAATATCCTGTGATAGTTTACGTAACCTCATTTGGCGTTGGTGTATCATCATGTAAATCAACACATGGATGTTGGATCACAAAGTATTTAATGACATTGTGGCTTGATGGAACACCAAATATCGATTTGTTTGCATCTAGTCTCAATCACCAGTTGCAAAAATATCTGGCATGGCGGCCATTCTCAGGGGCAGTGGCGATGGATGCATTCTCGCTACACTGGGGAGGAATGTTCTTTATGTCTTTCCTCCATTTTGCCTCATCAGTCGGTGCTTGCCTAAAATTCAGCAAGACTCTGCCTCAGGCTTTTGATAGTGCCTGACTGGCCTACACAGCCATGGGTCTACTCATAATAACAGAGCCTTTATGGCTGTTCCCAAACGCAGAAATCTGCTGGTTTACCATGTGACTGGGGAGAACCATCCAATGCATGAGCGAATCAAATTGTTGGTTTGCAGACTATGAGAAGACCTTTCCTGGGGTACAGACTGTCAGGTTGCACGGTTGATGTAATCACTGCGGCCTGAAGAGATGGTACCAAGAAACAGTACATCTCCTATATCAAGGAATGGGAATTGTTCTGTTTACAGTCCAATATATCGTATGACACGTTACGTATAACAGATGTCTTGAATTCCTCTCAAAGCCATATTTCACGAGAGATGGAGTTATAGTGCAATAAATTGTGCCAGAAGTGCCTTGTCGCCATACTTCCTGCTGGGGTCGGGGGACCACGCTGTTGGGTCTCGACCTCTGATATCCAGATTTATGAAGGGTATCTTCAACTCAAATTCCCCCAGTCCCAGGTACTCGGAGATATGGGATGTTAATGTCCTACTGACACTGCGTCGCCGGTGGGCTCCAGCTTCATCCCTGTCCTTCGTCAAATTCACTTACAAAGTGGTCATCCTCATGGCACTGGGTTCAGTACAATGGGTCCAGTTGTTGCATAGCTACAACTGGACAGGATGGTTACATCTGCAAATAATATCAGACTTTAGGTTCATGACTTAGTCTTGCAGAGTAGACCGGGGGCGTCAGGTCTCAAACTAGTTTCATGGCATACCCCATGGATCTTTGGTTGTGTGTGATGGTCACATATCTACAACAGTCATTATGTCACCTAGAGCCTTAGAGGCTCTGAACTAGCAATGTTTGTTAGTTATAATAAACCTCATACGTAGGTATCAGTATAGACCATCCCCAGGTGATTAAAACGGGTTCTGGCTGGTGCAGGAGTGAACACTGATGTTTTCAAATCTCACTCCACCAGGACTGCAACAACATCAGCAGCGAGGGTTATGGATGTTTCGCTGGACCATATCCTAGCAGCTGCAGGATGGTCAAACAAGCGAATTCCCAAATATGTTATAACAAACCCATTGCCAGACCGGGGGTATTTGCCACTCTATTTTTAGGTTCTGTTTATAATTCCTCCTGGATGAGTGGGATTACTATGTTTATCATTTTGTCATTAAAAAGCATCAGTATGTTTACATTTATGTCATGCTTTATTACATTTCACTCATCCCTGGTCAATTGATGCAGTGTGTGGCGCATGGACTCGTTTCCACGGCATGAAATCACAGAGCTTTGAAATCTTCACGTAGTCACTCACGTGACTCCGAAGTAAAATAGTAAGATTAAACGAGAACTTACCAGTTTGAAGTTTGATCTTCATTTTATGAGGAGTTACGATGAGGGATTACGTGCCCTCCGCTCCCAACCCTCTCTCATAAAGGTCATCTGGTAGTTCTAGTTTCTCGAATCTTACTATGTTCAGTTCAACAACTGTTATCTGTGCTTTCACACCGCTGCTTTGAAGATTGACGCGCATGCGGGCTGGCGGGTTCTTCACGTAATCCCTCATCGTACCTCCTCATAAAATAAAGATCATACTTCAAACTGGTAAGTTCTCGTTTAATCTTACTATTTAATATAATTAATTGAAAAAAAAAGAATAAGTATCAGTGTATTTGTGTATTTAGCAAATTGATGTGTGCTGCAAAATGGAAGGAAAAATATATCAATCTTTTTTCAGAAAGTCAGGGGTTCTGTAGCATTAAGAAACTGCACAGTGCTGCAGCTGGTAGTACTGCTACCTCACAGCGCCAGAGATCAGGGTTCGTTCCTGACCTCGGGTGATCTTTGTATGGAATTTGCATGTTCTCTGTGACCGCCTAGGTTTCATCCGAGTGCTCTGGTTTCCTCCCACGTCCCAAAGACATATGGGTTTATCGGTTAATTGCCCTCCGTCAATTGGTCAGGTCGACCTGGTCAGGTCGGGGGGAGTTCCCCCGCCACGGGTACCATGTAATCCCGTGCTACCTGCTCTATGGTCGGATAGTCGGCGACTAAACCATCTCCCCCACCTGGTTTGCCAGGTGATGAGGGGGCTGTGGACCCCCAGCAGGACCAAAAACAAGACCTGTCAAAGGGCGGATGAGTTCCTAGTGAGCCAACAGCCATCCACACTTCAGTAGAAGTTGCGATCACTGTCGTACATAGCATTGTAAGGCACCGTTCCTGTTGATGTTTTCAACGATGATGATGATAATGATGATGTCAATTGCTCCCTGTCTGTAGGGAGTGGATGAGAAAGTGGGATAACATAGAACTCGTATGAACAGCTTCCATGTGGTCGGCATGGACTTGGAGGGCTGAAGGGCCTTTTTCCATGCTGTATCTCTGATACTTAAAAGTGAAAATATACAAGTATAAAATCTTAACAGCTTCAATGAAGTTCTACCTTAAATTATATTCAACGGTAAACCTAAAGCAAAAAAATCCGTTGCCTTTAATACTTTTTCTTGGTGCAGTTCTTGTAGCTGTAAAAGATTACCAGTTTACACTTTAGCCTTCTGTATGGTTGTGTACAATGTACTAATTCTGCTGAAGGTGCTTTGATCTAGTCCACAGTTCCTTCCAGTCACTGGTGTTCATTTTTCGTTCTTTAATAAAGTCAGCACATGGCAAGGCCTGCCCTGAGAGGCTCATGTTTTAACTGCATGTCATGTCCAATCTACGCTGTACCTCATCAGTAAGTGTCTGCTGAGTGCAAAGGATTGATTTAGAGAGTTTCTTAATGCTCCAGAGCACCTGACCTTCTGGAAGTGATTAACATATTTGTCCTTCCTTTTTTTCAGCACACATCAATTTATCTTTTTGCATGCTTTTCTTGAACATCTTTCTCTTGAAATCGGTACATACTCATTCTTTTTTTGCAATTCAGCGTTATAAAGTTAATTAAGAATTATCTTTAGTCTGAGTTGTATTTATCAACACAATGCATGACGGCATTGAATCTTTCCTCCTGTTGATGGCATTGGGGATCTGTCGAGACACGAATTCTACCATGGTTGTCGACCAAATCCCTGCACCGGGTGGGTCCAGCAATGGCTGCCTCGCCAACATTCTGTCTGTCCTTTCTTCTGTTTTGTTATTTTAAGTACGTGTTAAAGAGTATGTTTTAGTGTTTCTTGGTTTGTTTCATGTGGGGGGTGGGAGGGGTGGGGCTGGGGGAAACTTTTTTCAATCTCTTACCTCGACGTCAATTTTTTCCGTATCGTATCTCCGTTCGCACTGCGGCCTAACATCGTGTAGTGGTGGGCCTTTCCTGGAGATCGACCCGGCTCTTCAACCGCGGGCACAGCGCTGACTTACCATCGTGGAGCTTGCGATCCCTTTGCCATGGATTGACTGTGGAGAACCCCAACCTAACACCCCTAACATCGTGGAGCCCGCGGTCCCTGGTTGGAAACCGATTCGGGAACTCCATGCCGCTGAGAGTTTCAACCGGCCCGACGCGGGAGTTTCGATCACGCTGATGCGAGGGCTTCGGATCGCCGACTGCGGGAGCTTTGATTGCCCCGAGTGTGGATGGTTCGACAGGCCCGACCGCGGGAGAATAAAGAGGGAGACAATTGGAATTTATTCCCTTCCATCACAGTGAGGAATGTGGGGAGCCACTGTGGTGGATGTTTATGTTAACTTTTATTTTATGTGCTGTGTGTCTTGTTGCTTTTCATTTAGTATGGCTGTATGGTAACTCAAAATTCACTGTACCTTAATTAATACATGTGACAATAAACTGCCCTTGACCTTGAAACCTTGATTATCAAGAGGCCGAGTTTATTGTCAGGTGCACAATTATGATCAGGCACAGGCACAATTAAAATCTTGCTTGCAGCAGCATCAAAGGCACATAGACTGACGACATAGAAAACATCAATTCTACATATATGGAAAATATATAGAATAATAATATTCTTGCACATTAGAAGAAAAAGGATTGAAGAAAAAGGCCTGTGCCAGAAGAACTAAAAGTGCAAAATGCAACTACAGAACAAGACCGTAGGAGTGCAGAAGGTGTGCATGTTTTCTGTTGCTAAGGTAAGGTTAAGGCTGTGTAGGTTGTTTCAAGCTGTTTTTTGAATATAAGAAAGTAGCTGTTCCTGAAGCTGGTGATATGGGACCTCGTGCCCAATTCAACGGAGGAAGACAAGGGGTTAATTAAGAGGGGGGGAAAAGAGCATGAAAGAAAGCTTGCGGGGAATATAAAAACTGACTGTTAAAGCTTCTTTAGATATGTAAAAAGGAAAAGATTAGTGAAGACAAATGTAGGTCCCTTACAATCAGAGGCAGGTGAATTTATAATGAGAAACAAGGAAATGGCAGAACAGTTAAACAAGTACTTTGATTCTGTCTTCACTAAGGAAGACACAAACAATCTCCCAGAAATACCAGGGGACCGAGGATCTAGTGGGAGGGAGGAACTGAAGAGAATCCGCATTAGTCAGGAAATGGTGTTGAGGTAAACTGTTGGGACTGAAGGCAGATAAATCCCCAGGGCCTGATGGTCTGCATCACAGAGTACTCAAGGAGGTGGCTCTAGAAATTATTTGGATCTTTGGTGATCATTTTCCAATGTTCTATAGACTATCGATCAGTTCCTGTGGACTGGAGGGTAGCCAATGTAACTTCACTTTTTAAGAAAGGAGGGAGAGAGAAAATGGGGAATTATAGACCAGTTAGCCGTACATCGATAGTGGGGAAGATGCTTGAGTCAATTATTAAAGATGTAATAGCAGTGCATTTGGAAAGCAGTGACAAGATCGGTCAAAGTCAGCATGGATTTATAAAGGGGAAATCATGCCTGACTAATCTTTTGGAATTTTTTAAGGATGTAATAAGTAGAAGAGAAGGGAGAGCCTTACTGCTCAGTTATCTTGCTATGTGGACCACTAACTGATCTTTTTTTCGTGTCCATCTTGTTACAAATGTTGGCCTCGCTGTCATCGCCCATCCTGAAAAGGATGCAAGCTTCCGGCGACAATCAGTGGAAGCCATCACTTGTTGCAATAGATGATGGTGGTACCAGAATTAGCTCAGGATACTTCCAGTTTCCAGCCCCGCGACGTGGACGCTTCTGCTATGTGGACCACTAACTGATTAAAGTGCTGTTAGATTTCTGCTGCGAGCACTATACTAACAATCTTATGAAATCTCATGAAAGAACCTTTGCTGTATGTTGACATCGCACTCTCCTGCAGCTGTATGTAATTCAAATTCCTGTACTTTGTTTTAAACCTTACTCGCTAATCATGCTGATGTTGAATTTTAAATTCCTTTTGTTTCTAAACAAACTCAACTCGCCATTTGCATTACACTCCTGCTGCAGAATGATTTATTGTTTTTTTTTTAAATACCTGGTTTAAATGGCACTTAACATTTTTCACTGGGATTCAAAATGGAAGATTGCAACAAATCATTTTTGCTCAGAAAATAATGAAGGCAAAATTTGCTTTGCTGCAAGGTGCAACTTGTATGAAATGTTAATGTATGTAAATAATGGTAATTTGGATGCCTTTTTCATTTATTGTTGTTGAGTCACCCGTTCCGGCATAAAGCTCCAGCTGGGAAATTGTGTTTAGAAAACACAAATCCAGAGGCATGAGTGTCTCATCTCATGAAGTGATAAAATTGTTAAACTGCCATAAAAACGACTTACTGGACATGCATATGGATTGAATCTTAGCACCAAAATCATTTTTGTACCTAATAGTGCTCTTAACACATTTTCTGGGTAAGCACTTGCATGTATGCCCCCTTTATCTGCTGATGTAGTTGCTTTCATAATGCTCCCACTGTGCCAATGATACAAACAAGAACAAGGTTAGTGCCTGAAGGAAAGGCTGATTTCTGGAGAAGCCCCAAGGTCAGTCAGGAAGATTTAGACGAAGGGCCTGGTCTTGTGCTGTACACTTATATGTTCTATGTTCTGTGCCAACAGTAAATCACATGTGTCCCCTTTTGGCAGAGTTCAGACACTGCTGTGTCTGAACTCGTGAAAATCAGTATCGCTCTCAGTTTTTGGCTGATTTGCAGCAGCAGGGACTGATCCATTGCATGTAGCAGCTCCTACCTGAGTGCATGCCCTCTACTTGAGGAGAGTAGCAGAGGGAAATGTACCTCCTGCCTCTCCTTGTGAACAGATCAGTAGGCAGAGCCGGCACGTGCATTTTCCAGGGTTGCAGTCTTCATGAAGTTTAAGGAGTATAGATTGCATGAGTTGCACTTGGAGTGTGCCATGAATTGTGTAGGTGATCACTGTCTGAACATGCAAATGGTTTGCCACCATTAACTACAGGTAGTAATAATGAGTAAATAAATGTATATTTTTAAAAGATAGTCCCATGTCTACAGATGTCCAGCCTGGTTAAGATGGTTGTTGAAAGTTCACGGCCAGTTGACTGGAAAATTGTTGTTGGGTTCCCGATTTTGTGAGATCCACTGAGGCTCACAGTCAGTCAGGGGTCCAGTGTGCTGAAACCCCAAGTGTTTCATAGATATTGCTGCCAATTGCAGCTAGGGCCTCCAGTTCAATATGTACCAAATGTTGAAGACCAGTGGAGGCCTCAGGCTAAGATTCTGCTGTATGTATGTCTCGCAAAAAAGCTCTTTTTATCATTTACATTTTATCGTTATCTGCTGTATGCTGCAAGATATGGCCACGTGAGGCACAGTCCGAGTCCATTGTAGCAGGAGAAGGAGGATGTAGGCCAGCAGAGATAAGAGAAGCCTTTCTTGTCTGTGGTGCCGAAGCACGTTATAGATTAGAGTTCCTCTCAAGTGCCCCATTAACACAAGGAGTGTGTTGCTCTGTGTCCCCATCATGTGACTTGAAATTTTAAGTGGCAGATTATCATCATGCCCTGTCACAATTTGGTAGTTACCGTCATGCAGACTCTTTACCATTTCTGCATTAGGAAAGTCTCAGTAGAAAAATCATTGCTCATTCTAAACTGAGAAAGCATCTCAGTGAGCAAAGTTGATCTGAAAATAATCTCAACCAGGCAATAAATTATAGCACTGTAGCAGGATATGTCCATAGAGGAGTGATGTTGCCATGTCTTCACCTTGCAACACCAATGCTCCTTCTCCTGAGATTCAAGTCTGGCATATAAATGATGTCTTGAGAAGCACCAAAGATATTCAAGAAACCTATTCACTACATGCAGGAAAGTGGTCCTGACCAGAATTTCTAAGCTGCGTTTTTGTCTCTTGGAGTGTAGGCTCAAAACCTCTAAACAATGCTGTTTTCCACTCACAAAGGTCATGGCTGCTGTGCTACCAACTCCACAAGCCTCCCTGTGCTGACATGTTAATTGAAGATGCTATTACTGCTTACATTTGGTTGGCAGGAGCAAATTAATGCTTTCTTCCCATCACCATGGGATGAATCGGTCCAAGAGTAGTACTAGTTCCTCGGAACAAATATCACCAGTAATCTGACCTTGACCAGCCACATCAAATCTTTGGCCAAGAAAGCACACTAACGTTACTTCCTTAGAAGGCTTAGGAAGTTCGACATGTGCCCAACAACCCTCACCAACGTCTGCAGATGCGTTGTAGAAAGCATTTTATTGGGATGCATCGCAACCTGTTTTGGGAACAGCTCCACCCAAGACCACAAGAAATTGCAGAGACTTGTAGACGTAGCCCAGACTATTACACAAACCAACCTCCCTTCCATTGACTCAATCCACACTTCACACTGTCTTGGCACGGCTGTCAGCATAATCAAGGACCAATCTCACCCTGGTCACTCGCTCTGCTCCCCTATCCCATCAGACAAGAGGTTCAGAAGTTTGAAAATGTATACCCCCAGATTCAGCGACAATTTCTACCCAGCTCTTATCAGGCAACTGAACAGTTCTCTCATGAACGCGAGTGCAGCCCTGACCTCCCATCTACCACGCTGGAGACCTTTAAACTATTTTAATCAAACTTTACTGGACTTCAACAATCTTGCACTAAATATTGTACCCTTTATCCTTTATCTGTGCAGTGTCGACTGAAGGCTTAGGAAGCCTACTTTGAAGTTGCAACTCTCCACACTTACAAAATCTTTACCCAACTGGTGTGCCTGGATTCCCAAAGACGGAGCTGTTAGCAACATTGGCATCTGACGGAATTTTTAATTTCCTTCAGCGGAGTAAAAACAAGCGAGTCAGGAAGGGGATTCTTCACCGGAAGAAGATTCCGCATTGGAAAATAGGAAAGTTTACCAAATGCCGACTTTTTTGAATTGCCCACTACGCTGCAGTATCAATGAGTACAAAATAATGTAATTTACACCTTTTCACTCAGACAAGATAAGGCTGTATGAGGAGAGGTTATGCAGACCCAGCCCCCACTCATTCTGGAAGAACGCGAGGTGATTTTATTGAGATGTGCAATTTTGTTAAGTGCAAAAAATAAACTACTGAAATAACTCGTTTAAGAAGGAACTGCAGATGCTGGAAAATCAAAGGTAGACAAAACTGCTGGAGAAACTCAGTGGGTGAGGCAGCATCTCAGACTGCTGAAAGGGTTTCGACGCGAAACGTTGCCTATTTCCTTCGCTCCATAGATGCTGCCTCACCCGCTGAGTTTCTCCAGCATTTTTGTCTACCTGCTGAAATAACTCAGTGGGTCAGGAAGCATTCATGGAGACCGAGAGATAGTCAACTTTAGATATTAGAGGTACAGCGTGGGAACAGGCCCTTCGGCCCAGTGAATTCACGCCAACCAGCTCTATCCTACACACTAGGTACAATGTACAATTTTTACCGAAGTCAATTAACCTACAAACCTGTACGTTTTTTTAGTGTGGGAGGAAATCGAAGCACCCAGAGAAAACTCCTGCGGTCAAAGGGAGAACAGGCAAACCATACAAACAGCATCCATGGTCAGGATCGAACTTAGGTCTCTGGTGCTGTAAGGCAGCAGCTCTACCGCTGTGCCACTGTGCTACCACCCCTGCACTAGTGTGCCACCCCTGCACCACTGTACCACCCAGAGTCATTTTGTGTCGAGGCCCCATATCAGGACTATTTGCAACAGCCAACTAGCATGGTGGCACAGCGGTAGAGTTGCTGCCTTGCAACGCTTGCAGCAACGGAGACCCGGGTGCTATTTGTATGGAGTTTGTACGTTTCCCCTGTGACCGCATGGGTTTTCTCCGAGATCTTCGGTTGCCTCTCACACTCCAAAGACGTACAGGTTTGTAGGTTAATTGGCTTGGTGTAAGTGTAAATTGACCCTTGTGTGTGTAGGATAGTGTTAAAGTGAAAGGATTGTTGTTCGGTGCGGACACGGTGGGCCGAAGGACTTGTTTCCGCCCTGTATTTCTAAACTAAACAAAACTATCCCTCTGCCTCCCCATATGACCTTCTGATTTCCTCTAGCTGTTATTGTTACTCCATATTCCTGCATCTGCAATCTCATGTGTCTCAATATTTTAAAAGATGTCTATAGGATAGATGTAGAGTTGATACTTTCCCTGCCAGGATCCAGGGGTAACAGCCCCAAATTGAGTGCAAACCATTCGGGAAAGAGATGAAACATCATTTCTTCACATGGTAGTGAATCTTTTGAATTCTCTGCCCAGCAGAGCTCAAACACTGAGTTTATTCAAGCAAAGTTTGATGTTCAAGATTGAAAAGTTATTAGTGCAAAAAATTGATGATGAGTCATGATCTTGATCAGGCATGAGGGGTTGAATGGTCTACTTCTGTTTCTTATGTTCTTGCATCTATCCTCTATTGCTGACCACCTCAATACAACTCGTGAAATAAAGGTTCAAATGTACGTTTATTGTCACATGTACCAATTAAGATACAGTGAAACTCGAAATACCATACAGCCATACTAAAAAAAAAAGCAACAAGACACACAACTATATAAATTTAACATAAACATCCACCACAGCGGATTCTCCACATGCCTCACTGTGATGGAAGGCAATAAAGTCCATTCTTCTTCCTCCTTATTCTCCCGTGGTCGGGGCAGTCAAACCATCTGCAGTTGGGTTGATCGAAGCTCCTGTGGCTTGGAGCTCCCGAAATCGGTCTCCAACCAGGGACCGCGAGCTCCACGATGTTAAAGTCCGCAGGCTCCCGCGGTTGGAGCTCCCGAAGCCCACCAATGGCCGCCAACTCTTCGATGTTAGGCCGCATTGCGGACGGAGATACGATACGGAAAAAAATTGCATCTCCGTCGAGGTAGGAGATTTTAAAAAGTTTCCTCTAACCTCCCCCCCCCCCCCACATAATAGATACATAGATACATAGAAAATAGGTGCAGGAGTAGGCCATTCGGCCCTTCGAGCCTGCACCGCCATTCAATATGATCATGGCTGATCATCCAACTCAGTATCCCGTACCTGCCTTCTCTCCATACCCCCTGATCCCTTTAGCCACAAGGGCCACATCTAACTCCCTCTTAAATATAGCCAATCAACTGGCCTCAACTACCCTCTGTGGCAGAGAGTTCCAGAGATTCACCACTCTGCGTGAAAAAGTTTTTTCTCATCTCGGTCTTAAAGGATTTCCCCCTTATCCTTAAGCTGTGACCCCTTGTCCTGGACTTCCCCAACATCGGGAACAATCTTCCTGCATCTAGCCTGTCCAACCCCATAAGAATTTTGTACGTTTCTATAAGATCCCCTCTCAATCTCCTAAATTCTAGCGAGTATAAGCCAAGTCTATCCAGTCTTTCTTCATATGAAAGTCCTGACATCCCAGGAATCAGTCTGGTGAACCTTCTCTGCACTCCCTCTATGGCTATAATGTCCTTCGTCAGATTTGGAGACCAAAACTGTACGCAATACTCCAGGTGTGGTCTCACCAAGACCCTGTACAATTGCAGTAGAACCTCCCTGCTCCTATACTCAAATCCTTTTGCTCTGAAAGCTAACATACCATTCGCTTTCTTCACTGACTGCTGCACCTGCATGCCTACTTTCAATGACTGGTGTACCATGACACCCAGGTCTCGCTGCATCTCCCCTTTTCCTAATCGGCCACCATCTAGATAATAGTCTGCTTTCCTGTTTTTGCCACCAAAGTGGATAACCTCACATTTATCCACATTATACTGCATCTGCCAAACATTTGCCCACTCACCCAGCCTATCCAAGTCACCTTGCAGTCTCCTAGCATCCTCCTCACAGCTAACACTGCCCCCCTGCTTAGTGTCATCCGCAAACTTGGAGATGTTGCCTTCAATTCCCTCATCCAGTTCATTAATATAAATTGTAAATAGCTGGGGTCCCAGCACTGAGCCTTGCGGTACCCCACTAGTCACTGCCTGCCATTGTGAAAAGGACCCGTTTACTCCTACTCTTTGCTTCCTGTTTGCCAGCCAGTTCTCTATCCACATCAATACTGAACCCCCAATACCGTGTGCTTTAAGTTTGTATACTAATCTCTTATGTGGGACCTTGTCGAAAGCCTTCTGAGAGCCCAGATACAACACATCCACTGGTTCTCCCCTATCCACTCTACTAGTTACATCCTTGAAAAATTCTATAAGATTCGTCAGACATGATTTACCTTTCGTAAATCCATGCTGACTTTGTCCAATGATTTCACCACTTTCCAAATGTGCTGCTATCCCATCTTTAATAACTGACTCTAGCAGTTTCCCCACTACCGATGTTAGACTAACTGGTCTGTAATTCCCCGTTTTCTCTCTCCCTCCCTTCTTAAAAAGTGGGGTTACGTTTGCTACCCTCCAATCCTCAGGAACTACTCCAGAATCTAAAGAGTTTTGAAAAATTATCACTAATGCATCCACTATTTCTGGAGCTACTTCCTTAAGTACTCTGGGATGCAGCCTATCTGGCCCTGGTGATTTATCGGCCTTTAATCCATTCAATTTACCCAACACCACTTCCCGACTAACCTGGATTTCACTCAGTTCCTCCATCTCCTTTGACCCGCGGTCCCCTGCTATTTCCGGCAGATTATTTATGTCTTCCTTAGTGAAGACGGAACCAAAGTAGTTATTCATTTGGTCCACCATATCCTTGTTCCCCATGATCAAGTCACCTGTTTCTGACTGCAAGGGACCTACATTTGTTTTAACTAATCTCTTTCTCTTCACATATCTATACAAACTATTGCAGTCAGTTTTTATGTTCCCTGACAGTTTTCTTTCATAATCTATTTTCCCATTCCTAATTAAGCCCTTTGTCCTCCTCTGCTGGTCTCTGAATTTCTCCCAGTCCTCTGGTATGCTGCTTTTCCTGGCTAATTTGTACGCATCATCTTTTGCTTTGATACTATCCCTGATTTCCCTTGTTATCCACGGATGCACTACCTTCCCTGATTTATTCTTTTGCCAAACTGGGATGAACAATTTTTGTAGTTCATCCATGCAGTCTTTTAATGCCTTCCATTGCATATCCACCGTCAACTCTTTTAGAACTAATTGCCAGTCAATCTTGGCCAATACACGTCTCATACCCTCAAAGTTACCTTTCTTTAAGTTCAGAACCGTTGTTTCTGAATTAACAATGTCACTCTCCATCCTAATGAAGAACTCAACCATATTATGGTCACTCTTGCCCAAGGGGGCACGCACAACAAGACTGCTAACTAACCCTTCCTCATTACTCCATACCCAGTCTAGAATAGCCTGCTCTCTCGTTGGTTCCTCTACATGTTGGTTTAGATAACTATCCCGCATTCATTCCAAGAAATCCTCTTCCTCAGCACCCCTGCCAATTTGATTCACCCAATCTATATGTAGATTGAAGTCACCCATTATAACTGTTTTGCCTTTGTTGCACGCATTTCTAATTTCCTGTTTGATGCCATCCCCAACTTCACTGCTACTGCTAGGTGGCCTGTACACAACACCCACCAGCGTTTTCTGCCCCTTAGTGTTTCGCAGCTCTACCCATACCGATTCCACATCCTCCAAGCTAATGTCCTTCCTTTCCACTGCGTTAATCTCCTCTCTAACCAGCAACGCTACCCCACCTCCTTTTCCTTTCTCTCTATCCCTCCTGAATATTGAATATCCCTGGATGTTCAGCTCCCAGCCTTGGTCACCCTGGAGCCATGTCTCCGTGATCCCAACTATATCATAATCATTAATAGCTATCTGCACGTTCAACTCATCCACCTTATTACGAATGCTCCTTGCATTGAGACACAAAGCCTTCAGGCCTGTTTTTACAACGCTCTTACCCCTTATACAATTATGTTGAAAAGTGGCCCTTTTTGATTTTTGCCCTGGATTTGTCTGCCTGCCACTTTTACTTTTCACTTTTACTTTTCACCTTGCTACCTATTGCTTCCGCCCGCATTTTACACCCCTCTGTTTCTCTGCTCACCCATTTAAGAATCCCACCACCTCTTATTCTCTGTTTATTATTGTTTTCTTCTTTCCTCCCTACATGTTGCGTCTGAGTGCTTTCCTTCTCTGCCTCCTGCCTCACACACTGTCTAATAGCTTTCTCTATTTGAGTCCCTCCCCCCAACCATTCTAGTTTAAAGTCTCCCCAGTAGCCTTTGCAGATCTCCCCGCCAGGATATCGGTCCCCCTCAGGTTCAAGTGCAACCCATCCTTTTTGTACAGGTCGCACCTTCCACAAAAGAGGTCCCAATGATCCAGAAATTTGAATCCCTGCCCTCTGCACCAGTCCTTCAGCCACGCATTTATCCTCCACCTCGCTCCATTCCTACTCTCACTGTCGCGTGGCACAGGCAGTAATTTTTAAAATATATTTACACATGCAGGCGCCGCCATGTTTTGGCGCCATTTCCAAAGTCCAAAGTCTGGTCCATCCCCTCGCTCGGTCTAATGGAACAGGTCCCTTCCTCCATCACCTTCAACCATCTCGGCCCGCAACCCAACGTCCCTCCCCTCACCCCTCGCGCCTCCTGCAGCCGACCTTAAAGGTGCTGGAGGCATTACCCAGTTCACCCTCCTACCAGCCCTCGTTGCTCGCGTCCGACGTCTCCAGCCACACCCTACCGGTACTACCGTACTCCGAGGATTCTGGTAAATTCCGCAGTCTGCCAAGCCTTCAGGCGAGTACCACGGTCCACCGAGCCTATGGGTCTTGTGGGCAGGCATAGCTCTGGGCCTGCGGATGCAGCAATCTTCCACGACTGACAGCGGTCTGGGCTAACTGACTGCCAGGCAATTGCAAGAGCACTGGGAGAAGCCAATAGATTCATTCTCCATAGGATCCTTAGGCTAGAGATCAGATGGCTTTTCATTCTGCTGGAGGTCAATCACAGAAGTGTTGGCACTGCCTCAACTCTCCTGATATTGATTCCTAATATCAGTAGCCTTTGTTGCACGAGTAGCGAGTGACCTGGATAGCAATAGTTGAGCTTCCACTGTGGAATTCAGGCTCTGGCTTGCCTGTGCCTCAGCTCAGGTGGAAACCTGAGACATCTGTTATCCCATCTGACCCACGATTGAGTTCATGGTTAGTGACTTAGAACTATTCACCATTTTGAGCTGGAACGAAAAGACTCCAGGTATCTTGAAAAAAACATGAGCAAGGTTGGAACTGGACTGGCTAATTCCCCTTGACCTCTCTGACAGGTGTTCAGCCAGCTTGAACAATGCCTGAGCATGATAATGTAAATTCCTTTCAGCCTTTGATCTTGAGCTGCTCCATCATTGTCCTCTCGTGTCCTTCAAAGCTACAATGGTACGTTCAAGGGCATGAGATCTCACTCTCTGGGGAATTGGCACAAGGATGGGCAATTGGCAGCAATGCTGAAAAACTATAGTCTTCACTCTAGTATTTTACTCTTCACTCTACATCTTGTACTTGGATGATCAGCCATGATCATATTGAATGGCAGTGCTAGCTCGAAGGGCTGAACGGCCTACTCCTGCACCTATTTTCTATGTTTCTACTTGTGATAGACACAAAGTGCTGGAGTAACTCAGCGGGTCAGGCAGCATCTCTGGAGGAAAAGGATGGTTGACGATTCGGGTTGGAACTCTTCTTCAGACTTGTGTATTGTTTGATTGTATTTATGTATCGTATTATGTGATTTAGAAACATAGAAAATAGGTGCAGGAGGAGGCCATTTGGCCCTTCAAGCCCACACCGCCATTCATTGCGGTCATGGCTGATCATCCACAATCAGTATCCCGTTCCTGCCTCCTCCGCATATCCCTTGATTCCACTAACCCCTAGAGTTCTATCTAACTCTCTTTCAAATTCATCCAGTGAATTGGCCTCTACTGCCTTCTGTGGCAGAGAATTCCACAAATTCACAACTCTCTTGGTGAAAAAGTTTTTCTCGTGTTAGTTTTAAATGGCCTCCCCTTTATTCTTAGACTGTGGCCCCTGGTTCTGGACTCCCCCAACATTGGGAACATTTTTCCTGCATCTAGTTTGTATGAAATTATAAAATCCTTTTATAATCTTATATGTTTCTATAAGATACCCTCTCATCCTTCTACATTCCAGTGACTACAAGCCCAGTCTTTCTAATCTTTCCTCTTATGACAGTCCCACCATCCTGGGGATTAACCTCGTGAACATATGCTGCACTGCCTTAATAACAAGGATGTCCTTCCTCAAATTAGGAGACCAAAACTGCACAAAATACTCCAAATGTGCTCTCACCAGGGCCTCGTACAACTGCAGAAGAATCTCTTTACTCCTACACTCAAATCCTCTCATTAGGAAGGCCAACATGCCATTAGCTTTCTTCACTGCCTGCTGAACCTGCATATTTACTTTCAGTGACTGGTGGACAAGGACACCCAGGTCTCCCTTTTTCCTAATCTGGCACCATTGAGATAATAATCTGTCTCTTTGTCTTGTTGCCAAAGTGGATAACCTCACATTTATCTACATTATACTGCATCTGCCATGCATCTGCCCACTCACTCAACCTATCCACGTCACACTGCAACCACCTAGGATCCTCTTCGCAGTTCACACTGCCACCCAGCTTCATGTCATCTGCAAATTTGCTACTGTTACTTTTATTCCCTAACACCATGGATTGGTGCGGCCTTTCCCGGAGTCGAGCCCGGAGTTTCAGCAGCGGGCACAGAGTGAACTTTTCATCGCGGAGCGGGTGAGCCCTAGCCGGGGTCACCAGAAGGGAGTGCTCAGATCGCTGGCCCGTGGACTGTTACAGCCAGAAGCCGCGGTCTGCGGAGATTCTAGCCACGGGCGCGGCGTCTGGAGCCTGGGACCCCTCGCTGGGGATCGCCGGAGAAGAGCTCCGATCACCGGCCCGCGGCCGATAACATCCTGAAACCACGGTCTGCGGAGCTTCTTGCCGCGGGCGTGGCGTGGACTTAACATTCGGAGCGGGATCCCTCGCCAGGGATCCCCGGAGAAGAGCTCCGACCGCCAGACTGCGGCCTACAACATCCTGAAGCCGCGGTCTCCGATAGGGAAGCGCCAATTCGGGACTTACCATCCTGACGAGAGAGCCTATACATCTGGCCGTCCGCAGCAGCGACTGCGGAGGTTTATGGCCCCGACCACAGGGGAAAATGGAGGAGGACTGACTGTACTTTGTGCCTTCCACCACAGTGAAGAATGCTGTGGTGGATGTTTGTGTTAAATTTTATTGTGTGTTGGTTTTTGATTGTACCGCTGCTGGCAAGTTCATTTCACTGCACTTTATTGTGTATGTCATGAATAAAACTGATTGATTGATTGATTGATTGATTGATTTTACTGCTATCCAAATGCGCCATTATTACTTCTTTAGTAATTGAATCCAGCATCTTCCCCACCACCGATGTCAGGCTAACTGGTCCATAATTCCCCGTTTTCTCTCGCTCCTTTCTTGAAAAGTGGGATAACATTAGCTACCCTCCAATCCACAGGAACTGATCCTGAATCTATAGAACATTGGAAAATGATCACCAATGCGTCCACGATTTCTAGAGGCACCTCCTTGAGTACCCTGGGATGCAGACCATCAGGCCCTGGGAATTGATCAGCCTTCAGTCCCATCAGTCTACCCAATACTATTTCTCGCCTAATGCAAATGTCTTTCAGTTCCTCTGTCTCGCTAGATCCCCTGTCCTCTAATACATCTGGGAGATTGTTTGTGTCATCCTTAGTGAAGACAGAACCAAATACCTGTTCAACTCTTCTGCCATTTCCTTGTTCCCATAATAATTTCACCTGTTTCTACCTTCATTTGTCTTTACAAATTTTTTCTCTTAACATACCTAAAGAAGCTTTTACTATCCTTCTTTATATTCTTGGCCAGTTTACCCTCGTACTTCATCTTTTCACCCCGTATTGCCCTTTTTGCTACCTTCTGTTGTACTTTGAAAGTTTCCCAATCCTCTGGCTTCATGCTACTCGTTGCTATGCAATACACCTTTTCTTTTAGTTTTATTCAAGAGTCAAGAGTGTTTTATTGTTATATGTCCCAGATGGGACAATGAAATTCTTACTTGCTGCAGCACAACAGAATATGTGAATATGTAAACATAGTACATAACGGGGGAAGAGAAAAAAAAAGAAAAAGTTCAATAAATAAGAAAAAGTTCAATAAATAAGTGCATCCCTAACTTCCCTTGTCAGCCACGGTTGCCTCTTATTCCCCTTAGAGTCTTACTTCCTCTTTGGAATGAAATGATCCTGCATCTTCTGGATTATGCCCTGAAATTCCTGCCATTGCTCTTCCACCATCATTCCTGCTAGGATCATTTTCCAGTCGACCTTGGCCAGTTCCTCTCTCATGCTTTCATAGTCCCCTTTGTTCAACTGCAACACTGACACTTCTGATTTTACCATCTCCCTCTCAAATTGCAGATTAAAACTTATCATATTATGGTCACTACCTCCTTTACCTTGAGTTCCCTTATTAAATCTGGTTCATTAGATGACACTAAATCCAGAATTACCTTCTCTCTGGTAGGCTCCAGTACAAGCTGCTCTAAGAATCCATCTCGGAGGCACTCTAAAACTCCCTTTTTTGGGCCCAGAACCAACCTGATTTTCCCAGTCTACCTGCATGTTAGTAACTTAGTTTTAAAAGTATGTGTCTTTAGTTTCTCTAACTTTTCTATGTGGGGGAGGGGGGTAGGGTAAGGGGGAAACCGTTTCCCAGTCACTTCCTGGCGAGGACGCAACTATTCTCCGAGTCGCGTCCTCGCCCCCCTCCTCGCGGCCTACCACCTGGATTGGAGCAGCCTTTCCTGCCGGGGACCGGACCGGAGCTCCAGCAGTGGCGGCGCAATGCTGGATTCACAGCGGAGTGGGCGATGCCTTACCTGGGATCGCCGTGGAGGCTCCGGAGTGCTGGGCCTGCTGCATCTACATCGGAGCTGCAGAGCTTCCAGCGCGGCCGGCGCTGTCTTCAACATTGCGGAGACCTGGGGCCATTTGCCGAGCGCCGCCAGCGTTGAATCTCCGCCCGGCGCGGCCTGTGGACTTCGGGAGCCGCGGACTCTGGTAGGAGGTGGCCGCTTCGGATGTCCAAGCTGCGGAGGATGTCCTCCAGTCCCGACGTCGGACTTCCATCACCCCGGCGAGCGGGCTTGAACATCGGGCCGCCCGTAGTGGCGACAGCGGGGGCTCGGGAGCCCCCCGACCATGGGAGGACAACAGAGGAGGATGACTGAATTTTGGAGCCTTCCCTCACAGTGGGAAACTTTGATCCCGCTGTGTGGGGATGTCTGTGTTAAAAAACTATCATGTTCTGTGCTCTTTATTATTCGTATGGCTGTATGGCGACCACACATTTCACTGTACCAATTGGTACGTGACAAATAAAATGTATCTATCTATGTTGAAATCTCCCATAACTACAGTGGCATTACCTTGTTACATGCCAATTTTAACTCCTGCTGCAACTACATCCAGGCTACTGTTTGGGGGGCTGTAGATAACTCCCATTAGTGTCTTCTTACCTTTACAATTCCTCAATTCTATCCACAGCGACTCTACATAGTCCCTATGTCTTCCCTCGCAAGGGACTGAATTTCATCCCTCACCAACAGAGCTACCCCACCTCTGCCCACCTGCCTATCCTTTCTATATGACATATAACCCTGAATATTCAGTTCCCAGTCCCGATCCTCCTGCAGCCATGTCTCTGTAATCCCCTCAATGTCATATCTACCAATCTCTAACTGAGCCTCAAGGTCATCCACTTTACTTCTTATACTTCGCACATTCATATATAATCCTTTTAATCCATTACTCACCTTTCACATCAATTCCTATTTCACTATTTCACTCTCCGATCCCTTCGTGAGCTTTCTGCCCCGTTAATTCTGGTGTCTTTCTTAACTTTTCCTATCCTCTAACTTTAACTTGTTGCTGGAACTGGTACTGCAAGCAACTTTATTCTTCAATCGGGAGAGATATATTTCAGTCTTCCTGTGAATAAGATCGATAAAATACCATACAGCAAAACTTTATTCATCCGCCAAGGGAAATTGGTCTGCCGGCAGTCATAAACACACAAGTACACAAAAACTTGAAATTAAAAGTGAAAACAAAAAGAAAAAGTCCAGCGACTGTTGGCTGGCTGCCGTGTGCACAGCACCTTCACTGGAACAAATGAACAGACACAGGCCTATCCCCCAGGCAGAGCATTCCTCCCCTCCCCCACGCCGGGTCCCCATTGTTCTTCACGGCAGTCCCCCCAGGCCGGGTCACCATTATCCCCCCCCCCCCCCCGCTCATCGACCACTGATCGTGGGTCGACCGCGAGGCCCCACCGCTTCCAAGGCCACCGCTGCTGCTGAGGCTCTCGTGGGGCTCTCGTTGCCGCCGAGGCTCCCATCACCACCGCCGCTGAGGCTCCTTCGACCCAGGCAGGCCTTGCCGCCTGGTTTCACCGTAGTCCCATGGGAGGCCTGTGCGGTGAGTCGGGCCTACCGGGGCGCGTTCCGGTCGGCGGCGCGGTTGTTCGTAGGGTGGGACTCATAACCATGGTTGAAGTGATGAGTGGTAAGTGGTAACTATGTATATGTGAGGGAGAAAGTATGAGGAGTGGCACAGCTAATAGAACTGCTACCTCTCTACTCTAGCAACAGGGTTCAATCCTGACTTATGCTGCTGTCTGTGTGGAGTTTGCATGCTATCCTTGTGACTGCATGGTTTTCTATGAGTTTTCTGGTTTCCACTCGCATTCCAGAGACAGGCATGCTGATATGTTTAAGGGCCAATGTAAATTGTCCATGAGTATGAAGGTGAGTGGTAGAATCTGGGGAGAGTTGATGGGAATTAAGCGAGAAAAACAAACAAAAAAATTGATGAATGCAAATAGGTGCTTGACAGTCAGCTAGGTGGGCCACAGGGCAAGTTTCCATGCTTTATGGCTGTGATTACATGTGTTGAGTGCTTTGGAGTAGTGGTAATTCTGTATGGAGCAGCTGGAATTTGTAGATAGACACGAAATGCTGGAATTACACAGCAAGAACCATCTTCTCGATCCGAAACATCACCTATTTCTTTTCTCCAGAGATGCTCCCGTTGAGTTACTCCAACATTTTGTGTCTACGGTGTAATCCAGCATCTGCAGTTTCTTCCTACACAACTGGAATTTGTAGCTGTCTCTGCTGACCTTGACTAGATAAGGGAGGCCACAGTAAGTAACTTCCCTGGTAAAATTATTTTGATGCAGCCCCACTGTGGCCATTGTGATACCTCATTGCTATCTGTTTGATTAATTCACTCACCATGATACTGATCACGTACTGGTTCAGGCCATGTTACATTATACTTTAAAAATATCCATGATACCTTTCTCGAATGCAAACCTCATCTTAACATCAAACAATATGAATGTTATAGAAATCTGTGCAATATTCCAATATTCTAATGACCGCTTGAGTCTTCTCTTCTTGCGTATGGCGTGCACAGCCTAAAGTTGTAGATCAAGTGGCATGAAGAACATTACATCTGTTTGTATGTGCACGTCGAGTTGATTGCATTAGTCGAAACAGAGTGGAGGTTGCAATCTCCCACCCCACCACTTGAATGAGACTCTGTAATTCTCCAGAAGCTTCGAGTTACTAGGAATAAATATCACCAGCAACTTGTCCTGGACTAGGCGTATCGAAGCAATGACCAGGAAAGCAAACCAACATCTCTACTTCCTTAGAGTTGTCTCCAACAACTCTTACCAACTTCTACAGATGTGGCGTGGAATGTGATTTATCAGGATGCATCACAGCATGGTTTAGGTACAGCTCCATCCAAGATGATAACAAATTGCAGAGAATTATGGATGCACCCAGATCATCACAAAAACCAACCTCCCTTCCATTGACTCCATCTACACTTCACGTTGCGTCTGCAAAGCCACCAACTTAACCAGGAACGAGTCTCACCCCGGTCACTCCCCCTTCTCCCCTCTCGCATCAGGCAAGATGTACAGAAGTGTGAAAATGCATACCTCCAGATTCAGAGACAGTTTCTTCCCAGCTGTTATCAGGCATCTAAACCATCCTACCAAAAACTAGAGAGAGGTCCTGATCTACTATCTACCTCATTGAAGACCCTTGGACTATCTTAAATCAGACTTTACTGGATTTTATCTTGCACTAAATGTATTCCCTTTATAACGGGTCTGTACATTGTGGACGGCTCGATTGTAATCATGTATAGTCTTTCCATTGACTGGTTAACCCACAACAAAAAGCTTTTCACTACGTTGGGACACGTGACATAAAAAAAAAAAACTAACCTAATTAAACTATGTTACAAGAAGACCTGAAACATACAGCACCGTTGACAGCCAAGCAATTGGGTTTGGAACAATTTTAAAGAAACAGCTTGACTGGCTTGCAGCATCTGCTGGTTCCACTCACAGAAGATAAAAAAACAAGTCTATTTAGTCCTAATTCAAACAACTGGCACAGCTCAAGCCTCAACATCCAAAAAAAAGTGAAGGCTTCAGACCAAACAGCTGCTAAATATGTCCAGAATTATTATCGGACGTTTGCAATAAAATATAAAGCTTTCTGAAAAACAATTGTGAGCTTCACAGAAGTTGAACAAGGTCTTCACGCTGAAACCAAGGCTGGTATCATTTGCTGGGCACGCAGCAGCAAATCGAAGGATGCAACATTACGTGTAAAAGATGCCTGTGTTTTCATCATGCCTCACAAAATAAATGAAGTATAGTTTTAGATCCAAAGAAGAGCTTTACAAGATTGTCAGACAAAATAGTGAAACTGAGGATTGGAAGCAGTTTAGATTTCACCAAGAAAATTGCTTTCAAGAGATAGCTAGATAGGGCTCTTAAAAATAGCAGAGTCAGGGGATATGGGAAGAAGGCAGGAATGGGGTACTGATTGTGGATGATCAGCCATGATCACATTGAATGGCGGTGCTGGCTTGAAGGGCCGAATGGTATACTCCTGCACCTATTGTCTATTGTCTATTGATAAAAAGGTGAAGCACAAATAAAGTATGAGAGTAAACTTGCTGGGAACATTAAAGTGGACGGTGAAAGTTTCTACACATAATAAAAAGGAAAAAAATACAGGTCCAGTATCCGTCTCTGCAGTTAGAAACAGGAGAATACATTATGGGGAACAGGAAATTGGCAGAGCATATGAACAAATACTTTGCTTCTGTCTTCAGTGAAGAATCATCAAGACATATTGATATAGAAACACTGAAACAGAACATTTGGCCCAACTTGTCTTTGCCAAAGAAAGTTGCCAAACTAAGCGAGTATCAGTTGCCGGCACCTGAACCATATCCTTCCAAGCCTCTCCCTACATCTCTCCACAGATGATGCCTGATCCACAGAGGTCCTCCCGCCCAAGATTTTGACATGTGCTGTTCCTTGTGTCTCCACTTTCGAAAGCGCATACCTCCCAAGGTAACTTTAAAATGGCAAAATAGTTCCCACCTCCACCATTTACTTTGGAGTGGTACAAGAGAATACAAGTAATTTTCTAGAGATTTTAAGAAACTAAGAATTGAATGCAAATGAAGACCTAAACAAAATTAATATTAGTAAGAAAATAATGTAGGAGAAATTCATGGCACTGAAAGCTGCCCCAACTCCCCCCTCCCACGCTGCCCCACCCCCAAATGTCCATGAGTCTGATAATTTGCACTCCAAAGTATCAAATAAGCTAGCTGTGGAAATTGTGTGGAAGTAAGAACTGCAGATGCTGGATAAAATCGAAGCAAAATGCTGGAGTAACTCAGTGGGTGAGGCAGCATCTATGGATAGAAGGAATGGGTGACGTTTCGGGTCGAGACCCTTCTTCAGACTGATGTTGAGGGAGGGGGCGGGACAAAGATAGAAAGTAGGTGGAGACAGTGGGAATAGTAGGGGAACTGGGAAGGGGGAGGGGAGGGAGAGAGAAAGCAAAGGCTATCTGAAATTAGAGAAGTCAATGTTCATACCGCTGGTGTGTAAACTACCCAAGCGAAATATGAGGTGCTGTTCCTCCAAATTGCGCTGGGCCTCACTCTTCAACGGAGGAGGCCCAGGACAGAAAGGTCAGATTGGGCATGGGAGGAGGAGTTGAAGTGCTGAGCAACCGGGAGATCAGGTAGCTTACGACGGGCTGAGCAGAGGTGTTCAGCGAAACCATCGCCGAGCCTGTGCTTGGTCTCGCCGATGTAGAGAAGTTGACACCTGGAACAGCGGATACACTAGATGAGGTTGGAGGAGGTACAAATGAACCTCTGCCTCACCTGGAAAGACTGGTAAAGGGACAAGTGTTGCATTTACTGCGGTTGCAGGGCAAGTACCCGGGGAGGGGGTGGTTTGGGTGGGAAGGGATTCATTTTCCAGTATTCTGGATTATTGGATAGTTCCTGCAGATAAGATTTTGGAGAATGTAATGAGGAACAAGAATTAATATACCTGGTTAGCTTGACATAGGTAATGGAGAAAATAGAGGATATTACAGAGGATGAGAAAACAGGACATTGGAAAAATATTTGTGTGATTAAGCAAAGTCAGCATGGACATCATATTGTCAACAAAACGACATGTACAAAGGGTGGCACAGTGGCACAGCAGCTGAGTTGCTACCTTACAGTGCCAGTAACCCAGGTTCGACCCTGACTACTGTTGCTGCATGTATGGGGTTTGTACGTTCTCCCTGTGACCAGGTGATTTTGTCCAGGTGCTTTTTCCTCCCACACTCCAAAGACATACAGGTTCATTGTCTTTGGTAAAACAAATTGTAGATTATCCCTCATGTGCAGCATAATGTTAGTGTACAGGTGCTCGCTGGTTGACATGGTCTCAGTGGGCTGAAGGGCCTGTTTCTGCACTGTATCTCCAAAGTAAAGTAAACTACATTTCTAAGGACATTCTTGCTATTGAGGGAGTACAGCGTAGGTTCACCAGGTTAATTCCCGTGATGGCGGGACTGACATATGATGAAAGAATGGGTCGACTGGGCTTGTATTCACTAGAATTTAGAAGGATGAGAGGGAATCTTATAGAAACATATAACATTCTTAAAAGATTGGACAGGCTAGATGCAGGAAAAAATGTTCCCGATGTTGGGGGAGTCCAGAACCAGAGGTCACAGTTTTAGTATAAGGGCCATTTAGGACTGAGATGAGGAAAAAACTACTTCACACAGAGAGTTGTAAATCTGTAGAATTCTCTGCTACAGATGGTTTCAAGAGAGAGTTAGATCTAGCTCTTTGGGCTAAAGGAATCAAGGGATATGGGGAGAAAGCAGGAAAGGGGTACTGATTTTAAATGATCAGCCATGATCATATTGAATGCCGGTGCTGGCTCGAAGGGCCGAATGGCCTACTCCTGCACCTATTTTTCTATGTTTCTGTTTACCAGCTGTAGTTCTTTAAATCTTCATATGACAGACTGCCTAGGTTGGCAGGGAAGAGATAATAATAGAGACAAGATTTGGCTTAAGAGCTTGGAAGAATACAAAGGGATCCAGTTTTTGAGGGTTTTGAGTTTTGATAGATGTAATAATGAACTGCCGATCATAAGATCATGAGATAAGAGTAGAATTAAGCCATTCAGCCCATCAAGTCAACTCCGCCATTCAATATGGCTGATCTATCACTCCTAATCCCATTCTCCTGCCTTCTCCCCATAATGTCTGACACCCGTACTAATCAAGAATCTATATATCCACTGACTTTGCCTCCACAGCCCTTCTGTGGCAAAGAATTCCAGAGATTCACCACCCTCTGACTAAAGAAATTCCTCCTCATCAAATTCCTAAAAGAACATCCTTAATTCTGAGGTTATGACCTCTGGTCCTAGACTCCCCCCTAGTGGAAACATTCTCACCACATCCACTCCTTCCTAGCCTTTCTCTATTCTGTACATTTCAATTAGGTCCCCGATCATTCTTCTAAACTCCAGTGAATACAGGCCCAGTGCCGTCAAAAGCTCATCATATGCTACCTACTCATTCCTGGGATCATTCTTGTAAACCTCCTCTGGACCCACTCCAGAGCCAGCACATTCTTCCTCAGATATGATGCCCACAATTGCTCATAATATTCCAAATGCGGCCTGACCAGCGCCTTATAGAGCCTCAGCATTACATCCCTGTTTTTGTAAATAAGCCCTCTCAAAATTAATGCTCGCATTGCGTTTGCTTCCTTTACTACCGATTCGACTTGCCGATTAACATTCTGGGAATCCTGCACCAGCGCTCCCTTTACACCTCTGATTTCTGGATTCTCTACCCATTTAGAAAATAATCTACGCCTTTATTTCTGCAACAAAATGCATGACTCCACACTTTGCTACACTATATTCCATCTCCCACTTCTCTGCCCACTCTCCCAATCTGTCCTTCTGCAGAGTTCCTGCTTTCTCTACACTACTTGCCCCTCCACCTATTTTTGTATCATCCACAAACTTGGCCACAAAGCCTTCGATCCCCTCATCCAAATCATTAATATACAACGTGAAGAGCAACGCCCCCAGCACCGACCCTTACGGAACCTCGCTAGTCACTGGCAGCCAACCATAAAACCCCCCCTTTATTGCCACTCTTTGCCATCTGCCATCTAGCCAACCTGATATCCATGCAGTATCTGCCCTTTGATACCATGGGCTCTTATCTTCCCTTAGCAGCCCCCCATGTGGCACCTTATCAAAGGCTTTCAGATGGTAGTTTATACCAAAGAAAGACACAAAATGCTGGAGAAACACAATGGGTCAGGCAGCATCTCTAGATTACATGGATTGGTGACATTTCAGCTCGGGACCCTTCTTCAAATATGATGGAGTGGGACATACTGGATACAGGAAGGATGTTTCTCTTGTCCAGGGTGTCTACCACGAGGAGTGACATGTCATGTTAAAGGGCAAAGATTTTTGGACTGAGATGACAAAAGTTATTTTTGCTCCAAGGATAAATTTGAGACCAAACCACTGAGCATAGTTAAGAACGTAAACTTTCTAAATTCAAAAGACCTTAAGGAGAATGCGGAGGGTGGGAGTATGGCATTAAGATATTTGGTCAGCCATGATAGTATAGCAGGCTCAAAGGAGCGAATAGCCCACTCCAGCTTCTACTTTCTACATAATATTTGTTGACCTGCAAAAGCAATTTAGAATTGTCTATAGGAGGTGTGTATAACAAACACCCAAGTAAAGTAGATTGCCCACACACAATTTACTTATGTTATCACAAGTTTCATAATGGATTGAACACAGTAGGAAAGGGAGATCTCATCAGAATTTAATATTGAGATCAGCGTGAAGCAATGCTGTGTCCTATCACCCCAGGCTTTGGCAGCTTCTTTTCTTCTTCTCCAACACAGCCGATGGAAGTAATCAAACAGGAATACTTATTGGAAAAAGTATGTTTAATATCAGTCCAGAAGCAAAAGTCACATTATTTAAATTGCTGTTTGTGATCTGTACTTGAAGCTGCACATAAGATGAAACAATTCTCTGTTGCTGCATTAAATTACGCTGAGTTCTCAGAATGAGTAGGTTGTCTATCACAAGGCACAGTTGTTTTTCTGAAAAATTATGTGCACAGTAAAGTAATTGAGCACCTCAGTGGGACAGGCAGCATCTCTGGAGAGAAGGAATGGGAGATGTTTCGGTTCGAGACCCTACTTCAGACTGGTTAGGGATAAGGGAAACGAGAGATATAGACGGTGATGTGGAGAGATAAAGAACAATGAATGAAAGATATGCAAAAAAGTAACGATGATAAAAGAAACAGGCTGTTTGCAGAGTGAAAATAAGAAGATAATGCGACTTGGGTGGGGGAGGGATAGAGAGTGAGGGAATGCCGGGGCTACCTGAAGTGAGAGACATCAATCACTGGGCTGTAAGCTGCCCAAGCAAAATATGATATGCTGTTCCTCCAATTTGCATTTAGCCTCACTCTAACAATGGAGGAGACCTAGGTCATAAAGGTCTGAGAAGGAATGGGAAGGAGAATAAAAGAGTCCAGCAACCGGGACATCAGGTTGGTTCACACGGCTGAGCGAAGGTGTTCCGTGAAACGTTCGCTCATTCTGCGTTTGGTCTTGCTGATGTATAACAGTCCACATCTTGGACAATGCATACAGTAGATGAGGTTGGAGGAGGTGCAAGTGTACCTCTGCCTAACGTGAAAGGCTATCGGGGTCTCTGGACAGAGTAGAGGGAGGAGGTATAGCGACAGGTGATGCATCTTCTGCGGTTGCAAAGGAAGGTATCTGGGGAGGGGTGGTTTGGGTTGGAAGGGATGAGTTAACCAGGGAGTTGCGGACGTAACGGTCTCTGCGGAAGGCGGAAAGGGGTGGAGATGGGTAAATGTGGCTCGTGGTGGGATCCCGTTGGAAGTGGCAGAAATTTCGGAGGATTATGTGTTGTATGCGACGGCTGAAGGGGTGGAAGATAAGGACTAGGGGGACTCTTTCTCTGTTGTGACTAGGGGGAGGGGTAGCAAGGGTGGAGCTGTGGGGTACCGAGGAGACACGAGTGAGGGTCTCATCTAGGATGGGAAAGGGGAACCCCCGTTCCCTAAAGAATGAGGACATCTTGGATGTTCTAGTATGGAACACCTCATCTTGGGCGCATATGGAGTGTCGACGGAGGAATTGGAAGTAGGGGATAGAGTCTTTGCAGGAAGCAGGGTCGGAAGTAGTGTAGTCAAGATAGAATCATAGAAACATAGAAAATAGGTGCAGGAGGAGGCCATTCGGCACTTCGAGCCAGCACCGCCATTCATTGTGATCATGGCTGATCGTCCCCTATCAATAACCCGTGCCTGCCTTCTCCCCATATCCCTTGACTCCACTAGCCCCTAGAGCTCTATCTAACTCTCTCTTAAATCCATCCAGTGATTTGGCCTCCACTGCCCTCTGTGGCAGGGAATTCCATAAATTCACGACTCTCTGGGTGAAAACGTTTTTTCTCATCTCAGTGTTAAATGACCTCCCCTTTATTCTAAGACTGTGGCCCCTGGTTCTGGACTCGCCCAACATTGGGAACATTTTTCCTGCATCTAGCTTGTCCAGTCCTTTTATAATTTTATATGTTTCTATAAGATTCCCCCTCATCCTTCTAAACTCCAGTGAAGTGAGATAATTGTGGGAGTCAGTGTGTTTGTAATAGACGTCAGTCAATAGTCTATTTCTCGTCATGGAGACTGTGAGATCAAGAAAGGGGAGGGAGGAGTCAGAGATGGTCCAAGTAAATTTGAGTGCAGGATGAAAATTGGTGGTGAAGTTGATGAAGTCCATGAGTTCTGCATGGGTGCTGGTGGTAGCACCGATGCAGTCATCAATGTAACGGGGATAGAGTTCGGGGATAGGCCCAGTGTACGCCTGGAATGATTGGTCAACGTACCCTACAAAGAGGCAGGCATAGCTGGAGCCCATGCGGGTGGCCATAGCTACGCCTTTGATGGAGGAAGTGGGAGGAGTCAAAGGATAAGTTGTTGTTGTTGAGGACCAGCTCCGCTAGGCGTAGTAGAGTGTTAGTAGAGGAAAGTCGATGGTTCTGATGTTGAGGAAGGAACAGAGGGCTTTAAGGCATTCCTTTAAAAAAAATCAAAACTATTCATTCAAATGAATTGGTCATGGGGAACAAGGACATGGCAGACCAATTGAATAACTACTTTGGTTCTGTCTTCACAAAGGAAGACATAAATAATCTGCCGGAAATAGCAGGGGACCGCGGGTCAAATGAGATGGAGGAACTGAGTGAAATCCAGGTTAGCCGGGAAGTGGTGTTAGGTAAATTGAATGGATTAAAGGCCGATAAATCCCCAGGGCCAGATCAGCTGCATCCCAGAGTACTTAAGGAAGTAGCCCCAGAAATAGTGGATGCATTAGTGATAATTTTTCAAAACACCTTAGATTCTGGAGTAGTTCCTGAGGATTGGAGGGTAGCTAATGTAACCCCACTTTTTAAAAAGGGGGGGAGAGAGAAAACGGGGAATTACAGACCAGTTAGTCTAACATCGATAGTGGGGAAACTGCTTGAGTCAGTTATTAAAGATGGGATAGCAGCACATTTGGAAAGTGGTGATATCATTCGACAAAGTCAGCATGGATTTACGAGAGGTAAATCATGTCTGACGAATCTTATAGAATTTTTCGAGGATGTAACTAGTAGAGTGGATAAGGGAGAACCAGAGGATGTGTTATATCTGGACTTTCAGAAAGCTTCCGACAAGGTCCCACGTAAGAGATTAGTATACAAACTTAAAGCACACGGTATTGGGGGTTCAGTTTTGATGTGGATAGAGAACTGGCTGGAAAACAGGAAGCAAAGAGTAGGAGTAAACGGGTCCTTTTCAGAATGGCAGGCAGTGACTAGTGGGGTACCGCAAGGCTCAGTGCTGGGACCCCAGCTATTTACAATATATATTAATGATTTGGACGAGGGAATTGAATGCAACATCCCCAAGTTTGCGGATGACACGAAGCTGGAGGGCAGTGTTAGCTGTGAGGTGGATGCTAGGAGGCTACAAGGTGACTTGGATAGGCTGGGTGAGTGGGCAAATGCATGGCAGATGCAGTATAATGTGGATAAATGTGAGGTTATCCACTTTGGTGGCAAAAACAGGAAAGTAGACTATTATCTGAATGGTGGCCGATTTGGAAAAGGGGAAATGCAACGAGACCTGGGTGACATGGTACACCAGTCATTGAAAGTAGGCATGCAGATGCAGCAAGCAGTGAAGAAAGTGAATGGTATGTTAGCATTCATAGCAAAAGGATTTGAGTATAGGAGCAGGGAGGTTCTACTGCAGTTGTACAGATTCTTGGAGAGACCACACCTGGAGTATTGCGTACAGTTTTGGTCTCCAAATCTGAGGAAAGACAATCTTGCCATAGAGGGAGTACAGAGAAGGTTCACCAGACTGATTCCTGGGATGTCAGGACTTTCATATGAAGAAAGACTGGATAGACTCGGCTTGTACTCGCTAGAATTTAGAAGATTGAGGGGGGATCTTATAGAAACTTTCAAAATTCTTAAGGGTTTGGACAGGCTAGATGCAGGAAGATTGTTCCCGATGTTGGGGAAGTCCAGGACAAGGGGTCACAGTTTAAGGATAAAGGGGAAATCTTTTAGGACCGAGATGAGAAAAACATTTTTCACACAGAGAGTGGTGAATCTCTGGAATTCTCTGCCACAGAAGGTAGTTGAGGCCAGTTCATTGGCTATATTTAAGAGGGAGTTAGATGTGGCCCTTGTTGCTAATGGGATCAGGGGGTATGGAGAGAAGGCAGGTGCAGGATACTGAGTTGGATGATCAGCCATGATCATATTGAATGGCGGTGCAGGCTCGAAGGGCCGAATGGCCTACTCCTGCACATATTTTCTAATTTTCTATGTTTCTAAATATTAAAATAATATATATAGAACATTAAAAAGCAAAACAGAACCCACCACCATAATATACGACAAATATTTATAACACACGATAAGCTATAATACAACTATCTTACACTCCTTGTCAAGGATGCAATCAACTCCCCGCAGTGCCCAGCGGTCCCGGAAATCCCCCAGGGTGCCCATGGACAGGGCGTAGTCCCTCTCTAACACCATCGGGCGCAGACGTAACCCCGGTAAAGGGGCAGGCAGCCGTCTCAGGCAGAGCCCTCTTCCGCTTGACGCCTTGACTTGTGGATGGCCAGCTTGGCCAGGCCCAGGAGCAATCCAACCCAGACATCCTCAGCCCTACTATCTCCTGGTAACCAGCTTTTTTTTAATCAAAAATTCTATTCAATTCTTTAAAATAATATTTTCAATACAATAAAACAAAACAGAACCCACCACATAATACAAGACAAACATACTAAATAAGCTACTGTACAACTATGTTACAATCCTTGTCAAGGATGCATTCAACCCCCCGCAGTGCCTAGCCGTCCCGGAAATCTCCCAGGGTGTTCGTGGATAGCGCGTAGTCCCTCTCTAACACCACCCGGGCGTGGACATAACACCAGAAAAGGGGAAGGCAGCTTCCGCCTGATGCCATGACTCGTGGATGGCCAGTATGGCCATGCCCAGGAGCAACCAGGACATCCTCGGCCCTACCCTCTCCTGGTAATCGGCTTTGAGGGGATGATGGTATTGAACGCTGAGCTGTAGTCTATAAACAACAGTCTGACATAAGTGTTTTTATTGTCCAAGTGGTCCAGTGCGGAGTGGAGAGCCAGTGAGATCGTATCCTCCATTGACCTGTTGTGACGGTAGGCGAACTGTAATGGGTCGAGGTTCTTGTTGAGGTTGGAGATGATATGCACCATAACCAACCTCTCAAAGCACTTCTTCACCACGGACGTTAGTGCCACTGGTCGATAGTCGTTGAGGCACGTCACCTTACTCTTCTTGGGCACCGGTATTATTGATGACCTCTTAAAGCAGGTGGGAACCTCACACCACAATAATGAGAGGTTAAAAATGTCCTAAAAAACTCCAGCCAGTTGGTCTACACAAGTTTTGAGAACTCGACTGGGTACACCATCAGGTCCAAGTGCATTCCGAGGGTTCACCCCCCCTGAAGGATCTTCTGATGTCAGCCTCTGTGACTGTAACACCATCAGGGCGTATGGGGGCTCGGGAAGGCACATCAGTGTTCTCCCTATCAATGTGTGTGTAGAACGCATTGAGCTCGTCAGGGAGTGATGCTTCTCTGTCGCTTAAGCTGCCTCCTGATTTTGCCTTGTAGGTGTTGATTGCATTCAAGCCCTGCCACAGTGGGCCGAAGCACCTGCAAAGACTCTAGTGGTTTGGCATTGAGATAGGATTACATAGAAACATAGAAACAGAAAAAAATAGGTGAAGGAGTAGGCCATTCAGCCCTCTGAGCCAGCATCGCCATTCAATATGATCATGGCTGATCATCCAAAATCCGTACCCCATTCCTGCTTTCCCCCCATATCCCTTGATTCCATCAGCCATAAGAGCAAAATCTCTTTCTTGAAAACATCCAGTGAATTGGCCTCCACTGCCTTCTGTGGCAGATAATAGCATGAAGAAAGGGGTAAATTCAGACTCAATTAACTAACTCTCAGGGTTAAAGTAATTGTTTCAGTGAACAGAAAGCCAAGACACATATCAACAGATTTTTGTGCATTCCAATATCCACTTGAGAAATACATTTGTTTCCAACAACTAATGAAATCCACAGCCACTCAAAGGTGCAATTTGAGTTAATTTCTGCAGTAGCCAATCACATTTGCTTCAGATAGTGAGCCTGCCAGGTAGGGAGTCATTTCAGCGAGCTAATATGGTGCAGAGTTCTGACAATCCATGCATGAATTCCACTTACACTTACCCATTATTACTTCTTGCGCTGAGAGCCGCCGGTTAAATCTGCACTCCTACGAGACCTCACCTTAATACGAGATTCTAAACTAGTAGACCGATCCGTTTACGAGGATGGTTTTTTGGTTTAAAAAAAAAAAAAAAAATTATTAGAAGCAATTGTACAAAGTTAAAACATTTGGCATCTAAAATTATACAATTATTGTACAGCTTCATTTTCAACCTTATAACCTGAAAATGAAAAAAGAAAAGAAAAAGAGAAAAAGAAAGGGAAAAGGGAAAAAGTGAAAAGTGAAAAGATAGATCGAAAAAGAAGCAAAGAAAGACCGCTAAACTACCAAAGTAGTGTGGCCGAAAGATATAGAAATAAGAAAAAAGAAAAAGAAAGGTGGAGATATACCTTGCCTCTCGTCCCCCCCCCCCCCCCCGCCCACCTCACCCAACCCGGCATCGGATTTAAATTTAAATTTGTGTTGCACCATGCTATTCTTGTAAGAATTCTGTGAAGGGTGTCCATGTCTTGAGAAATTGATCTGGTGTTTCCGCCAAGACAAGCCTAATGTTTTCCAAATGTAGTGTCTCGGACATGTTTGTAATCCACATCTTCACTGTAGGGACTGTTGTATGTTTCCAAAATGTAAGTATTCATTTTTTCGTCATTATCAGGCCATAGTTAAGAAAACGTTTTTGAAATAATGTTAGCTCAGAACAGGCCTCTGACATACCTAGTGTGATCAATTTTATGTCGGGATCCAATTTCATTTTAAGTATTTTGGAAAAGATATAAAAAATTCCCCTCCAGAAGTTTTGTAATTTTGTACAGGAAGCAAAGGAATGGGTTATGGTTGCTTCTTGGAGGAGACATTTATCACAAATAGGAGAGACATTTGGGAAGATCTTATTCAATTTAGACTTTGAATAATAAAGTCTATGCAGTATTTTGAATTGTATTAGCGAGTGCCTAACATTAAGAGAACAGTAGTGTATATATAGAAGGCTTTCCTCCCAACTATCCTTCACTGTAGGGACTGTTGTATAGTAATGATCAGCCATGATCATATTGAATGGCGGTGCAGGCTCGAAGGGCCGAATGGCCTACTCCTGCACCTATTTTCTATGTATCTATGTATCTATGAAATTGTTAAACCCAATTCGTCTTCCCAAGCTCGCCTAATTATTTTCAATGGTGGGATATGTAAATTTAAAAGTGTATTATAGAGGTACGATATTAACTTATTTGAATCCGACTTTCGATTCATGCATTCATCTAGTATATCTGGACCCATAGAATGACAATCTTGGGTGTGTATTTTCACATAGTCTCATATTTGAAGATATCTGAAGTATTGACTACCTTTCAAATGATATTTCGACTGTAATTCTTGAAACGAGAGGAGGGTCCCCTTCTCATAAAGGTCTCCCAGCTTTTTAATTCCTAAGCTTTCCCATTGTACAAACGCCTTGTCTAAAGTAGACGGTTTAAACAAGGGATTATTGGCGATTGGTAAGAGGAGAGATACATTTCTCAATTTAAGGGTTGATTTCAGCTGTTTCCAGATTCGTAAGGTACTATGAATTATCGGATTTTTCTCATACGTTGATTTCTTCAGATTTGTTGGAGAGAGAAGAATCGCGCCTATATTGAAAGGCAAACAATCTTCCCTCTCCATTTTTAACCAGTTTACTTGTTGGCATGTATCGTCCGTCCAATAAATTAAATTTTTAATATTATTTGCCCAGTAATAGAGAAGAAAATTAGGGAAAGCCAGTCCGCTGATTTCTTTAGGTTTGCATAAATGTCGTTTGTGAATAATTCTGTGAGTTTTGTAATCCCAGATAAAGTTTGTAATCGCAGTCGAGTTTAAAAAAAATGTTTTTAGGGAGAAAAAATCGGTATTGATTGAAATGTACAGGATTTGTGGAAGGAAAATCATCTTTATGGTATTTACTCTACCCATGAGGGAAATCGGAAGTGTTTTCCAAAATTGAATAAGGGCATTTAATTTGGTGATTAATGGTGGAAAATTTGCTTGAAATAAGGAAGAATATTTTCTAGTCACGTAAACTCCAAGATATTTAAATTTTTCCGTAGCAATTCTAAAGGGAAATTTTAGAAGGTGTGTCGGGTCTTGAGGTTTTATCGGCATAATTTGACTTTTGTTCCAGTTTATTCTATACCCTGAAAAGGAGCCAAATTGTTCTATAAGATTTAGTATATTTGGGATACTGACTTGGGAATTGTTAATATATAATAGTACATCGTCTGCATACAACGATATCTTATTATTAGAATATGTAGTATTATAGCCATGAACGTTTACGAGGATGTTGTCAGGACTCGAGGGCCTCGGCTACACGGGGAGGTTGGGGAGGTTAGGACTTTATTCCTTGGAGCGCAGTAGAATAAGGGGCGATCTTATAGAGGTGTACACAAGATCATGAGCAGGATAGATAGGGTAAATGTACAGTCTTTTATCCAGGGGAATCCAGAGGGCAAAGGTTTAAGGTGAGAGTGGAAAGATTTAATAGGAACCTGAATGGCTAGTGCTTTGTTCCTTGGAGAGCAAGAGGATGAGAGGTGATCTTCTAGATGGGTATAAGATCACAAGGGGATTATATAGGGTAAATGCACAGTCTCATGGGCAGAGTAGGGAAATCAAAGACCAAAGGATATAGGTTTAATGTGAGGATATTGGTTAAGATAGGAACCTGAAGGGCATTTTTTTCCACACAGAGGGTGGTGGGTGTATGGATATATACATTGCGAGAGGATTTACACGGTGGCTTAAGAACCTGATGCTTGATGGGAAGAAGCATCTTGAATGTGCAGGTAATGAGTTATCGGGCTCTTGAACCACTTTCCTGATGGTAACACTGAGAAGAGAGTGCGGCCTTGGTGGTGTGGGTCTCTGCTGATGATGGCTGTCATTTTGAGGCAGCACTTCCAAGAGATCCTTTTGATGGCAGAGAGGTCAGTGTCAGTGATGGACTGGGCAATGTCTCCCATTTTATTCAGATGCTTCCTGGAATGATGGTGAGGTCTCAATATTTCTCAATTTATATAGATGACTTGAATGAAGATACCAAAGATATGGTTCTAAAGTTTGTTGATGACACATAAATAGCAAGAAAATAAATTTTGAAGAGGACATAAAGAATTTAAATAGGTGAGGTAACAACAAAGGTTTCCCTAACAGTGTATAAAGGGGTGAAATGTGGAATTTCCAGTTTGGCTGAAATATATAAAAGAAACAAAAGGACACAAAGTGCCAGAGTAACTCAGTGGGTCAGGCAGCATCTCTGGAGAGTATGGATGGGTGATGTTTTGGGTCAAGACCCTTCTTTAGACTAATATAATATAAACATTATTGAAATTGGGAGAGACTGAGAACTGTGAGATACAGAGGCAACTGATTACCCAAGTGCATAATTTGTGAGAGGCTTGAATGCAGTCACAGTATGTAATTAACAGAAGCTAACAGAGCATTATTGCTTACTGCTAGGGGAATTCAATGCAAAAGTAGGGAGGTTATGCTTTAGTGGGGTTTTGTTTTGGTGACACCGCATCTGGAGTACTATGTGCAGTACTGTTCTACTTATTTAAGGAAATATGTTCAAATGTTGGAAGCATTCAGAGAAGGTTAATTGGGCACAGATCTGGAATGGACTAGCTATCTTTAAAGGCTGGGTTGTATTTGTTAAAAATCCATCTTAAGCAGATAACTCTTCCCAGCAATGAAAATTGGTGTGTGTTCTTCCAACCTTCCCTTTCTGAAGTCAATAATTTGTTCCTTGGTCTAGTTGATAATGAACGGGATATTATTGTTGCAGCACCACTCACCCAGGGGAGCAGTCCGAAGAAGGGTCTCCACCCAAAACATCACTCATTCCTTCTCTCCAGAGATGCTGCCTGTCCCGCTGAATTCAGCTTTTTGTGTCTATCTTTGGTTTAAACCAGCATCTGCAGTTCCTTCCTACAGGTTTAGTTTGGTGTTTATTTAAAGGTACAGCATGGAAACAGGCCTTTCAGCCCACCGAGTCTGCGCCAACCATAGATCACATGTACACTAGTTCTATGTTCTACACACTAGGGACAATTTACAGAAGACAATTAACCTACAAACCCGTACATCTTTGGGATGTGGGAAGAAACCACAGCATCCGGAGAAACCTCACGGGGTCACAGGGAGAAGCTATAAATTCCATACAGACAGCATCTGTGGTCAGGATTGAACCCGGTTCTATGGCCCTGTAAGGCAGCAGCTCTACACTGTGCCACTGTGCCACCCTATCTCTCTCTTGTATGCTGAAACATAACCCTTTGTGAGTCCAACAAACGCAGTAGTGTAGTTGGTGATTTATAGATGACTTTGGAGCTGTGCTTATCTACACAGTCATGGGTGTAAAAAGAGTAGTGAAGGGGAATAAGCACACAGACTTGAGGTGCACTGTGCTGACAGCCAGTGAGGAGATGTTGTTACCGATCTGCACTGATTGAAGTCTGCTGGTGAGGAATTCAAGGATCCAATTGCAAAGGGATAAACTGGGGCCCATGTCTTGGAGCTTAATGATGATTTTGGAGGAGATGATAGTGTTGAACACTGAGCTGTAGTCTATGTACAAGAGCTTGATCTATAAAAGGACACAAAGTGCTGGAAATACTCAACATGTTAGACTGTCTGAAGAAGGGCCTCAACCCGAAATGTCAACTATTTATTCATGTTCTCCAGAGATGCAGCATGATCTTGTGAGTTACACTTTCTTTGGTGTATGAACCAGCATCCGCAGTTCTTTGTTTCTACGGCCTGATCTATATGTTCCTGTTATCTATATGTTCCTGTTCCTGTTATCCAGATGGTCCAGGGCAGACTGTCATTGAGACAGCACCTGCTATTGACTGCTGTTGTAGGCAAATTCAAGCAGATCCAGGTTGTTTCATAGGCTGGATTGATTTGCACCTCAACCAACCTCTTGAAGCACTCCGCTAAGTATTATCAGGCGACAGTCATTGAGGCAGGTCACCGTGCTTCTCTTGGGCACCAGTATAATAGATGCCCTTTTGAAACAGGTGGGAACCTCATACCACAGAAGTGAGATGTTGAAGATGCGTGTTTTCTTATTGAGGGACAATCTAGAAATAGGGGCCATTGTTGAAAAATAAGGTGTCACCAGTTTAAAAAGCAAAGATCTTATTGTTTTTTTTCTCAGAGGGCCGTGAGTCTTTGAATTTCTCTTCCACTAATTTTGGTGGAAGAGAAATTCAAACGATTTTAAGATGGAGGTAAATTAACTTTTAATAAGCAACCAGACTAAAGTTTTCTGGTAAACTGGAATACAGATTTAAGGTTACAATCCAATCGGCTATTATCTCATTGAATGGCAGAGCAGTGTGGATGAGCAGCGATTGAGGAACTTTGTGATATACTCCTGTCTTAACATTCATGATATTATGTTAGAAACTGGCAGCACTGCGTGTGCACCTTGCTGTTATCTTTCATCTCCTATTGTATGGAAGATTTTTTGCTAATTTGATGCCTCTGATAAGAAGGGAAAAACCCACATTATTCCAACAATGCTTGTGACTTCCGATGGTGGTGTAAATTATTTTAAATCAATTTCTGAGTTTGTCAGACCTGTGTAAAGTGAGAAATCTCTTGTGAAAGTTCAGATTACTAAAATGGCGGAAGTGTTTCCAGCAAACTGTAAAGATAATATACGGGATAATCTGGAGGTGTGACTTATGGATGGCGGATTGGATACTGTCTGTCTTGGACTTCAACTAAAAATTAAAATTAACTGTATTCTTCTCATTTATCTTTTTTTATGTGTGTTTCTGGCATTTGGTGTTCTATTTTCTTAAATTTTCAAAGAACCCAGTTCTTTTCCTCTTTTATATTTAATGTTTCATTTATATTAATTATAACGATGCCCATCCTACATTCCATATTCTATCTCAAACATAAAGGTAAAAAATAACCAACTAACCTTTTTGATGAAGATGAAATTGATGTGCTGTCTTTTAAATTAGACTAAAACAGGCTGATGACTTTGACTTGGCAGGTGAAGGACACATCTTTGGAATATTACTTCAGATCTGTACCGACATGTAGGGCTTGCGTTAGGGGCTGCGTAATTGGAATGGACCTAATTCAGAGACCTTAACACTTATAATTGAGTCATCCCAAGAAGCATTTGAAAACTGGTCATGCATGAAACTAACATCATACAGTCAGGTCACCTTGCCTGTTGACTGAGCACCACAAGAATCCTTAATGTCAGTTACTAAAAGGGGGTCACGAATATTCCCTATGTGATGTACATTTATTTATTTACTTGTTCGGAACAAATAAATAAATAAAATAAATGTATGTGCCCATCGTTTAAAAAAAAGACAGTTAAATATGCACTATGTAGAACATGGAAGATAGAACAGTACAGACTGTATAATGAATATGATGCCAAATTAAACTAATCCATTCCTTGCATTTTCATGTGTCTATATGAAAGCCTCCCATATGCCATTATTAGATTAGATTAGATTTTATTCTTGTCATTTGAACCTCAAAGAGGCTCAAACGAAACTCCATTTCCACAGCCATACAACAAAACAATTCCTACACGACACATAAGCAATTCAATTTACAGCAAAACATCCATCACAGTGAATCTCCTCCTCACTGTGATGGAAGGCAAAGTCTTTTCTCTCCCCTGCACCATTTTTCTCCCGATGTTGAATCTGCTTCCACCATTACCCCACTGCACTCTGTGCCAGATACTTTGCACTCTCTGTATAAAAACCATGCCCCACTCATCTTTAAATGTCCCACCCCACCCCCCTCACCTTAAAGCTATGCCCTTTAGTATTTGCCATTTCCAAAACATGATTTTGAAAGTGCTATCATATCTCCCCTCAGCCTCTAAAGCTCTAAAGAAAACAATCTAAGTATGGCCAATCACCCCTCACAACTAATACCCTCTAATCCAGGCAGCATCCTGGTAAACCTCATGCAATCGGGTGCCCAGAACTGCACTCAATACTCCAAATGCAACCTAGCCATAGTTCTATAAAGCTGCAACATGACTTCCTAACTCTTATACTCCCTGTCCCGACCAATGAAGGGAATCTTACCATATGCCCTCCATTTTCATTTTTTTCATTTTTTTCAATTTTTCATTTTTTCATTTGTGTTGCTATTTTCAGGGAGCAATGGATTTTGACTCCAATATCCCCCCTGTTCATCAGTGTTATTCGGGGTACTGCCATTTATTGTCTAGTTTCCCTTTGCATATCACTTCCCAAAGTGTAGTGTCTCACACTTGCCTCGATTCATTTCCATTTCTTTGCCCATATCTGCAACTGATCAATATCAGGCTGTCCTTTGACAGACTTCTTCATTGTTCACAACTCCACCAATTTTTGTGTTGTATATAAACTTACACACCTACCCTTCTATAGTTTTGTCCAAGTCATTTCTTTATATATATATAATGTCCCAGTAGTGATCCCTGCGGAACAGAACGGAGTGTATTCTGATCCCTCCGGTCAGAATACACTCCTTCACCACTTCCCTTTATCTTCTCTGGGTAAATTAGTTCTGAATCCATTGATCCCATGAATCTCAATGTGGTTCAGCCTGTCATGAGGGACCTTGTCAAATGCCTTTCTAAAGTCCATGTAGATGCTATCCATTGCCCTAGCTTCATCAATCACCTTCATCACCTCCTCAAAAAGCTCAAAGATTGTAAGGCAAAATATGCTTTGGACAAGGCCATGCTCTGTCCCTAATTAGCCTATTCCCTTCCAAATATGAGTAAATCTTAACACAAAGAATCCTCTCCTATTGCTTCCTGACCACTGATGTGAGGCTCACTGTCCTGTAATTTCCTGGATTATCCATATTTCCTATTCTTGTCCTCTGGGAGCTCATCTATGGCAGAGAGGATACAAGACCCCAGCAATTTCCTCCCTTGCCTCTTTCAATGACCTGAGATAGATCCCACCAAGCCATTGGGCCTTATCCACCATAATGCTCCTCGAGACTCAACACCACCACATTCTTGAACACCTATTGCCCTAGTAAATTAGTAAGCCCTTTTCTGATTGCACAATCTTTCATGTTTTTCTCCTTGGTGAATAAAGATGCAAAATACTCATTTGGTACCTCACTGCGATAGAACATAGAACAGAAATGTACAACGCAATAACAGGCCCTTCAGCTCACAATGTCCATGCCAAACATGATGCCAAGATAAACCTATCTCATCTGCCTTCACGTGATTTATAACCTTCCATTCCTATCATATCCATGCGTCTATCTATAATTCTCATAAATGCTTCTATCACCGCCCCAGCAGGGTGTTCCAGACACCTGCCATCGTCTGTGTAAAAGAACGTGCCTCGCACATCTCCTTTCTACTTTGCAGCACTCACCTTCAAGCTATGCCTTTGTCTTTATCTTTGACATTTCCATTCTGGGCAAAAGATTCTGACAATCCTATCTCTGCCTCTCATCATTTTATGTAAGTCGATCAGAAGTCCCCTTACCCACTGGCATGTTCATTAACCTGTCTCTGCCAGTCCTTCCGCTCGGACTTGCTTGTCGTAAGCTCTACCTTCCCATTAATCTCTCTGATTCCCACCTCTTGCATTTGAAGTTTAAACCTTTCCAAGTAGTACCAGTGAAGGTTTGTGTGAAGATATTGGTTCCCTTCCTGTTCCGATGCAACCTGTTCCTCTTGTACAGATCCCACCTGCCCTGGAAGGGAACTGAATGATCCATATATCTGAAGCCCTCACTCTTGCATCAGCTCCTTGGACTATTAATCTGCATCATCCTTTAATTCCTTGCCCCCCTAGCTTGCGGCACAGGTAGTAATCCTGGGATTACAACCTTGGGTCATGTTTTTTTAATCTATTGGCTAACTCCCTGAATTCTCGTTACAGGAGCTTGTCTCTCTTCCTACTTATGTCATTGGTACCAATATGGACCATGGCCTCTAACTGCTTACCTACAACAGAAAGTCCTGCAACCCTCTCAGAGATAATCTTGACCCTGGCACCAGAGAGGTCTTGACCCGAAACGTCACCCATTCCATCTCACCAGAGATGCTGCCTGTGAGTTACTCCAGCATTTTGTGTCTATCTTCTGTTTAAAGCAGCATCTGCAGTTCCTTCCTACACACCATCCTGAAGCCTCATGCCCATGATGGACTGAATGGCCTAATTCTACTACTATTCCTTATGACATTATAACCTCAATGCAGATTCACCCATCAGTATTGCTTGCACAGGCTCATCCTTTAATACAGTAGTAAGTCAAAATCATATTCAGCAATTCAACAGTGCTCTGCGAAGAACAAGTAAGGGCACAAGTTGTCTTACAATTTGGAGAGGATCCACTGTGAATTTAGTCACCATACGTCAAAAAAAGACCAACATTCACAACAATTAGGTGTCCTGCAGACACATATTTGATGTTAACACATAGTTTTTCCATTTTTTGGTTACAATCTGTGAGCATGTATTGGATAAATTGCCCAGTTTTAAATGTGCCGTATCCAAAAATGTTCCTCCAATATCTTCTCCCATGTTATCCATCTTCACTTGTTCTTAGGCTGTACCTCGGGACAGAGGATGACTTGCTTCCACTCCAGTTCTGTGTATTTTGAGATAGCCAGTGATGCTAGTGTGAGAATGCAGCCAAGGCTGGGGAAAAGAGGTGAACAATTTGCAAAATAGACTGCTTCTTCACCTTTTACATGAAGTTTCAGTGTGCTCTCACATTGGGATGCTTCATGCCAACAGCAATGCTGCTCCTCCATTTTTAGCATTCATGGATTCCCAGGAGACTGCAAGTACATTCAGAAGGAAGATCTGAGAGCAACCTTGATTATTTCCTCTTTCCACCTGAGTATCTCTTGACGTGATGGAGCTCAGAATAGTATGAATGTTTTGGGAGCCTGGTGTCAGGTATGCAAATTACGTGGCCTACCCAACAGTGCTGACTGAATGCAATTAGGTCTTTGTTGCCATGACTGTAGGCCTGGGAGAGGACAATGACATCAGTTTGCTTATTCTCAAGAGACTCAAGACTCGCAAGTGTTTAATTGTCATTTGCACCTGGAATACAAAAATGAAATTCTGACTTGCTGCAGTTTTTCAGGCACAGTCATGCAACAACGCCACAAATAAATATATACATAATCCACAATAATACAATAAATGATTGCTTCCACTTGGTCACCAGAACATATTTACCAGAACATAAGCGGCCCTCGGATAAGGGGGACCCACTGTGGGGGGGTGGCTGATAACTATGGGGGACTCGATGGAGGGGGACAAAGAAGGGTTGAGTACTTTTTGTAATTTTGTCGGCGCCTTTGTGGTGACTTTTTTGCGTACTTTATATGCAAAAACAAAAGATTTCACTGCACCTAGCCAGGTACAAGTGACAATAAAGTGCCATCATTGTCATTATAGTAGTGTTTGCTAAAGTATTGTGCAATCCTTCACCAAAGTAGGATTGTAAACAAAGTAGAATTAAGTACTAATCCTTCGGTTCTGAGATAGGAATGTGGTTCTAGTAGTGCAGTGTGGTTCAAGAGTCTGATGGTTGATGGGAAGAAGCTATTCATGAGTCAGTGGTTTTGCCAAAAGATTTAGTGTACTTTGCATTTTTGATACCACTCCAATAGTTTTGTAGTTGGTCCCTGTCTCAGATGCAAGTAGAAGGGCATGCATGAGAGATAATTTGCTTTGTGCTGTGTTTAAGAGCTCGATCAAGGTTTGTGTTGGTGCACTAAATATCATCATCAGGGTCTTCCTCCATTTAGAAATTGTCCCAAAGAAAATCACTTTTAAGGCTTTATTTTGAAGCGGTGTTGTGCTGGGTGGATTGAGCAGATGAGATGTAAAACCCATTTTGCCTTGTGCTTCATGAATGCGCCAGTGTGGCCTCTGAATTTGCATATATGCATGTGCCACCTGCATTCTATAGTGCAATGACTGACTGAGATTGCAGTGTCCTTCGTTCTGAAGTGGAGATGATTTAGGTTGATTGGTTTTTAATTCGCAAATTGATAGTTTAACTCCAACAGGAAGCATGTTGTAGAAGAAGGGCAGTCTGTAGGAAGGCTGAATAAAGCATTGGGGGAATGAAATGGCCTTGTTTAACACAATCTGGGCAAAGATGGAGTCTGTGAGGGATATGTTGGTGAAGAATACAACTTGCATGACATTGTCTGGAACTCGTCTGATGGGGACTAATTTCTGTGCAGTCAAATTTTAGACGAATGCAGCACAGTCTCTCCCAATGTTAATGTCAAAGGAAAATAAGTGAGGTAAAAAAGAGTAATGTATCATAAATGTTGCTGTTCCTTTCATTTATCGTGGAGTTGGCACACAGTGAAGGTCGGAATCCACACTGCCATTTCACCACTGGGAAAAGGTAGTTGAGGAGGATCCTGCCGGCACATTGGCACAGCGGTAGAACTGCTGCCTTACAGCGCCAGAGACCCGGGTTTGATCCTGACTACGGGTCATTCTGTGCAGAGTTTGTATGTTCTCCTGGTGAGCCCGCGGGTTTTCTTCAAGTGCTATAGTTTCATCCCACTATCCAAAGACGTACAGGTTTATAGGTTAATTGGTTTCAGTAAAATAGTAAATTGTCCCGAGTCTGTAGGAAAGTACTAGCAGGGAGTGGGTAAGGGCATTTTAGTCCCACACCACATTTCTATACATGTGATTGATAATGTGCTGATAACTGCATGTGTATCCACTTGTGCGTGCCTTATGTCCATGTCTTCATCCTGCCTTCAGTAATCTTGCAGCAGCTTGGCACTGGGTCAAGTAGCTGGTTTGGATTGGTTATCTCACATTAAATGAAGTCATGCATAGCTACCCTGATGTATTGATAGAAGCAACAAACACAGACCAAAATCAGTGATTAAAAAAGTGAAGCGGTACAAAAAATGTATTAATATATACGTGTTGTACATTACTGTAATCTACCGTACTTCTAAAAAATAAAAAAATAAAAAAAAATAAAAATCAGTGATTACAATTAATCAATCTCATAAATTTTATAAATCCTTATTTCACCGCCATGCGTCATTATAATAAAGATAAAGCAGATAACACAGGAAATTACGTTGGACTATTATATGTCCTGACCTAACATAGTGTTATTAGGTTTCCGTGCATTAATTAAATATTCAATTATAGTTTAGAATAAGGTACTGTCAAGAAGATAAGTTCTGGCTTTTGTGCCCAGCACAATAGCCACAACAACAGTAATTGATGTAAAAAAAAATCTGTCACTTTCTTGAAGTCATAAAGCACCACCAATCAACTCAATGATGCTTGCATTAGCTGTTTTAGGATTGTAATATAAGCCCTATCATATCAAGGCATGCAAAATAGCACACAATCAAGAGGATGCACTGAGCCAGACTGTGTTCAAAATGGAAGATAGACACAAAATGCTGGAGTAACTCAGGCAGCATCTCTAGAGAGAAGGAATGGGTGACGTTACAGGTCGAGACTCTTCGTCATCAGTCTGAAGAAGGGTCTCGAGCCGAAACGTCACCCATTCCTTCTCTCCAGAGATGCTACCTGTCCCGCAGAGTTACTCCAGCATGTTGTGTCTTTCTTCGATTTAAACCAGCATCTGCAGTTCTTTCCTACATATTGTGTTCAAAATGGCATTCACTCTGCAGTTCACTCTTACTGTAGCTTTAGTAGCTCTATATTGTCAATCTGGAGACCCAGCTGATGAGGCCGACCAATGGAGTGGAGTTGGACATGACTGGTAACCAGATCTCAGGCAATGGGTTCCCAAGCCCTGTCTCCTGAACATACAGCCTTTGGACAGTTCTCCACTATCAAAGACCATTTTAACATTTTCCAATTTCTGATAACAGGAATATTTTAAAACAATGTATTTAGGTTTAAGTATTTATTCAAACTAAATTCAAAAAAATAATACATTTACTAAAATACTGGAAGGATTGTACAGACAGCCTGAGAGCAGAAACTGTTCCTGAGTCTGGTGGTACACCTTTCTGTACCTTCTGCCCGATGGGAAAAAGGAGAAGAAGGAATGATTGAGTCGGACAAGTCATTGATTATGTTGGCTGCTTTTCTGAAGCAATGTGAAGTGTAGATAGAGCCAGTGGTGGGTAGTGAGATCTGTATGATGAACTAGGTTACATCTACATCTGCAATTTCTTGCAGTCTCTCACCTTGACAGCCAGAAGAGGGGCTATGTGAGGATGCTGTTCATAGACTTCAGTTCAGCCTTCAACACGATAGTCCCCACCAGACTTGCTGAGAAGCTGCTGGAATTGGGGCTCAACACCCCCCTGTGTGCCTGGGTCCTGGACTTTCTTATCGCCAGGCCCCAGGTAGTCATGATGGGAGGAAATACATCGAAGTCCCTCACCCTGAGCACAGGATCCCCCCAGGGTTGTGTCCTCAGCCCCCTACTGTACTCCCTGTACACACATGACTGTGTGGCTAGGTTCAGCTCCAACTCTATAATCAAGTTTGCTGATGACACTGTGGTGGTGGGCCTGATCTCCGATAACGATGAGAAGGCCTACCGGGAGGAGGTGGCTGATCTGGCACTCTGGTGTCAGGGCAACAGCCTCCTCTTGAATGTCAAAAAAATTAAGGAGCTGATCGTGGACTTTAGGAGGGCACAACATCCAAGGACGTACACACCATTGAAGATAAATGGGGATACTGTGGATAGGGTGAGCTGCTTTAAATACCTGGGAGTCCACATCTCAGAGGATCTGACATGGACATCACACGCTGCAGCACTGGTGAGTAAGGCAAGGCAGCGTCTTTACCACCTCAGGCAATTGAGGAAATTCAGCGTGTCTCTGAGGATCCTCCAGTGCTTCTACTCAGTGGCTGTGGAAAGCATCTTGTCCGGAAACATCACAATTTGGTTTGGGAACTACTCTGCCCAGGACAAGAAGGCTCTGCAGAGAGTAGTGCGTTCGGCCAAACGCACTATGGGAAATACACTCGCCCCTCTGCAGGAACTATACATCAGAAGGTGCAAATCCAGAGCCATCAAGATCATGAGGGACCCCTTCCACCCCTGCAACAGACTGTTCCAGCTGCTACGGTCAGGCAAACGCCTCCGTTGCCATGCTGAGAGAAGGAGTTTCTTCCCAGAGGCCATTAGGACTGTAAACTCCTATCTCACCAGGGACTAACATACTGCACCAATTTACTGTTGTGTGGTGTCTTTTCAAAATTGCTGTTTATTTATTTTTTCCTCCCACAAATATGTAATATGTGACTATGTGTTTCTGTTCCATTCTGTTTTGCAGTTTTTTGCACAATCCGCAAGCATTGCCACTTTTCATTTCACTGCACATCTCGTATGCGTATGTGACGAATAAACTTGACTTGACTTGACTAGAGCTGTTCCCAAACCAAGCTGTGATGCAGCCCGGCAATATGCTTTCTATAGTGCATCTGTACAAGTTTGTAAGAGTCATTGGAGAGATGCCAAATTTCTTCAGTCTCCTAAGGGAGTAGCGGTGTTGGTGTGGCTTCTTGGCTGTCACATCAATATGGTTGGACCACTACAGATTGTTGGCAATTTTAACGCCAAGAAATAAAACTCTCAGCAATATCCACAGGCACCATTTATGTTGATTGGGGGATATATTCCACCATGATTCCTGAAGTCAATAACTAGCTCCTTCATCTTTCTAACATTGAGGATGAGTTTGTTGTCCTGACACCATCTTACTAATGTGTCTCCATCCTATACTCTGTCTCATCCTTGATTGGATTCAGCCCACCACAGTGGTGTCAGCTGTAAACTTGCAGATGGAGTAAGAGCCCAATTTGGCTGCCTAGTCGTGAGCACATAAGGAGTATAGTAGGGGACTTAGAACACATCCTTGCCGGGCACCAGTGTTGAGAATTATTGTGGAGGATGTGTTTTCACCTATCCTCACTGATTGTAGTCCTAGGGTCAGGAAGTCAAGCAACCACTTTGTTGAATTTATCTTGGCAAGGAGTCTGCTACAGATTTCTGCATCAGGTTGAAGGTTTAGTTACCACTATTTCTGACAATCTATTGTCAGATTCCACGTTTTCGAGGAAAGGCCCCCAAAATCTGGCACTATCAGCATTCCCATAAAGAAGCTTTGGAAATAACATCTAGGCATTGTGGTCTTGTCCCACTGTGGGTGAAAGGCAAGGCACTGAAGGAATTCATTAGACAACTGTCCTTCATTCTAGATTGCAGCCTCTCCTGGGCCTTTCACAAGGTGACACCAGTTGTTTCGAGGGGACTGTGTTATCTCTCATTCTCTGACATAATCGATTATTTCACCATTTTACATGACTTAGCCATTACTACATCTCCAGGTCAGTGTTGATGTGGTAAAAAAGGACCAGATTCATCAAGAATACATACCCAGAGACTTAGCACTTTGCTTGCTTGCTCTTGGCAGTCTAAGCTTCAAACTTTAGAGCTCTTTTTTCAAGACAACAAATGACCAGTCATAACTGGTCATCTCACGTCGATCTCTACAAAGCTGAGGCCACGCGCCAACTCTCGGACACCTCCTCCTACTTACCCCTGGACCATGACCCCACTGACGAGCACCAGGCCACCATCTCCAGCACCATCACCGACTTCATCCACTCCCACGCCCTGCCCGACCGAGCCTCCAACCTTATCGTTCCCCAGCCCCGCACGGCCCGATTTTATCTTCTCCCTAAAATCCACAAACCTGACTGTCCCGGTAGACCCATTGTATCTGCCTGTTCATGCCCCACCGAACTCATCTCCACCTACCTCGACTCCATCCTATCCCCCTTGGTTAAATCCCTCCCTACCTATGTTCAAGACACCTCAGGCACTCTCCGTCGTCTCCGCGCATTCCACTCTCTAGGCCCTCACCCCCTCATCTTCGCCATGGACGTCCAGTCACTCTACACCTCCATCCCCCACCAGGATGGTCTCGAAGCCCTCGTTTTTTCCTCAACCAGAGAAGCAACCTATACCCGGCCACTGACACCCTCCTCCGCCTAGCGGAGCTGGTCCTTACCCTCAATAACTTCTCATTTGACTCCTCCCATTTCCTCCAAATACAAGGCGTAGCTATGGGCACACGCATGGGCCCCAGCTATGCCTGCCTCTTTGTCGGGTACGTAGAACAATCCTTGTTCAATACGTACCTGGGCCCCATCCCCGACCTCTACCTCCGCTACATCGATGACTGTTTTGGTGCCACCTCCTGCACCCACACAAAACTGACTGCCTTCATCCGCTTCACCAACTTCCATCCGGCACTCAAATACACCTGGACCATTTCCGACACTTCCTACCATTCCTTGACCTCACTATCTCCATCGCAGGTGATAGACTTCTTACCGACATCCATTACAAACCTACCGACTCCCATGGCTATCTGGACTACACTTCTTCCCACTCTGCTTCCTGTAAGGACTTCATCCCCCACTCCCAATTCCTCCGTCTACGCCGCATCTGCTCCCAGGATGAGGCGTTCCACACCAGGGCATCCGAAATGTCCTCATTCTTCAGGGAACGGAGGTTCCCCTCCTCCACCATAGACCAGGGTCTCTGCTATACCCCGCAACACTGCTCTCTCTCCCCATCCCCCCACTCACAACAAGGGCAGAGTCCCCCTAATCCTCACCTTTCACCCCACCAGCCGTCACATACAACAAGTGATCCTCCGTCAGTTTCGCCACCTCCAACGTGACCCCACCACTCGCCACATCTTCCCATCTCCCCCCATGTCTGCCTTCCGCAAAGACCGCTCCCTCCGTAACTCCCTTGTCAATTCTTCCCTTCCCTCCCGTACCACCCCCTCCCCGGGTACTTTCCCTTGCAACAGCAAGAGATGCAACACTTGTCCCTTCACCTCCCCCCTCGACTCCATTCAAGGACCCAAGCAGTCGTTCCAGGTGCGACAGAGGTTCACCTGCATCTCCTCCAACCTCATCTATTGCAACCGCTGCTCTAGATGTCAGCTGATCTACATCAGTGAGACCAAGCGAAGGCTTGGCGATCGATTCGCCGAACACCTCCGGTCGATTCGCAATAGCCAACCTGACCTCCCGGTGGCTCAGCACTTCAACTCCCCCTCCCATTCCGTATCTGACCTCTCTGTCCTGGGTCTCCTCCATGGCCACAGCGAGCAACACCGGAAATTGGAGGAAATGCACCTCATATTCCGCTTGGGCAGTCGACATCCTTGGGGCATGAACATTGAATTCTCCCAATTCTGCTAGCCCTTGCTGTCCCCTCCCCTTCATCAGCCCTCTGGTTGTCTCCTCCCATCCCCTAGCCCTCGGGCTCCTCCTCTGCCTTTTTTCCTTTTTCCCTTTCTTCTCCCCACCCCCTATCAGTCTGAAGATGGGCTTCGGCCCGAAACGTTGCCTATTTCGCTCCATAGATGCTGCTGCACCCGCTGAGTTTCTCCAGCATTTTTGTGTACCTACCAGTCATAACATATTAGGCCCATCTGAGATGGGAAGAAGCACCAGTTTCATATTTTCTTATTTTTGTGCAGTATTATTGGTGAGAACATTGAGGTGGCTTCCAACTCTCAATTAGAGTTGATTGAACCATTCAATATCTAATGTAAGTAATAAACATCACTAGCACAAAGAAGTGCAAAATCCTTGCACTTTGTGACAAAGTTCCTCAAGAATATTTTGTTTTAAGGGTAAACACAACAAACATCAAAATGCAACAGTGAAAGTAAAATAAATAAATAATAAAATAGCAGATTATTTTCATTGAGACAAAAGCGACCGCAGATGCTAGAATCAATATCAAAAACAAAATGGAGCACCGTGGATACTCAGTTGGTCAAGCAGAAAGAGCTGAAGGTCGACATTTCAGCTCAAGAACCTGCATCAGTCTGTGCAGGGTATCAACCCAGAACATTCACTCTTACACTTTTTGCTTCTATAAATGCTGCGTGACCTGCTGAGTTCTTAGAGCATTCTATTTTAAAAAAAATTATTATTATCATTTACTTTACATTACATATAATTGATATTGTTGTTTCATCAAAATACATTAAATGACAGATATGGAAATAATCAAAATCAACACCAAAGTGAATTTTTTACAACTTGTACCTTTTTTTGCATTTCGTCGTCAGACATTAATGGATTGGCCAAAGTCTTGATTCGCAAATGCCAATCTGACTAATTATAGCCCCTGTTCCCATATCCCTTTGTGCTTTATAAATAGAACATAGAACAATGCAGCACAGGAACAGGCACTTCAGCCCACAATGTCTGTATTGATCATTAAACTAATCTCCTCCGCCTGCACATGATCCATATCCATCCATTCATAAGATCATGTGATAGGAGTAGAATTAAGCCATTCGGCCCATCAAATCTACTCCGCCATTCAATCATGGCTGATCTATCTCCCCTCCTAACCCCATTCTCCTCCCTTCTCCCCATAAACTCTGACATCCATTCTCTTCCCAGCATATCAATGTGCCTATCTAAAAACCTCTTAAATGTCACAGTGGTATTGGCCTCTATCAGCACCCCATACAACGTGTTCCAGACACCGACCACTGTCTGTGTAAAAAAATTGTCCCTCTTATTCCTTGTCCATCTTAACTTGTCCCTTTTATCTCTACACTCGGACAGAATTGGAGACTCTTCTTTACAGTATTTCCCACTGCTTCTGTTCCCTTCCTGCCATGTGAGTAGTAAAAGCAGAAAAACACGAGCGCTGTCAGTGTTGGTAAAGAAAAATGGCAGGTTAAAATTTCAGATGGTGTGCTCCTTAAAAATTGCTCAACAAATTTGTTTATTTGAGATATCATTCATTTCTCCAGCTATTGGTGCTGATCCATTGAGTATTAGAGAATATCTTGATTTTATTTCAGTTATATGTCATTTCTATTTACAACCTGTGAGTGATACAAACAATCTCCCAAAGTGATATGAACAAATGTACGGCTGCAAACTGTATGTGAAAGAGTAGTGTGCTTACTAAGCATGGTTGGTGACCTGAATGAATCAGTCAAATCCAATTTGCTTCGGCAAGCTGTTATCATGTATTTCCTCCTAAGTGCAAATGGTAAACAAGATTGCAGTTCTTGTTCTAAATTGTAGAAATATTTATCAACAGTGTCAATTTGCTATTATTGACATCTGAAAGTTTTAACTACATGTTCACTCTTAAATTACAATGAATTTTCTTAAGTCCTCATTCTGTAAATTTTACTCATCGTATTTTCCATCAACGTGAAATTGGCTGGATCCTTGTGTAATTGTACATTTGGGGAACAAGTGATTTAATTGGATTCACAATATTGCTAAGGGCCATAAATAAGCCAGTGATGCTTATTAGCAATCAAAATAAATGGAACAATACTGAAGATAATTCATCTGCTATTCCATGGTTTAGTGCAGTACGTTATTTTATTTTCATCTATAAAGCTTTGGTGTGTTGTCTCATCAAAAGGTGCAGCACTCACATAGTTGAGAAGTGTGATGTGTGGAGGTGAATTTGTCAAACCAATATCATCATCGTTTATTTCACTTCAGTAACCACTCCTCATGAACCAAAGGCCAGATGGTCAACTGCAGAACCAAGTCCAACTCTAGTAATTCAGTAATCCTCAGCATGCTCAGCCATGACCAGGCTGGTCATTATGAAGCAGTCTCCTCAAAGAGGTAAGGTTATGTAGTGATATGTGCTCCTACCAGCACTTCAATGCTGCTGCTTCCGATTAGAGTCATAGCTATACAACAATGGAGGCCTTCAAATAAAATTGCCCGTATGGCCCAAGCTGATCCCATTTCCTTACACCTGGCCTATCGTCCTCCAAACCTTTCCTATCCATGCACTTATCCAAATGTCTTTCAACCTTTGCATTTGTGCATGCTTCTGCCATTTCTTTTGGCAGCTAGTTCCATGTATCCACCACTCGCTTGGTGAAAATTATACAGCTATTTGTAATGCAAGAGAGGGAATAGTGTGTCTGTGAATGTTGGTTGGCGGTGTGTTTGGGTGATGTGGTGGTTAAGATTAAACAACTGAACTTTGTGCTAGCTTTGCCGTGTGGGTGTGGGGCATGCAGGATTGCTCAGTGGGTAAAGGTGAGATGAGCATTGAAATATTATTTTTAAGAGTTGGGATTGGTAAGTAAGTAATGGAGCTGTGATGCAATTAGCAATATCGCAGGATAGTACTATAGTGGATAGGATATTTAATTTGAAAAGGTATTTGCTGAATTTGACAACATGTGTTGTTGTAGAGCTCCTGACATGACTGCATCCAAGTTCTCAGACTTGACCTCTGATACGGTTTTATACACTTAGAGTTCTTCTCCTTTCCTCATCCTGCACCAAGCCTTCCAATGTAGTTCAGAAAACTTTGGTGACCACTCTGCCTCACGAGGCTCCACTATTTTCAGTGCAGTTTCTGAAAAATTACTCCCTTTGAGTCATAGTTCATTGTTCCTTTGAAGTGCAAGCTGGAAGTTGACTGTAAGTGATGCTGTAAATCATGAAGTTGTTTGCTCTGGTTTGCAACTAACAATCAAAACAGATTCACTTACACATCTTTCAACCTCATCTATTGCGAATGGTACTATTGATGTGGCCTCAACGAGACCAATCGTGTTAGAGGCGACCTTTTTGCCAGACACTTGTGCTGGGTCTGTCAAAGCCTGCTGCAGCTCCCGATTGTTAACCAGTTTAACTCCCCTACTCATTACCACACCAATATTTCTATTTTGATCACTTCCATTGCCAGAGTTAGGACGCACTGGAAGAAAAGCACCTCATCTTCCACTTGGGTTGCCTGAAGCCAATGGTATGAATACTATATTATTTAATTCTAAGTAATACCAAACCCTCTCTTTCTTCCATCACCCCCTCCCCCACCTCAATGAACATATATTTATCCCACCATCTCCCACCATTTCAGTAACAGTACTCCTTTCCCCTCTTTCATACTCTTATCTCCCATCCCTGAATACAATTTTTCCTTTTTATTCCCCCTCTGACCCATTCCCCCTGTTCACTTACACCCACATCCCTCCCTCAGGCTTTGCATTTCACTCCTCTTTTCTTATCTCACATCCTTTTGTCTCCTTTTCATCTCTAATCCTTACCACTTACTCCACCCATCTGCCAATCATCCCCCTCATCTGTATCCACCTATCACCTCGCAGGCTTTGCCCCACCTCCACCTTTTTACCAGCTTTCTCCGCCCTATTCCTTCAATATGAAGAAGGGTCCCATCCCAAAACATTGTCTGGCCTTTCCCTTCACTGACGCTGCCTAACCCGCTGAATTTGTCCAACAGTTTGTTTTTCACAGCACGCATAATGTTAGTTACATTTGGAAAACATTCAAATGATCCACAAAAATTTAAATTTGCAAGATTCATGCATCAAAAGCAACAAGGTTATCATGTTTCCTGCATCACAACCCTCACATTCATTTTCATTGCTTGTTCAGCTTAGCCCATGTCATGGTAATATCGTTGATATTCCCCTTCATTACTCTGGTGATTATCCTCGATCTAGGTTACCTTTGCACTGATATGACCTGCACAGAACATAGAAGAGTGCAATTCAGAATAGATCCTTTGACCCACAATGTCTGTGCAAAACATGGTGCCAATATAATCTCCTCTGCCTGCACGTGATCCATATTCCTCCATTCTCCGCATATCTATGTGCCTATCATAAAAGCCACTTAAGTGCCACTATCGTATCTGCAGCCACCATCACCCCTGGCAGTGCACTCCAGGCACCATCACTCTCTGTATAAAAAAAACATGCTCCACAAATCTTCTTTGAAATGTCTCCCTGTGTCCATAAAACCATGCCTTCCAGTCTTTGATATGCCTATTCTTGAAAAATTGTTCTCTCTACCATATCTATGCTTCTCATAATTTTATGTATTTCCATCAGGTCACTCCTCAAAGTCCAATGCTGAAGGAAACATTCCAAGTTATCCAATCTTTCCTTCCAGCTAATTCCTTCTAATCCTGGAAGCATTCTGAAAACCTCCTCCAGATAAATCTTTTATAGTGATTTAGACTAAAATAACTTCAACTCTTTATTCTATTAAACTTTTATAGTTTTATAAATTATCAGATATTTCCAAGGACAATGTGGGCAACTATAGAAGGGATTGCAGGAGTTCTGGCTGAGATATATGAATTAAACATCGGTGGGGTGCCTGAAGACTGGTGTGTGGTAAACATGTGGCTTTATTTAGCTTAGTTTAATTTTTGTTTAGAGATGCAGTGCGGAAACATGCCATTCGGTCCACTGAGTCCGCGCTTACCAGCGATCCTACAAACACAAGGGACAATTTACAATTTTACCAAGCCAATTAGCCTACAAACCTGTATGTCTTTGGAGTGTGGGAGGAAACTGGAGCACCTGGAGAAAACCCACGTGGTCACAGGGAGAATGTACAAACTCCATACAGACAGCACCTGTAGTCAGGATCAAACCCGGGACTCTGTTGGTGTAAAAGCCCTGTCCCACAGTACGAGTACATTCCAAGCGCTCTCCCGAGTTAAAAAAAAATCGAACTCGTGGTAAGCACGGAGAATGAACGTAGCGGGTATGTCGGAGCTCGGGGACGTCTCTTAGCGGCTTGTAACGCTAACGGCAGGTACTCGGGAAGACGCGCTAACAGCAGGTAAGCACGGGAAGACGCGTGAAGATTTTTCAACATGTTGAAAAATGTCCACGAGAGCCCCGAGTACCGACGAGTGGCCATTACCGTAAATCTCCGAGTTCGAATCAGGGCAAACTCGGGAGAGCTCTTGGAATGAACTCGTACCGTGGGACAGGGCTTTAAGGCAGAAACTCTACTGCTGTGCCATCGTGGCACCCTTATTTAAGAAGGGATGTGAGGAAAAGCCTGGGAAGCTTTTGACAGTAGCTCTAACATCTGTGGATTTGTCTGTATGTGAGATTGTACTCACAAATTTAGTTGCGTTTTTGAAGATGGTTGATGAGCGCAGGGCTGTTGATGTACTCTGTTTGGACCAATGAAGCCTCTGTTAAGGATCCGCAAGTTAGGCTTTAGACAGGTAACAAAGGGAAAGCAAAATAATGTTGTTTTAGGGGACAAAGGGGCCAATGCTGAATTTTTATCCGAAATTATTGAAGGAATGCAATGTGATCATGGCTGATCATCCACAATCAGTACCCCGTTCCTGCCTTCTCCCCATATCCCTTGATTCCGTTAGCCCTAAGAGCTATGTGAATCGGCCTCCACTGCCTTCTGAGGCAGAGAATTCTACAAATTCACAACTCTCTGGGTGAAAATGTTTTTCCTCATCTCAGTTCTAAATGGCCTATCCCTTATTCTTAAACTGTGGCCCCTGGTTCTGGACTCCCCCAACATCAGGAACATGTTTCCTGCATCTAGCGTGTCCAATCCCTTAATAATTTTATATTTTTCTGTAAGATCCCATCTCATCCTTCCAAATTCCAGTAAATACAAGCCATTCTTTCATCATATGACAGTCCCGCCATCCCAGGAATTAGCCTGGTGAACCTACGCTGCACTCCCTCAATAGCAAGAATGTCTTGTTCTTGGTTCTTGGTTTCTTGGTCCTCCAAAATATTCCAAATGGAATTTAAACTGGAGGTGGTGGAGGGAGGACTTAAGCCAGAAAGGGTTTTTGGGATGAAAGAGCTACCTTAAATTCAGTTGCATCTGGTTGGGTAACTAAAGTAGGGTGGAGATTATTCCATGCTTTAATTGTGCGGGGGCAGAACGAATTGCTGTACACATCTGTCTTGGTAGCTGGAATCACAAATTGGATCGAATGCCCTCGTCTTCCTCAAATTACTCCTTATTAATTTGAAATGAACATTAGGTTTAAAAGTTTTTTTAAAAGACAGTCTTCATTATGTTGATCTTTATTATAGCACTCTGATACGGAAATATATATATATTTACAAATGGCCATTGCTTTCTGTGAAGCCACTGTTGAATAGCCCAGTTATAATTTATATTGATTGGGTACTGATACAAAATGGGAGTATAATTCATCCAACTGACATCCTTCAAAATAAGGTGAATGAGAACTTACTGGAGAAGAAATTTTCTGTTCCAGCTTAAAACATTTTCAGCATAATTTAGATGTTTAAGCCTCTCTGGACTGATACTCCACTATTTTAGAGTTAAAGCTGTTTATTGACTCCATCTACACTTCAAATTGCCTCATAAAGCCAGCCAATATATGTAAGCTTGTCCCACCCTGATCATTTCTTCTTCTTCTTCCTGCTCCTGTGTGACAGAAGGTACAGATGCTTGAAAGCGCACACCACTAGACTCAAGAACAGCTTCTTCCCAGTCCGTTATCAAGCTTCTGAACGGTCCTTCCATAAGGTCACCGGTTCACCTCGGATATTAGACTTTGTCTCTGGATCTGATGCGCCACAATGCTAAAACTATATTCTGCACTCTGTTTCTTGCCCTTAACTCTATTTATTATATTTGAGTTTGACTTGATTGTATTCATGCATATTATATCTGATCTGTTTGTATAGCATGCAAATCAAAGCTTTTCACTGTACCTCACTACAATAACATTAAAACACCTAAACCTGTTATACATACAAAAATATGAATCAGGAACAGGAGCAGGCCGCTCAGCCCTTGAGCCTGCTCCAGCATTTAATAATACTCAATCCACCTTTCATCAACCTGTAATAATCTAGGCATATGGTATGCTTGCCTTCATTGTTAGGGGCATGAAGTACAAGAGTCAAGAAGTCATGATTCAGCTCTATAGGACATTAGTAGACCGCATTTGGAATATTGTGTTCAGTTCTGGTCACCCCATTACAGGAAAGATGTGGAAGCTTTGGAGAAGGTGCATGGGGGATTTACCAGAATGCTGCCTGGATTAGAGAGTTTCAGCTGCAGGGAAAGGTTAGATAAACTTGGATTGTTTTCTCTGGAGTATCAGAGGTTGAGGGGAGACTTGATATAAGTATATAAAATTATGAAAGGCATAGATAGGGTTGACAATCAGAACTTTTTTTCCCCCCAGGGTGCAAATGTCCAATAGTTGAGGGCATAGCTGTAAGATGAGAGGGGGAAAGTTTAATGGAGATGTGTGGGGCAGAGGGTAGTAGGGGCCTGGAATGCATTGCCAGGGGTGGTGGTGGAGGCAGATATGATAGCCGCTTTTAAGTGGCTTTTGGATAGGCACATGGAGGTGCAGGGAAGAGAGGGATATGGATCATGTACAGGCAGATGAGATTAGTTCAGCCAGGCATCTTGTTTGTCACAAACATTGTGTGTCGAAGGGCCCATTCCTGTGCTGTACTGTTCTATGTTATATGTCTAACCTTTAAACCTTATCAAGAATCTATCGGAGGAAAGGTCCTGACCCAAAACGGTATCTGTCCATTCTCCTATGATGCTGCCTGGCCCACTGAGTTACTCAACTCAGTGTTTTGTGTTTTGTTCAAGATTCTAGCATCTGCAGTTCCTTGTGTCTCCAAGAATCTATCCATCTCTGTCTTAAAAAAATATTTAGTCTTTTTAGTTTAGTTTAGAGAAACAGTGCGGAAACAGACCCTTTGACCCACTGAGTCCGCGCCAACCAGTAATCCCTGTATGTTAACACGATCCTATACGCAATAGGGATAATTTACAACTGTGAAATTCTTTGCCACAGAAGGCTGTGAAGGACAAGTCAGTGGATATTTTATAAGGCAGAGATAGATATATTCTTGATTAGCACAGGTGTCAGAGGTTATGGGGAGAAGGCAGTAGAATGGGATTAGGAGGGAGAGATAGATCCTCAGCCATGATTGAATGTCGGAGTAGACTTGATGGGCCGAATGGCCTAATTCTATTCCTATCACTTATGACCTTATGACAATTTTACCAAGCTAATTAACCTACAAATGTGTACGTCTTTGGAGTGTGGGAGGAAACTGGAGCACCCGGCGTAAACTAAATCCATGCAGGTGACGGTGAGAACATACAAACTCTGTTGTGACAGCACCTGTAGTTAGGATCGAAGCCGGGTCTCTGGCACTGTAAGGCAGCAACACTACCTCTCCGCCATTGTGCCGCCCAGACTGTTCCAAGTGAGTTCCAAACACTCACAACTCTCTGAGAGAAACATTTTCAAATTATCTCTACCTTGTGAGTGACCCCTTATTTTTAAATTGTGCCCCCTCATTCTGGAATATCCCACTGGGAATACTAAAGCCGTTGCCATAAATGACTGTGTTACCCATATGCCTGCATGGCAGTTTGTTGTGGATAATCACATTTGTTTATGTTCCCTTTATTAATAATCTGGCAATAAAATGAAATAAAATCATTTTGACAACAAAAAAATTAAATCCCTCAAGTGACAAGTAGAATTTACTTTTTACTGTACTAAACCTATTCACACATGTAAGTATTCTTGATACCTTAAAGTGGCATTAGACTTTGGTACAGTAAGTGTTCAGATTGAAGATCAAATGTGCAAAGTTAGCGATTTGATGAGCCCGAGAACATCTTTGTCACTGAGCATTAAATTGTGATTTTGATGCCATTCCTTTGGTGAATTTTCTTTATGTTAACTACCAGATAATTTATATTATTAATACTACCGCAGGCGAATCAAACTTTGAAAATGTATTATTCATTTCCATTTACTGTTTTTAAATTGCACGTATAAGACAGTATGCTAATGACACGGCTGAGGCTTTCATTGTGCTGGGAAATCCTTTGCTTGGATAAAGCAATAAAGAAAATGCTGACATGTAGCACAATAGCAAAATTTTGTGTGCTGGAAATCTGAAATAAAAACAAAAGCATAAAATAAAGTCTGATAAATGGTTATCATTGAACTGATTTTGTTTGTTTTAAGGAATGGTAGGACTCTAGGGTGCGTTGCAGAGCAGAGGATTTCTAGGGGTGCAGGTACATGGTTTCTTGAAAGTGGCGTCACATGTAGAAACAATGGTCAAAAAGGCTTTCAGCATGTTTGCCTTCAACAGTCAGCATGTTGAGGATAGAAGTTGAAGGGTCATGTTACAGTTATATTAGATGTTGGTGAAGCCACATTTAGAGTTTTGTATTCAGTTTTGGTCACCATGTTATAGGAAAGATGTTATAAAGTCATAAGTGATAGGAGTACAATTAGCCCATTTGGCTCATCAACTCTACTCTGCCATTCAATCATGGCTGATCTATCTCTCCCTCCTAACCCCATTAATCAATGTACTATGTACTAATCAAAAATCTATCTATCTCTGCCTTAGAAATATCCACTGACGGCCTCCACAGCCTTCTGTGGCAAAGAATTCCACAGATTCACCACACTCTGACTAAAGAAATGTCTCCTCATCTCCTTCCTAAAAGAAAGTCCTTTAATTCTGAGGCTATGACCTCAACTCCTAGACTCTCGCACTAGTGGAAGCATCCTCTCCACATCCACTCTATCCAAGCCTTTCACTATTCTGTAAGTTTCAAAGAGGTCCCCCCTCATTCTTCTAAACTCCAGTGAGTACAGGCCCAGTGCCAACAAATGCACATCATAGGTTAACCTACTCATTCCATGTTGTCAAGCTGGAAAGGATGCAGAGAACATTTATGAGGGTGTTGCCAGAACTCTTGGGCTTGAGTTATAGGGAGAGGTTGAGCAGGCTAAGGCTTTATTCCTTGGGAGTGCAGGAGGATTGGGGGGGGGGGGGCGGGTTGGGGGGGCGGGGTGGTGGGGTCTTATAGAGATGTACAACTCTGAGAGGAATACATTGTGTAAACACACAGAGTCTTTTGCCTAGAGTAGGGAAATCAAGAACTAGAGGACATAGGTTTAGGTACATGAATAGAATAGGTTTGGAGGGATATAGGCAAATGCAGGCAGGTGGGAATAGTGTGGATGAGGCAGGTTGATTGATGTAGGTATGTTGGGCCAGAGGGCCTGTTTTCACTATGTATGACTCTATGACTTTAATGAACAGGATTCTTGAAAAGGGCTACTTGCTGAATAATCAGTTTCTTATTTTAAGTCACAATGGTGAGCAGAATTTCTAGTCCTTACTTGGAATATATAATGCTACAAGTGTCATGGAAATTTTACTCCACAAATGTTGATAGTTTCAAAATAATCAAATCATCTGTAATCTAAAAAATTCAAATGTTCCAACTTGATTATCCTTTGTAATATCAATGATGACATTTACCAATGAAGCCAAAGCTTAAATACTAATTTCTTTTTTGTTACCTTTCAGATATTCCATATGACATATGACTTTGCCAGTGCAGTGGTGAGAATATTTAACCTCATTGGAATGATGCTTCTCTTATGCCACTGGGATGGTTGTCTCCAATTTCTAGTTCCATTGCTTCAGGATTTTCCTCCTGAGTGTTGGGTGTCCCTAAATGGTATGGTTGTAAGTATTGTTATATTTTTTATGTATATTCCTCAGCCTTTCTTGAAACATAGTCCCGAGCCCAGAAGTAAGCGTACTTTCAAGTATTGCATGTGCACCAAGAATATCCTTTGAAACACTTCAACATTTAAACTTGATTCTTCATGGCATTGTTTATCTAACCATAATGGTGTGCTGTGTGGCAATTCCATACGTTGCACATGGACTGAGGGAAAAATATGTATTTATAAAGAAGCTAACTAATGCTACAGGAGAGTAGTTATGTTTTTCTGGCAGGGGTAAGAGGGCCACAGTATAACAGCAGAGAGGAGGGATAGGTGTATAAAAAACTAGGGGAGACAGAGCAAGAATTAGTAATGAAGAGGTTAAATGTGGCTTGACTCAACAGAAAAAAATAATCGGAATACAACATTTCCAAGAAGGAGAGTAAAAGAAAAGGTCAGGGTGACAGAATTGATCAAGAGGGTCACCATATTGTTCAAGGACTGAATCAATTTCATCAGTGGCAAGGAAAAGAAGAGGATCTGTTACAATGCTTGGGATTCCTAAAATAGAAGGAAACAGAAGAGCAAGTTTCAAAAAAGATTTAGTGAGAATTAAAAAATAATAAAGCAATAATACCACGGGATTTAAGTTGCACGAACAAACTGCGAGAAAATAGAAAAGAAGGTTAAAAAACTATTAAAAATATTAGTAGAGTGCTTACTTATTACAAGAGAGAAGGCCATTCATTGCATCCAGTATGTATCAGATCCGAGACCAGTGGCATCATCAGTTCCATACCCTCCTCTTTACTTCCTTGTACCCTGAAACGTGCACTCCCCAATATGTCGAAAAACCTCATATTCTTTTGCCAATCACCTAATTAATTTACAATGGCCAATTAATCTACCATGAAAGGTGGGAGGAAACCGGCACACCTGTCAGATAACTCGAGTGTAAAGAAAAGTATGGACCAGGATATATTTTTCATGTTTCCAAGGGACGCCGAACGATGGCTGCCTTGCCAATGGTCTTTGTCTTTTTCCTTCTTTGTGTTTTTAGTTTGTTGTAAAATGTATGTTTTAGTTTATCTTTAGTTTTGTGTTATGTGGGGGGAAACGTTTTTAATCTCTTTCCTCGATGGAGATGCAACTTTTTCCGTGTTGTATCTCCGTCTGTACTGCGGCCTAACATCGTGGAGCTGGCAGCCTCTTGCTGGGACCTCAGGAGCTCCAACCGTGGTAGCCTGCGGACTTACCATCGTGGAGCTTGTGATCCCTTTGTCAGGGATCGACCTCGGAGATCCAACCGCAGAATCATGCAGACTTTAACGCAGTCCCTGGTTAGAGACTGGCTTTGGGAGCTCCAAGCCGCGATCGCGGGAGCTTCGCTCGCCCTGACGTGAGAGCTTCGATTGCCTGCTGCAGTAGCTTCAATCGCCTCGACTGTGGATAGTTCGATTTCCCCCGACCACGGGAGAAAAGGATGAAAGATGTTAAGGCTTTATTGGCTTCCAGCACAGTGGTGAATATAGAGGAGCCGGTGTCGTGGATGTTTATGTCAAATTTTTATGTAAATGTGTGTGTTGTTGCTTTTTTGGTATGACTGTATGGCAAAGCAAATTCCTCGTATGTTGCAAAACATACTTGGCTAATAAATTACGATTATGATTATGATTTTGATGATAGACACAAGATACTGAAGTAACTAAACTGGACAGGCAGTATCTCTGGAGAGATGGAATGGGTGATGTTTCGGATCGAGACCTTTCTACAGACTGATTAGGGATAAGGGAAATGAGAGATATAGATGGTGATGTGGAGAGATAAAGAACATTGAATGAACGAAATACAAAAAATTAGCTGTTTGTAGGGTGAAAATGAGAAGCTAGTGCAACTTGGGTGGGGGAGGGATAGAGAGAGGGGGAATGCCGGGGCTACCAGAAATGAGAGAAATCAATATTCATACCACTGAGATGCTGTTCCTCCAATTTGCATTTAGCCTCACTCTGACAATTGAGGAGACCTAGGACACAAAGATCTATAGATACATAGATACATAGAAAATAGGTGCAGGAGTAGGCCATTCGGCCCTTCGAGCCTGCACCGCCATTCAATACGATCATGGCTGATCATCCAACTCAGTATCCCGTACCTGCCTTCTCTCCATACCCCCTGATCCCTTTAGCCACAAGGGCCACATCTAATTCCCTCTTAAATATAGCCAATGAACTGGCCTCAACTACCCTCTGTGGCAGAGAGTTCCAGAGATTCACCACTCTCTGTGTGAAAAAGTTTTTCCTCATCTCGGTCTTAAAGGATTTCCCCCTTATCCTTAAGCTGTGACCCCTTGTCCTGGACTTCCCCAACATCGGGAACAATCTTCCTGCATCTAGCCTGTCCAACCCCATAAGAATTTTGTACGTTTCTATAAGATCCCCTCTCAATCTCCTAAATTCTAGCGAGTATAAGCCAAGTCTATCCAGTCTTTCTTCATATGAAAGTCCTGACATCCCAGGAATCAGTCTGGTGAACCTTCTCTGCACTCCCTCTATGGCTATAATGTCCTTCCTCAGATTTGGAGACCAAAACTGTACGCAATACTCCAGGTGTGGTCTCACCAAGACCCTGTACAACTGCAGTAGAACCTCCCTGCTCCTATACTCAAATCCTCTTGCTATGAAGGCCAACATACCATTCACTTTCTTCACTGCCTGCTGCACCTGCATGCCTACTTTCAATGACTGGTGTACCATGACACCCAGGTCTCGCTGCATCTCCCCATTTCCTAATCGGCCACCATTTAGATAATAGTCTGCCTTCCCGTTTTTGCTACCAAAGTGGATAACTTCACATTTATCCACATTATACTGCATCTGCCAAACATTTGCCCACTCACCCAGCCTATCCAAGTCACCTTGCAGTCTCCTAGCATCCTCCTCACAGCTAACACTGCCCCCCAGCTTAGTGTCATCCGCAAACTTGGAGATGTTGCTTTCAATTCCCTCGTCCAGATCATTAATATAAATTGTAAATAGCTGGGATCCCAGCACTGAGCCTTGCGGTACCCCACTAGTCACTGCCTGCCATTGTGAAAATGACCCGTTTACTCCTACTCTTTGCTTCCTGTTTGCCAGCCAGTTCTCTATCCACATCAATACTGAACCCCCAATACCGTGTGATTTAAGTTTGTATCCTAATCTCTTATGTGGTACCTTGTCGAAAGCCTTCTGAAAGTCCAGATACAACATATCCACTGGTTCTCCCCTATCCACTCTACTAGTTACATCCTCGAAAAATTCTATAAGATTCGTCAGACACGATTTACCTTTCGTAAATCCATGCTGACTTTGTCCAATGATTTCACCACTTTCCAAATGTGCTGCTATCCCATCTTTAATAACTGACTCTAGCAGGAATGATTCACACCAGCTTCTCATTTTTACCCTACAAACAACTAACAATGGCCTGTTTCCTTTATCATCGTTACTTTTATGCATATCTTTCATTCATTGTTCTTTATCTCTCCACATCACTGTTTATATCTCTCGTTTCCCTTATCCCTAACCAATCTGAAGAAGGATCTCGACCCGAAACATCGCCCATTCCTTCTCTCCAGAGATGCTGCTGAGTTACTCCAGCTTTTTGTGTCTATCTTCTTATCATTCTTATTCCCTGGCAATGATACAGTCAGAGAAGCTGGAAGAATCAGCAATTCTGGGATAATTGGATTATCTGAATATTTTAATTGGTCGAGTGGTCAGGTTTTCTTGTTTCTGACAGTGACAAATTGTCACGTGTCTGCCTAAATGTCTCTTTACATTGCTATTGTATCTGTTCCCACCATCGCCCCTAACACCGCATTCCAGGCACCTCCCACTCTGTGTAACATAAATTTCCAAGTACATTTTTTAATTTTCCCTCTCTCAACTTAAAGCCCTGCCCACAAGTATTTGACTTTGTCGCTTTGGCAAAAGACTGAATATTTACCCTGTCCATTCCTCTCATAATTTTTATATACTACTATCAGGTTGCCCCTTAGTCTTCATTGCTCCTGAGAAAACAATCCAAGATTGTCCAAATTCTGCTTATTGTGTTCCAGACAACATCCTGGCGAACCTCTTTTGTACCGTCTCCAAAACCTCCACGTCCACCCTGTAAAACGAGACCAAAACTGCATGAAATACAGTCAGATCAGTTTCTCCATTTTTATTTTTGACGTTCAATCATTCTTTTTTGCTAATGATCTGCACTGTGTAACATCTGTGCTTCCTCCATACAGTCCTTTCTCACACACCACACTCCTTCCCCACAACTCTGCATTGACATCTATAAATGCTCTGCTCTTCCCCAGTTCTGAATAAGGGTCACCAAGCCAAAATGTTGACTGGTTTCTCCTTCCACTGATGCTGCTTGACTGGCTAAGTTCTTCCACTGTTTCTGTTTTTGTTTCAGTGAAAAGGAAGTTCAAGTGAGGTAATCAATCCATAATGCCCGTTTTACACAACTATTGAGAATTAAAATCACTGCAATAAGCAAAATAGTTATTTTGAAAGTCATAATGGTTTTAAGGCGATTGTCATACCCTTTGGTCAATGAGATATCACCATATCTCACCATAGCAGAAGATCCCATTTGTTATTTATTTTTCACATATTTTATTCAAAATTAGTAATTAATCAATTGGCATCTGAAAATGTCATCAAATCTGTACACATTTTGTCATCAACAAAATGACAAAAGTTGTCATTCTTGTTAGAGTTGCGTACTTTAAAGTAGGTTAGATCGTCTGGTAATATTTTAACTGTCTTTAAAACATAAGCACTGTAATAAAATTGGGTATGTTGTTTTTCAAGTCAATCTATTTGGGGATAATTAAAGTGAGGTCACCAAAGGCTAGAATTGCTCTCACTCAGTAAGATTAAATTATATCTGCTTTTGCAAAATAAAGGCATCATGGAAATGCTACATACCATTGCATAACTTGATACTCATCATGAATAACACTCATACACGATATAGCTAGAGGGACATTAATGTTATTGCTTCTGTCAATAATTATATTCAGGTGTGTTTCTGTGCTTGCTATAATCAGTGCTTTTTTTGGAGACAAAAAGGTGCTTGCTGTTAGTATCTATGGTGGTTCATCGTCTATTGTCTATTGTCTATCATCCTATAAGCTGCCTAAGCATTTTAAGGGCATGACTGCCATATGTGTACCATCATGAAAAAACAATGCCTATAATATTCCACTATGTAATTGGAGCAGGATTTTATACTTTTTATACTTTTTTTTATACTTCTAACAAAATATGTTATTAAAAAATGATTTGTAAGCCTTCAATGAAGGCCACATATTTGAGTGTGCCGCTTTATTGTAACAACATAATTCAATTATCATGTCCTGAAGGTACAGTAGAACAGGTTAGATCTGGTTCTGGTTTCTGAAAATCAAATCATTTACCTACATATTTTTGCTCAATTGTGTACAATTTTGAAGATAATCAACGAGTGTTGACCGTATTGGTTCATCAAAAGAGGGTTACATCCAATTTCTAAACATATATCTTTGCATTATCTATTAAATTACCTGCTTACATTTCAATTTGTACCATTTTGTGCATGTGCTTCCCAGTGTATCTTCACACATACATGTTTTTCTGTACAATGAAAAGGGTTAGATTATAAAACAAAGATTAAAGAGTAGGCAATGCAGTTGAAAAGATATGGAGCAAGATATAAAAATAGGAGATACAATGATAGGAATGCACTGATCTATGAAATTCTGAATCGGTAAGCAAAACACAAAAGGAACAGCAAAATGTAGCAGTCTCTGAAGACCAGATAATCTCTCTCGGGCTTGAAGAAGAAGTCAGTAGCTTAATGTCGCAGCAGCTAGTGATCCATTACACTTCTAATAATAACATGAAAAATTAAGTCTTTCAAATTTTTTGCTGACTGTGTTCTTTTTTTTATGCAGAATGAATCATGGGGGATGCAGTACTCCTATGCACTGTTCAAAGCTATGAGCCATATGCTTTGCATTGGCTATGGAGCTCGGGCACCAGTGACGATGTCTGATCTCTGGATAACCATATTGAGCATGATAGTGGGAGCCACGTGCTACGCAATGTTTGTTGGCCACGCGACAGCCCTCATCCAATCCCTAGATTCCTCAAGACGACAGTACCAGGAAAAGGTAGGTGTTGCAACATAGACAATATTATGCCACTGCATCGTTTTCTTATTAAACAATGTCAGAGTAAATCTTTTAAGTATCTCCTTATTTAGTAGTTGCTATTGGCTTATCAGACATTCAAAGGCTGCAATGCCTCATGAGACATTGTGTGTGCACTCAAGGTGAAACCTGCACAGTAGTTTGTTTTTTTATGAATGCTTATAGTGATTGAGGGTGACTTGTTAGCACTGCAGTCTGTGGGCTCTGCGATGGCTGATGATGGCAATTTAGGATTTATATAACCTACCACACCTGTCATTTGGGAGGTGGTGTGCTCCCTCGGTGATTTACAATGGGCTTTCGTGTGCTCCTATTGAAAAGGATTTGAGATTCTCAGTACATTCTGATTACCACTAGAATAGAGAACAGTACAGCACAGGAAAAAGCTCTATCTCTCCATTTCTTACATATCCATGTGCCTATCTAACAGCTTCTTAAACACCTCTATCATATCTGCCTTAACCACCATCCCTGGAACCACATTCCAGGCACCCACCGCTCTCAGTGTAAAATAATTTTCCCCACACATTTCCTTTAAACCTATTCCCTCTAATCTTAAAGCTATGCCCTCCAATATTTGACATTTACACCTTGGGGGAAAAAAAGATTCTGACTGTCTACCCCATCTATGCCTATCATATTCCTTTCCTTGGTTACAGGATTAGTCATAGAGGTATGCAGCATGGCTCTTTAGGCCTCTGTCAGACCCTATGGTCCAACTTGTCCATGTTGACTAAGATTTTTCAAAGCATCCACCTTTTCAGAAGTCACTTTGCCCACAAACAGCCTACTCCAATAGACTTTTGCAAGCTCTTACAATTAGCGCTTTTCAAATTGTTTCAATTTATTTAAATGCTTGCGTTCCAGGTTTTTTTTATAATGTTAGAAAACATTTTTCATAGTTTGAAGTAACTTTAATAGTTTTTTTAATGTTTTTAAGTGTAACATTCATCATTGCTGTCAGCTTTGACATCCAGCTCTTCCAGGAGATGCATCTTACCTGCCTGACAAACATTCGGCCATTTTGTGGATGGGATTTAGTCAGGTGTTTTCCCCCCATGTGATGGTGTTTACATTGCAGGAAGCATTGCCTTTGCACAGAACTGATGATATTGACTTCCTTCCAAGTGCTTCTGCAAGGTAAAACTGACCATTTCACAAAGGTCAGCAAGAAGTAGATTGACTCACTACTTAAGGCAAATGTTGGGCCATTAATGTGGCAATCACAGCTAAGCTATTCTGAAATTATTTTGTAACCTCCATTTTGGGAGGAATCTCTTGAAAATATTTTGAAGTAATTGATGTGCTAAGTCGGTAAAAGGACTTACCTAATGTTTTAGCTCATCATCATGCAGTGTATAACAGCATCACTTCATCTGTTGTACAACTTAGAAATAAAAAGGAAATCAGAAACCAGAGAAAGTGTTTGTAATTACCGTGCAGCTGCTGGGGACGGAGTCCGCTGAGGAGAGAAACCGAGCTGGTATTGGTTATGTAGAGGTGGTATTCCTGAAGAACTTTTAATGGGACTATAATGCAATCTTTAGGCTAGCAATCCTACTTGTTCTAAAACAGAAATTAAAATTGGTGCTTATGTGCAATCTTTAGGCTGGCAATCCGACTTGTTCTAAAACAGGAATAACACTGGGTACTTTATGTTGTGTTGTAGGTAATTATAAGAGTAGAGTTTGGGACTGATAGTTCACTGTGATGAACAATGCTTCTTTAACAGGGCTATTCAATTTGGCGTGCTGACTGCCATGTTTCATGATCCTAAGGGTCTTCAGTATCTAGATTGTTACGCATTGCCTTTTTCTAAGCTAGTTTGATTGGTGCTCATTCATCACTAGCCTTGAAGAATTTCTATTGATCTTTCCTATGCCATTATCTTGCCAGAAAGAATGCCTTGCACATAGTCAGAAATTGTCTGAAGGTAGTGTACAAAGAAGCTTGTTAGATTAACCTCAAAACAACAGTTACAGTTCACACAGTCCACTATTTTTATGCACACTCGAGACTTTAAAAGCAGGCAGCTGGTATTTGGTGGAAGATATTGATCTGCTTCCTAAAAAAGAATAAGATCGTATCAGCACAATAAATGTAAAAGTGGACATAAAGGCCAAGTCTACATTTTAGCCAAGGCACATTTTCATAACCTGCTGTAAGAGCTGCTGATGACAGTTGGTATTGGTAACAGCACTGAGGAGGAGGATATCCTGTCTGGCGAAAAAATAAAACATGGAAGGCGGCTCAACTGTGGCTGACGAGGGAAGTCAATGATAGTGTTTAATCCAAGGAAGAGGCATATAAATTGGCCAGAAGAAGCGGAAAATCAGAGGACTGGGAGAAATTTAGAGCTCAACAGAGGAGGACCATTTCAGTGCTTTATTTCTTTAGAGGTAAAATCATAAGACATAGGAGCAGAAGCCAGCCCATTGAATCTACTCCCCCATTCAATCATGGCTGATCTATTGTTCTTTAGGCGTGTTATTTGGTAGTTTATGTATTTATAAAAGAACAGCCAATTTGCTGGAGGAACTCAGTGAGTCGAGCAACATATGTGATGGGAAGAGAATTGTCGGGTCGAAACCCTGCAAATTTGGCTGAATGGAAGAATGTGTTCCAGATATTAGTGCCAAAAGAAATCCTGTGTAATAATTATAAATTATGATTCATAATTCCAGGTACATTGCAAGAATTTGCTAAAGAATTTGAAAAATTTATCTAATTAGAGGTAGGATGTATTCATTAAAATTATGTGCTGACACAAACTAAGACAATAAGTTCTACAAATTAGCTACTTCAACTGGATCCTTTAAAGAACAATAAACTAAAGCGATTTATCAACTGTCTGGGGATAAAAAGGTCACATGTCAATGCACATAATGCCATAGTTTCATATGCTCAAGTTACTTACTTGTCAAAGATGTAAAGTTATTTGTTCATTGATTGTCATAAACTGTTAGTAGGATACTTTATTCGTGACACTAAGGAGATATTGGATAGGAAGCGCAGGGTTCTTTTAGTAATTTGATATTTTCTGTTTGGATGGCTCACAGTCTGTTTAATAATCTGATAAACTTATTACATTTAACCAATATGAACATGAGAATGAGAAGCAGGAATTAATCCTTTGAGCCTGCTCTGCCAGTCACTGTGATTGTGTGATCACTTGCGCTTGTAACATTGTCGGCGTGCTGTACATGGCAAATCTTTGCATACTTTGTGTATGGTTTGCAAAACGAAGGATTTCACAGTGACTTGTCACGTGATTATAAAGTATCAATCAATCAGTGCCTAGATTATTTGATTGTCTTTATGTTAAAAAAACAATGGATAGCTACCTTGGAATACATTCATTGATATATTGTCCACATGCGTTAGTTAGGTGAAGAGCATGGTTTCTTTGGCATCAACAATGGGAGCTGAGTGGAGGAGATGACGTCAGATGTTACAAAAACAGGAGTCCTGATGTAACATTGGGCCAGTGTGATGGTTTGAGGTTGATCAGCAGGCTTCAGTATTTGTAGGCCAAGTAAATGGAGAAGCTGGGGGAATTGGTTCAATAGTGGGAAGCCAAACAATAGGAGTTAGCGGATTCCTTGCAGCTGTTTCAACTCGCATTACAGGAAGAATGTGGAAGTTCTGGAGAGGATACAGAAGAGGTTTACATGAATGCTTCCTGGATTAGAAGGTATTAGCCACAAGGAGAGCTTGGACAAATTTGTATCATTCTCTCCAGAGTGTTAAAGGCTGAGAGGAGACCTAATAGAAGCATATAACATTATGAGAGGCATTGAAGGATGGAAATCTCTCAAGGTGGGAATGTCAAAGACTAGAGAGCGTAGCTTTAAGGTGAGAGGCAAATTTTAAATGTGTGCAATGCAGATTACTACAGAGAGTGTGGTGGGTGCTTAGAATGTGCTGCCAGGAGTGGTGTTGGAGGCATATACGATAGTGCTATTTCAGAGATCTTTGGATATGCACATGGAAATGCAGGTGATGGGGGGGGATATGCATCATGTGTAGGCAGAGGAGATTAGTTTAACCTGGCATGATTTTTGGCCAAGACATTGTGGGCCAAATGGCCCGTTCCTGGCTCCATTGAAGATAGACACAAAATGCTGGAGTAGCTCAGCAAATCAGGCAGCATCTTGTAGAAAAGGAATAGGTGGCGATTCGGGTTGCTGCTCTTCTTCAGACCCTGTGCTACACTATTTGGTATTCCATTTTCTATGCTCCATATAACCATATAACCACATAACCATATAATCATTACAGCACGGAAACAGGCCATCTCGGCCCTTCAAGTCCGTGCCTCTGGATCCCAGAAAATCTTTACTAAAGTAAGGATAATGAATCTCGTTGCCACTCTTGTGGGCCTGCTGCATTATGGTGCTGTGCTTCTCTGCACCTTTACCAGAGCAAAAGACATGCCTGGCGCAACAGATTTGGCAGGTCTTTCATGTACGTGTTGGCTACTTGTCTGAGAAATAAATGGATGGTATTTATTACATTTGGCATGATAGAGTCATACAGTGTGTAAACAGGACCTTCGATCCAACTTGCCCACATCAACCATCTACACTAGTTCCACCTGCCTGCATTTGGTCACTCTAAACCTGTCTGAACCATTCTAAACCTGTCCTATCCATATGATGTTACTGCACTTGATGGTGTGGGCTACATGGCAATTTAATTGCAGCTTCTCGATTTGCAATTTAACAATGTGATGGATTTAATCTTTTTTTTAAAACTTAACATAAAGGGAGTGGTTAAGAAAGAACTGCAGTTGTTGAAATGATAGTAATTTTCCCAATTCATACAGATCTTCGAGCGTTTTGATTCCCATTCTTTCCCATTGTATAAATGATTTGTCTATGGTTGAAGGTTTAAACGATGGGTTATTAACTATTGGTATTGAGAGAGATAGGTTTCTTAATTTTAGATACTGTTTTATTTGTTTCCATGTTCTAATTGTGCTATTTATAATTGGGTTTTTATTATAATTTTTATTATTCAAATTTATTGGAGAGAGAATAATCGCTCCTATATTACTCGGGGAGCAGTCCCCTTTTTCCATTATAATCCAGTCCACCTGCTGGGCAGAATTGTCCAGCAGGTGAATCATATTTTTAATATTTACTGCCCATTTATAATACATAAAGTTAGGGAGCGCGAGACCCCCCAACTCTTCGTTTATTAAGGTGTGCACTTTGTATTCTATGGGATTTATAATCCCATATAAAATTTGTAATGTCTGAGTCCAATTTTTTGAAAAACTTTTTTGGGAGATATATAGGTATTGATTGAAATAGGCATAGGATTTGTGGTAAGAAATATAATCTGAAAAATAATCAATATTTTAAATATCTACAAATTCGTGATTACCTGAAAAAATACACAAAAGACTATCATAATATGCCTCCCGACTTACTAGATGAAGCAATGAAGACAAAGGCAGAATCAGCTAATCTAATATCGTACTTATATAATATCATTTTAAACATAGAAATACCCACAACAGAAGGAATTAGAAGAGACTGGGAACAAGAATTAGCTATAAAAATTTCAAAAGAGAGCTGGGATAACCACTTACTACAGGTGCATAAATGTTCGATCAACGTACGACATACGCTCATCCAATTCAAAACATTACACAGACTATATTATTCAAAAACTAAATTAAATAAAATCTTTCCTAATGTTTCACCAATCTGTGATAAATGTCTATGTCAAGAAGCTACCATAGCGCATTCTTTTGTTTTTTGTACAAAAATCAAAAAATTCTGGTATGAAATATTTGATATTTTCTCAAAATTAATTAAAATAAAACTGGTACCAAAACTAGAATGGATCATTTTTGGAATATCAGAAGGTATCCCTGAATTAAACGTGTATCAGAAGAACTTATTCAATTACGGGCTAATAATGGGTAAAAGGCTCATACTTAAATTCTGGAAAAATGCGCCCACACCAACAATAAAAATGTGGACATCAAACATGTTGGAAACATTACATCTGGAAGAGATGAGATTCCTCTTAGCAGGGAAAGCAGACCAATTCCAAAAGACGTGGTCTACGTTTTTGGACCTATTACAAGCATGAGGTGCAATAGTAATTTAAAAAATAAATAAATAAAGAAATGGTATCAGGACCTGGTAATGGGAGGTAAAACAATAAAAACAGACTTGGTTGGTGGTTCCCTTTCTGCGATTGTTCCTACTTTCTTTTTCTTTCTTTTCTAGGATCTACTTTCTTACTTTACTTCCTTCTCTAACTTATTTTCTAAGGGGCTTTCTTTTCACAACACTCTCTTGCACCTCACGACTCTTGCGCACTTTCTTTACTTTTCTTACTTCTATCTTTCTCTTAAAGCTAAAAAAAATAAAGCGGTATAAAAAATGTATTAAGATATAAGTGTTGTGTATTACTGTAATTTACCGTACTTCTAATAAAAATAATTTAAAAAAAAATAAAATAAAAATTAAAAAAAAAGAAAGAACTGCAGATGCTGGAAAAATCTAAGGTAGACAAAAATGCTGGAGAAACTCAGCGGGTGAGGCAGCATCTATGGAGCGAAGGAATAGGTGACGTTTCGGGTCGAGACCCTTCTTCAGACCCTCCTTCTTCTTAAAGGGAGTGGTGTTGGATGGAACCGGAATTAGAGAGAGTGTCTCTTTGCAAGTTTTCAGGGAGGAGGTGGGAGAGATTCAGTGGAATTGCTGAGAGTTGTCTGATGCCTCCTGCCTTTTATGGCAAGATGCTGACACACATCAGTAGTTTTCTCTGTTCTACAATGCTGTTGCCATCACTGCTGCACCTCTTTCAAGAACATCGACAAATATTTCACTACCCATCACTTTTGTCACTTTTTCAAAGAATTCAAATGTTTTTTTTTTAGATGTAACCTAGCTTTTACAAATATTTTCTACTCTTTATGATCCGCTGAAATTATTTGTCAAATTTAGTCACACTCCATTATTGATCTCTGTCATTTCCCAATAATTTGTGCATTGGTCTAATTTCTTAATTAGTGGAATGGTTTGTAAGATTTTTCATCTAAAGACATGATTTGAAAGTGCATATCATCATCATCGTCATCGTTGAAAACATCAACGGGCCCGGTGCCTTACATTGCTATGTATGACAGTGATCGCAACTTCTACTGAAGTGTGGATGGCCGTTGGCTCGCTTGGAGCTCATCCGCCCTTTGACAGGTCTTGTTTATGGTCCTGCTGGGGGTCCACAGCCCCCTCCTCACCTGGCAAACCAGGTGGGGGAGACGGTTTAGTCGCCGACTATCCAACCATGGAGCAGGTAGCACGGGATTACATGGTACCCATGGCGGGTACATAGAAGATTAGAAGATTAGAAGATAACCAATTTCAAAGATGGTGGTAATTTAATTTCATAGTTTCTGTAATGAGTCGACTTGAACACACATCAAGATACAACACATATTTATTAAATCTACATACAGCAAGGATCTGCAGTCATCACGTCTCCGAGCTGCTACTCATTCTAACTAGCGTAAGCAGGCACTTGATAATATGAAGCACATACTAGGCGGAGTTACCACTAGCAAACACTATAATTGGCTAGTATGAAATAGCCAATCTACAGTTTCCCTTCATTTTACAACATGATTTTTGTTTACCTTCAGACTATTTTTATTATTTTTGTCATCCCACCTTTTAAGTCTTCCTGGTTGCTATGCTTTTTATAATGCTTCCATTTTGTCAGTCATGTGCTATTTATGCATTATGTCATTTAAGCAGATGATCTTTTTGATGAATTTTAACAATGACCTGTTTAAGAATTTCCCACTCTTTTATCTCTCTGCCCATTATTATCTTCTGTGCAGCCAGTCATACAGTGTGGAAACAGGCCCTATGGCCCAACTTGCCCACGCCGACTAACATGCCTCATATCCACTGGTACCACCTTCTTGCACTTTGGACATAACTCTCTAAACCTATCCGATCCATGTTCTTGCCCAAATGCCTCTTAAACGTCAAGATAGTATCTGCCACACCTACCTTCTCGGGCAACTCATTCCTTTGTTTACAAAACGGTACACCCTCAGGTTCCTATTAAATCTTTCCCCCCTCACCTTAAACCAATGTCCTTGTTCTTAATTCTCCTTCTCAGGGCAAAAGACTCTGCGTTTACCCAATCTATTCCTGTCATGATCTTGTGCACCTTTGTAAGATCACCCTCATCCGCCTGTGCTCCAAGGAATAAAGTCCTAGCCTGCTCAACCTCTCCCTATAGCTCAGGTCCTCGAGTCCTGGCAACATCCTCATGAATCTTCCCTACACCCTTTCCCGCTTGAAAACATATTTCTTATAATATGGTGACCAATACTGAACACAATACTCTAAATGTGGCCTCATCAATATCTTATGCAACTGTAACATGACCTCCCAACTTCTATATTCAATATTCTGTACTATTGAAGGTCAATGTGCTGAAAGCCTCGACCACCCTATCTGCCTGTGATGCTACTTTCAAGGAACGGGAAACCCGTACTCCTAGATCCCAATGTTCAACAATACTCCCCAGAGCCCTGTGTACATCTTGCCCTTATTTGACTTCCCAAAATGCAATTCCTCAAACTTCTCTGTATTTAATTCCATCAACCATGCCTCTGCCCACCTGCCCATCCAGCTGCAATTGTTGATAAACAATTTCACTATCTGCAAATCCACCCACTTTTGTGTCATCTGCAAACTTGTTCTCATCCAAATCATTGATATAGATGACAAACACCAATGAACTCAGCAATAAACCCTGAGGCACACGACTAGTCACAGTCCTCCAGATGGAAAAGTAACCTTCTACCATCACCCTCTCCTTCCTTCCATGAAGCCACTTTTCTATCCAGTCAGCTATCACTCCTTGGATCTGGTCTATTAATTTGGTTTTAAACTTGGTCACAAACCCTAATGAGCAGTTCAAGCACACTGTCTATTATAGGTCATCACTTGAGACACCCAAATAATTATCTGACCTGGAGATATAACAAAATAAAAGCAATAAAAACTTGTACTGAAAATTGAAGAAGCTTTGGAAGGAAAATGGTAAATGATTGTGCAATGGTTAGATAATGGACAACAGGAAAAGTAAACCTATAGGTGATAATACATGCAGAAATTGTGATTAAAGAAATAGCAAAGAGTTACTTGATTATGCAAAGCATTACAGGAAGTAACTGTTAAAGTCAAAGTCAATCCAAATGTGTAAGAAAAATATAAATATATGCATAAAATTAAAGAACATAGAAGGACAAAGAAATTGGATTAAAGAAAATCAGTATGATATAGTTGTCCAGGTGGGATGAATTCAGGTCATGTGCTGACGTTTAGATTATATAAGATTCAATTAGAAAGAAATGTTGATACCAATGAGAGAAGCACAGCTATTTGGCATTGCAGATGCCTTTACATGTCAGGTTTTCACTGGATTATTTTCTTAGCTCCTCTAATACTTAGGGTTGAACCTGTATCAAAATTACTTCTGCCTGGTTAGTTTGATCATGATTTCAGGATACAGCACTTCTGTCCAAACATAGGAGTGTAGCCACCTCTGATTACTGCCAGTTGAAATGGTGTGATCCATCTTATTGATCATACTTGAAAGAGAGCAGCATGTCTAGTTGTTATATTAATTTCTGATTTCTTCAAAGTACCTGTCAGTCATGTTCAGAAGCGAACCTGTTATTTGTCATTGGAGGCTCCTCGAATTGCTGCAAGACAGATGTCTTTTACTTTATTAAATGGCATCTGTATTGCTGTTTTAATCTGGCTTTTCATTCCTAAAAGTGAGGAAATTAAGGTCCAGCTGAAGTTCACTTTTTAAAGTTTTAAGATTCATCACAAAAAACATTAATTTAATGGATTTTCCACTTAGAAATAAGTTGAAGAACCTGGATATTCGAGGAGTATGTGGCTTGATCGAAGTACAAAGGTCTAGCTAGATTCATTGTTTTGTCAGATTCATAATAATTGTGAAGTAATAAATGACAGCTGTTTATTTTATTCCACGTCCTTTAAGTTATTAACCACTTACACAATTAGCTGTTATTTAAAGTAGTGCTGCACAATGGTTCAGGATTCCACTGTCATGGATTATACCATGCTGGAAATTTCTCTTGAAGAGCTTGTTCAGTCTTGTCTACTTATCTGCATCAATACTTTGCCTGTAAGGTATAGCATGACTTGATGCGTAGAAACTGTATCTAATGCTTATTTCCACCATGAAAATCACCTGCTGATAGAGGATGAAAAATTGTTTCTTGTCAATTTGTTGGCATTCTGTTGAATCTGCACAGACAAGGAACATGAAATGTGCTGAGAATGTTCAAAAATAAAGAATTGAGTCTTCATGGTGTGGTAAACTCTGTATATCAATTTCAAGCACCAAGAATAATTGAATGTGCAAAGTTTCAAGAATGCGCATTTTACTTTGTTATACAAACGAATGTAGATGTCTGAGAGTCACGTGGATCTTTTACTTAAAGGCCCTATGTTAGCTCTGTGACAAAGTGCATGCTTCCTGTTGTATCTTTTTGAGAAGGTGTCTAATATCAACATTGTTCTTGTAAAAGAAACAGGTACTTTTAATTCATAGGACAATAAAAAAGTAATATGGGGACATCAAATGGAAGCATTAAAATCTGGAATATTAATGACATAACCTCTGATTTTAGGGAAAACAACCAAATTGTCAATTTGCATAATCCAATAATATCTCTTTGTTCCTACCCACAGTGCTCATATTGTAACTTATTTCTGGACTATTGGCATTTTTCAAAAAGGTGGCACAGTGGTAGAGTTGCTGCCTTACAGCGCCAGAGATCTTGGTTTGATCCTGACTGGGTGCTGTCTGTTTGGAGTCTGTTGGTTCTCCCCATGACCGCATGGATATTCCCTGGGTATTCCGGTTTCATCACATACTCCAAAGATGTACACATTTTCAGGTTAATAGGCTTCAGTAAAAAAAAATTGTGAATTGTCCCCAGTGCGTAGGATAGTGCTAGTGTATGGGGATCACTGGTCGCTGTGGACCCGGTGAGCCAAATGGCCTGTTTCCGTGCTGTATCTCTAAATTAAACTAAACTAAACTTCTAGCCCATCATCAAAATGATTGAAAAATATTCTGAATTTTGATCCTCATGGTACTGCTGATTTGAGTACCCCAGCCAATTTTCCAAACAAGTCAATCATTTGGTTTCAATTCCATGACCTTTCAAATAACATCTGGAAGTTCACACAAATAATATCCATAAAAATCGCCGATTCTAAAACTTTTATCATTTTTCAAAAATATCAGTCAGGCTGTTTTTGATCAACTAAAAATTGACAAGATGTTCAGGTTTTCTACCCGTTAATTACAGACCATCATTTTCCCAATGACGTATAAGGTTAATGCCTGGTTTACTACTTTCACCTTTCTTAAATAATGAAATGATGCATACTTTTACAATATTGAGGAATTGATTCTAAACCAAAATACTATTTGAAGCATATTTAGATAATCTGATCCATTTGATTTGTTGCTCTTTATCCCCATTATCTTTTTTTAATCACTGCTATTTGTCTCACTTTAGTTCATGTTTATGATTGAACATTAGCTTTGTTAATATGTTCAGGATATTATACTCTTCCTCTGATCTTGAAAGAATGAACACAAAATAAGTATTTCCTTGTTATCATTTACAATATCACCATTTCTTTGAGGGTGTGGCTGTCACTTTGCTCTGACAATGTCCTGTATCCTATTCTCACTTTAAAAAAATACATTGATTCTGTCATCCCTTACATCCTCCCATTCCTTTTGTAGCATCTCTTATCAGTATTGTCGCATTATGCTGTTCTATGTATCTTTTTTAATGACCAGGATCTGCTCCCCTTTTGTTTTATGTTATTTCTCCTTTTGTCTTCATAATATCCCAAACCGCATTAGCCATGTACTTAGCATCTGGTAAGAGCCCTTGCCCCTCAGAGCTATAAACTAATTCTGTATAACATTAAACATTTTTTTGTAATACATTGCATTACCATCTTTCAAATGGCCATAACTAAAATTGCCCAATTTACTCTGGATACCTTTTGGCTTATCCTTACTCAAACCTGAGAAGCTGCAAAACTTCAAAGATTTTATAAAATGTTCACCCCCATTAGCAAGAGTTGATTAAGTCACCTGATAGTTGAATCTGTCAAGTGCCTCAAGTCAAATAAATTACTGTTTTAACATATTCTTAATACCAATGAATATACAGCACAAATCACTTGTATTCACATAAATGATGAGTCATGTGGCAACTTTCAACCACAGAAGACTGCATGTAGTCTAAAATGCAGGTTTACCCTGTAATTAAAAGTTCAATCCTTGTAAAACTAAAACAAGTGAGCTGTTTACTGCATACCCAGGGGATTGGAAATTATAACTGAAATGCATTTTACAGATGGAAAGTGTCTGGTGATGTGGAAGTATGGATCCCTATCAATTCAAGTATGGATCCATCTAATTCATTCCTTAGAACTCCATAGAATGAACATGAGTGGGGGTGGGGAAAGGTAAGAGGTTTTGTTTAGCTTAGTTTAGTTTATTTTTATCATGTGCACTGAGGTACAGTGAAAAGCTTTTGTTGCATGCTATCCAGTCAAAGAAAAGACTATGTGATTACAATCAAGCTGTCCACAGTGCACAGATAAAGGACAACATTTAGTGCATGAGAAAGTCTGATTAAAGATAGTTCAAAGATCTCCAATGAAGTGGATAGGAGGCCAGGACTGTACTCTAGCTGATGAGCAGACCGATCCGTTGCTTAATAACAGCTGGAAAGAAACTATCCCTGAATCTAGAGGTATGTGTTTTCAAGGCCACTGGACGGCCACTGAGGCATGAGAACATGCTTGGCTTTGATGGTGTGCTTCTATAATGTAATCCACACTTTCAAATTCCACTACAAGCAGCTAAGGAGTTATTAATTTATGTATTTGTCTCCTAATTATTTGAAATGTGGAATACAACTATTACATCCAAACAGGTTCTTTACAATGTAGGTAAATCCACAATTTTCTTCCAATTTTATAGCAATGGACATTACTTGGGTTGATTACTATCAATTCAGTAATATACATCAATATGTCTACATTTATTCTGATAAGTGAAGACATTTGCACCAAACTACACACACAGAACAGACTGCCGAACTTGTATTAATTTTGTTTTCAAATATTCTCTCCCCTTTTCTTTTTCCATCTCTTCTAGACCTGACCACACAGCCTTGATTTTTTACAATTCCTGGAATTATAAAACATGCTGTTAAAAATGCAGATTAAGGAATGATAAACAGACACATTAAGACTTGAAAATTGGTCCAGGTATATTTGGTGCCAAGTTAGAAGTTACAAAATAAATTATAAAATTGGGATGTCTCCACATATGCCAGCTGAACTGTTTAGTACTTCGAGCATCTTTTCAGATATCTAGCAACTGCTGCTGTTTTTTTTGTTTTTTTTAATGAAGTAAAATTAACTAAATGTTTTCATAGTCAAAGAGTCAAAGTATTTTATTTTTGAAGTAATTTTAACAATTAGTCTGAAATGCTAACTGCAGTTCATGCTGCACAGATGCTCCACATATTTCATTTAGCTTGCTCAAATTTCAGCTCAGAAGAAAATAAACCAAGATATACCTTAAATTAACCACTTGACAGAATGATTAATCAGTGTAATAAATTGTAGTTTCATGTGCGAGTTTTTTGCCTTGACAGAATCATTACATCTGGATTGGGATGTACACTTGAACAGTGACCTTGCTGGATGTTAATTTCAACTATCACATTCTGCATCTTCAGAGCAGCTGCAGGGTGTTATGAGAATGTCTCTTTAAAAAGTGATCTACTTCCTGTGTCAGCCTACGAATGATGAGGCAGCTGAGAGCATACCAAGCAATCTGCATCTGTGATATGCAAGATAGACACAAAATGCTGGAGCAATTCAGCAGGACAGGCATCATCTCTGGAGAGAAGGAATGGGTGAAGTTTCGGGTCGAGAGGAAGGGTCTCGACCCGAAACCTCACCCATTCTCTCCAGAGATGATGCCTGTCCCACTGAGTTACTCCAGCATTGGCCCCAAATATACCTGAAGACCAATTTTCAAGTCTTAATGTGTATGCTTATCATTCCTTAATCTGCATTTTAAAACAGTATGTTTTATAATTCCAGAAATTGTAAAGTCAAGGCTGGTTTAGAAGAAACAACAGTAAACATATTCTTGAGCTTTGCCATATGCAGAGTGTGACAAACCTTGTTGGGGCGAGAATCCATAGGGTTTAAAGTCAAAGGTTTGATGTTTGGAAGTTATGAATACAGTGATTTAGAAAGTCCTTTTGGTGAAAGGGCCAATTCAGTAAGATTCAAAATTTCCTGAAATCCTTCCAACCCCATTCTAGTCTGAGTCATCTTTCAGATGATCTCATGGAATTAAATTAGACATTAGACTCCTTTTGTTTGCAAGAAACCTCCTGAAGGAAATAAAAATGTAAAAAAGTATTGGAAGCACTCAGCAGGTTAGGTGACATATATATATAGAGAGAGTCAATATTTCAGGGCAGGACAATTGCCTTTCATCAGAAATGGAAATGGGAGGAAAAGTACATGGTTCAAGTTTGAAAGGGGGGAGAGATGGGTGGAATGAATAGAGGGAATGTCTGAAGGGCAAGGTGTCCAAAAAAAACATCATTCATTTCAGTGCCACCAGGTTCATAAATGAATGATTACTGGTGTTGATAGTGAGGAGGATAGTCATAGGCTACAGGATGACACTGATCTGTTAGTAAAATGGGAAGAGGAATGGCAGAATGAATTCAGCCCAAATGAGTACAAGCTCATGCACTTTCTGAAAGACTGATAAAGATAGGACATACAGAATGAGTGGTAAGAGTCCTAGCTTTTAGTTTAGCTTGGAGATTCAGCGTGAAAATGGACCCTTTGGGCCACCAAGTCCATGCCGACCAGCGATCATCGCATGCTAACACTATCCTACACGCACTTTGGACAATTTACAATTATGCCAAGTCAAATAGCCTACAAATCAGTACGTCTTTGGAGTGTGGGAGGAAACTGGAGATCCCTTAGAAAACCCTGGCAGGTCAGAGGGAGAATGTACAGACAGCACCCGTAGTCAGGATCGAACCTGGATCTCTGGTGCTGGAGAGTGTTTTGAGTAACTGTAGGAACAGTATACGTCCAAGGATCCTTGAAGGCGACAGCAATATAAGGTGGTGAAGAATATATGCAAGATACTTGCTTTCATTAGTCCAGGCAAGGAGTATGAGCAGGGAAGTTATTGAATCATATGGCATAGAAATGGGGCCACTAGTTCACTATGCCCATGCCAACCCTTTTGCCTGTCAACACATATCTCATTTGTCCATACTAGGCCCATATCCATCTAGTTAAGTCTATTTAAGTGCTTGACTAATTGTCTCTTAAATGTAATGATTATTGCTGATTCCACCACTTCCTTTACATAGATACATAGAAAATAGGTGCAGGAGTAGGCCATTCGGCCCTTCGAGCCTGCACCGCCATTCAATATGATCATGGCTGATCATCCAACTCAGTATCCCGTACCTGCCTTCTCTCCATACCCCCTGATCCCTTTAGCCACAAGGGCCACATCTAACTCCCTCTTAAATATAGCCAATGAACTGGCCTCAACTACCCTCTGTGGCAGAGAGTTACAGAGATTCACCACTCTCTGTGTGAAAAAGTTTTTCCTCATCTCGGTCTTAAAGGATTTCCCCCTTATCCTTAAGCTGTGACCCCTTGTCCTGGACTTCCCCAACATCGGGAACAATCTTCCTGCATCTAGCCTGTCCAACCCCACAAGAATTTTGTACGTTTCTATAAGATCCCCTCTCAATCTCCTAAATTCTAGCGAGTATAAGCCAAGTCTATCCAGTCTTTCTTCATATGAAAGTCCTGACATCCCAGGAATCAGTCTGGTGAACCTTCTCTGCACTCCCTCTATGGCTATAATGTCCTTCCTCAGATTTGGAGACCAAAACTGTACGCAATACTCCAGGTGTGGTCTCACCAAGACCCTGTACAACTGCAGTAGAACCTCCCTGCTCCTATACTCAAATCCTCTTGCTATGAAGGCCAACATACCATTCGCTTTCTTCACTGCCTGCTGCACCTGCATGCCTACTTTCAATGACTGGTGTACCATGACACCCAGGTCTCGCTGCACCTCCCCATTTCCTAATCGGCCACCATTTAGATATGTTGGCAGGGACTTTCAGAAATCGATCATTCTGGTTTTTTAAAAATGCTTTCACCTCCGATTGCTCTTAAAACTTGCTCCTCTCATCTTAACCCTATGCCCTCTTGTTTTTGACACCTTCTACCATGGGGGAAATTATTCTTTCTTCTGACTATCTCCTATGCCTGATTTAATGTTATATACCTCTAACAGGTCACCCTCTTCCTTTGATTAAGGGAAAATAAACCTAGACTATACAATCTCTCCCCTTAACTATGGGCCTCCAATCCAGGCAACATCCTGGTGCAACTTCTCTGCACATTCTCTAACATCCTTCAGGTACTGTGGTGACCAGAAATGCACACAATGCTGCAAGTCTGGTCTAACAATTCTGTAACGTTGCAACATAAAATCCCAACTTTTCTTATTCTATGCCCTGACACAGGAAGGCAAGGATGTTATACGCCACCTTCTTCACCCCATCGATCTGTGTTCCCACTCTTTGTTGTTGCTTCTTTTCCCACCCTCCAACTGCTCTCAACGAAAGCAATCATACCTGGACAAACCTCGCAGTCACCCCATCACAGACGCTTACTTTGTTCTCCCCACTTGCACACTTACTGGACTTTTGTTGATCAAGAATCATTGAGCTGAACATTGACCCTGATTCGCTTTCCACAGATGCTCCTGCTTAGTTTCAGATTACCAGCATCTCTATTTTTATTATTTTAGCCTTGGCTGAATATAACTGGCACCAGGACAGTTGCATTTTGGTAACGTAGCTAATGCATACCTTTGAAAGGGCTAAAGGCCAACTATGAAAAAGAGCTTATCTTTACAGTGCTTCAAGAAGGAGAATGTGTAATTTGCACAATTGTTTAACAGAGCCAATGGCCATTTTTGTCCTTCTTTGTACCCCTTTTAAAACTGTGGCACCCTTTAGAAGCATTCCAGGATAGAAAATTGGGTTTGCTTGGGTCAGGCCATTCAAAGTTTCACAATGAAGGTATCCTTATGCATTGTCCAATGTTTGATGAAGATAAGTGAAAAATGTCTGGTACTCCGTGCAGTAACAGCTCAGCTATCTTCCAACTTAAAACCAGTACTTCAGATGAATTTCCTGGGCGGATATTGGGACAACACTGAAGAGTTGCTGGGTGAGATCAACATTGTGCCAAGGGTTTAGTTTAGAGTTTAGAAATACAGCATGGAACCAGGTCTTTCAACCCACCAAATCTACAGTGACCATCGATCACCCATTCACTCTAGTTCCAAGTTATCCCACATTAACATCTACTCCCTACACACTAGAGCCAATTTACAGAGGCTAATTAACCCACAAACCTGCACGTCTTTGGGATATGGGAGGAAATTGGAGCAATCCGGAGGAAACCCACCCGGTCAAACGGAGACTGTGCAAACTCCCAACGGATAACACCCGAGATTGGGATCGATCCTGGGTTTCTGATGCTGTGAGACAGCAGCATCACCAGCAGCACCACTGGGCCGTCCACAGTGAACTCAGTATTTGATTGCTTATGACCTGCAAATCTGGCACACAACAGATGTTATCACATAACTGTTCTGGTTTTTAATAATTAGATCTCCATATCTTGACCGAAAGTGCCCATGCCATGCTTTCTGCTGCATAGTTATTGACTTATTCAGTAACCCATGAGTCTATTTTCAAATTGACTTTTTAAATCCCTTTTGTCTTGAATTCACCTTTGGCTGATGGTACCAATCGTGTTACTGTATGTAGCAGTGCCTGGGCATGCTGCTTGGTTTAACAAAGTCAATTTAATTGGCCAAGTGAACTGGTCACCACTATTACATGTACATTAATGTACATGTGCTACTGGCCAAGGATAAACTTCTGGGCAGCTTTCATTTTGTGCAGTTCATTAGTTGCTCCTTGTCTTGTGTTATAAACCTGAATGGAGAAACTGGTGGATTTCTCCTTCATAAATAAACTCTAGCCAACTTGAATTTTCAAATTAAATTGACCTTACAGTATGTGTATATATCATGCTCTTATAGTGTTATACAGCATGGATACAGGTCCTTCAGCCCAATTTCCCCATGCCTAACAACATGCCCCATCTACACTCATCCCACCTGCCTGCATTTGGCTCATATCCCTCTAAACGTCTTATCCATGTACCTGTCAAAATGTTATTTAAACATTGTTATAGTGCCTGCCTCACCTACCTCCTCCAACAGCTCGTTCCATATACCTACCACCCTGTGTATGAAAAAGTTGCTCCTCGGGTTCCTATTAAATCTTTTCCCCCTCACCTTAAACCTATGTCCTCTGATTCTTGATTCCCCTACTCTCTGTAAAAGACACTGTGCATTTACCTATTTATTCTCTCATGATCTTATCCACCTCTATAAGATCATCCCTCATCCATCTGCACTCCAAGGAATTAAGTACGAGCCTGCTCAACGTCTCCCTAGAGCTCAGGCCCTCAAGTCATGGCAACGTCCTCATAAATCTTATCTGCACCCTTTCCAGCTTAACAACATTTTTTTCTATAACAGAATGGCCATAACTGAACACAATACTCTAAATGTGCCCTTACCAATATCTCATACAATTGTAACATGGCCTCCCAACTTCTAGACTCAATACTCTGACTGATGAAACCTATTGTGTCGAAAGCCTTCTTAACAACTCTTTCTACTTGTAATGCCACTTTCAAGGAATTATGTACCTGCACTCCCAGATCCCACTGCTCTACAACACTCCCCAGAGCTCTGCCATTTACTATGTAGGTCCTGCCCTGGTTAGACTTCCCAAAATGTAACATCTTACACTTCTCTGTATTAAACTCCATGAACCATTCCACAGCTCACCTGTCCAAACAATTAAGATCCTGGTACAATTTTTGAGAACCATCTTCACAATCTACTATACCACCCACTGTAGTGTAATCTACAATCTTGGTAAGATCAGAGCATTTTACAATTTAAGAGTGCGGTCTTGGGGACCTGCATTTATACCACATTTATACTGCAATACCATTACAAATTTGTTTCATATAAAGAGTGGTCCCATGGTTCAGGTTGGGTATCTTGTCAAAAGAAGCATCTGGTTAGGACAATATAGCAAATAAAGAACAAGAAAATAACGTGTCATAATAAATTATAAGCCTCATTGGCCTTCAGTAAAAAGTTGTGATTTGTCCAAGAGAAGATATTTAAAGAAAATCTTTTAAAAAAAAAACAATCTTAGGTTATCCTGAATAGTTGATAGGTGAATGGCCTTATGGATTTATTAACTCAGGACAGTTTATTACAACTAACAGCGAAACTAATGAGGCTGAATTTTTTGGCAGAACTCCAGACAATCATTGATTTGAACCCTGTGGCGATTGAAAATATAGTGAACTCCACCAGCTGTCAAATTTAAATTGATCTTTCCACTGGCCATCCTAGGCCTTCGGCCATAATCATGCGTCAGTGTGCATGGATCGTGGAGGGGGTGGGAGTAGTAACATTTACACACCATATTGTAATCCTCAGGCTTCAGATCTGTGCCACGGAGCCTTTATTGCTCTAGCCTGCATTTGGCTCCTCGTGGGTGTTAAATTGATGTGTTGATAATAATTGGATAAAATCCAGTCCCTTTCCCACTGTCATTCATTCTGCTGTCCTCTGATGTGCCCAGTAAGGAAAATGGAACCTTCTGGGCAGCTATGGGATCAACAACATGTCTTCTGAATGATGTTTGTGGAACTTTTTATGAAATGTGGCAACAACAGATGGGTTCATTATATCCATCCACATGATATATTTTCAACGAGTTTTGCAGTTTTCAACTTTGTTCACCCGATTTACATACTCAGTGGCTTTTCAGTGATTCCTGTATGTAGTCCTTGTCCTCGTTATGAACCAGCCACTATTCATTTTCATATAATCTGTCTTTATGGTATTTTGTGACCTGGGGATTAGGAAGGAATTTACTTGAGGTAATCTTCTTCCTGGATTAAATGTAGCCATCTGATGCACAACCTAGCTCCCTTTGGCTTGGAGAATATTAAACAAAAGTGAGAGCTTTTCTATTAGATGGCATTCTTTAATGCTTTTGTTTATAATTGCTGAGAAATATGAAGCTCAGAAACTATTCTGTGAAAACAGAGGGAAAAATACATATGAAATGAGATCAAACCATTTAATTAATTATCTTCAGAAGAAAGTCATCAGATATGTAAACATGTACAGAATATAACGGATTTCTGAGCCAAAAGTGCTCTTTGTTACTTTAAACAGCAGTATATAACACTATGTAAACCAGAGAGCTAAACTTTAACCTATCTCTAATCCATCACCAGGAGCTGCAAAGTTGATCATATTTGTTATTGTTACCCGTTCTGTCCATCAGAAACACTTATTTTCTTATATCAGGTTCCAGGTTTTTACTTTCATGAATTCAATTTGCAAATGCAATGAAACATACCTTTACCTCAGAGTGCGACTGGACTAAAGTGGCATTATCCCATCAGAATAATTTAATTTTGAATATAAATGATTGCACGCATTCATATGAATAATCAATCAGAATGAAAAGTGAGGATGTTAACTTTCTCTGGTAAGTGAAAATGGGACAGTGCGGGATGTAAAATTAAGGCAGACTGTTCTTTCATGCCCTTTTCACAATCTCCAATAATATGTAACTGAGTGCATGCCAAATTTAGGATCATATCCTGTGCATCTAAGCATCTTTCTCAGAAGACATTTTCAGATTAATGAGGGTGGCATCTAAGGCAAGTTTAAAAAAAAATCCATTTATTGAGACCAGGAAGAATGGAATTATGCCTCTGAATACAGAAAAAGTTTGGGTCACTTTGCACTTTTTCCTCTAACCCAACCACATTTTCAAGATGCCCTGGAGTGCATTGCACTCCTCCCTGACAACTTAGCATGTTGCCATTCTGCATTCCTCTGTTTGAAGCAGGAAGAGTCATTGAAATGAATCCAAAGGTCATAACGGAGTGGACCTCCTCTGCAGGGTCCCCCATGCATTCTAATGACAGCCGCAAAGGTGTTAAAGGTACTTCAGTGACATTGGGTAAACAGGAGAAGTACATCCAGCTCAAGATAGAGGTATAAACACAGCCTATCCTTTTCCATATCCCTTCAGATGATTCTATTTCAATTATCTATACATTTTTTTTTAAGTTCTTCCTGATAACTTTTCAGATAGACACAAAATGCTGGAATAACTCAGCGAGACAGGCAGCCCATAACTTGTCAGTGCGTGTTGTGTATCTTTACAATAATGTAGATGTGAGAAAGCATTTTCCTAGCCTGCCCTTTTGTTCTTTTGATGATGATCTCTAACATTACGTTCAATATTACTGGGCAAAAGTATTCCCCTATTTACCGTATCAAAACCAATTCAATTTTGATCACCTTTTCTCTTAATAGTTTTACTGATACTTGCCCTGGTCTCATTAGTCTCTCCTTCACACAAGCTAAAGCCTCACACCCTGGTGACATTATGCTGAAGCACCACTGCACATTCTCTGAAACCTTAATAACGCTGTCAAAATTGGACTCGGGAGAGAGAAGGATAAAAACATTATCATCCTCAGACTCCTGTAGTTAAGGTGTCAGAAAACATCAATTGCCCATTGTATTCCGTTCCATACAAATGATGATGTTAGACATTAAATATAACCACCTGACAGATGTTGATCTCATTCAAAACAGGACACACCAAAACATATGTTCCTCACATTTTGTGAAACTTGTTCAGATTGAGTCATTCATTTCCCTAAAATCGAATCCAGAACATAAAGTGACTTTAGTCATTAAATATGAAAAATAGAAGCAACAAAAATACCATACTTATGTCACATTGCGATGTGGTCTTAAGGGGTTGTCCCTCTGCGGCGACCTAATCTGCAAGTTCAGAAGTGTGTCTTTGACCTTCAAGCTCGAGGGCACTCACCTGGAAAACCTCGAGCTGGATCGACCGTCCACGATGAAACCATGAGCTGGATCGACTGACCGCGCACACACACACACAAACACAAACACATCGGAAAGGCGGGGGCCAGAGAAAGCGGGGGAGCGCTGTCTGAAATTCACACCCACGATGAAGAGGAAGGTAAAAGACGGCTGCACAGTAACGGTGAGTCCTTTAGAGAGCGTGGAGTGGAGGGGGGGGGGAGAGAAGGGGAGAGAAGGGGAGAGAAGGAGAGAGAAGGGGGGGAAGGAGTGGAGACACTTTTAAGAAGTCAGACAACTTTTAATAAAGTTTAGCGGGCATTTTACCTAACGGTCGTTTTTCCTTGGTCCTGAAAACTCCAATGAGCCAATTAAAATGTCCGGTCAGCGAAGGAGATGGCCTACGGCTGCCCTCGACTGCTTGTAACTAAATAGCGACCCCACTCCACTGCACTACGAGTTTAAAGGAACCATGCCGACCAAATTTTACTCTGGGAAAAATTTTCAACATGCTGAAAAATGTACCGCGACCTGGCTGAGGCCACGAGTATTCGGCAACTTCCCTCGAGCATGGAGGAGAGTTCCAGTTACCTCATAGGACCTCCTGGGACCACGTGTCGACCATGCTGCGAGTTTGAGTCCTGGGCAAACTCTTCTAAACTCGCAGATTAGGTCTCCGCAGTGGGACAGCCCCTTTACACGCAAGGATTAGTTAAAGGATTTGAATGGGTGCATTCTTTGTGCAAAATGATGCAGCTTTCTGATTTAAACAAGAAAGATAAATATTCTGCTCTGTGCTCTGGATGCAAGTCCAATCTGAGCAGCACGTCCTAGTGTCACAAGTCAGTCCATTGCAAGCCTCAACTGGAAGTATGTGTTCATGAACTGATCAATGCACAGTCGTTACTGTGGTATGGGTGAATTAGATAAGTGATTACACTGACATCGCTTTTGATAGTTTAGAGAACTTTTGTTTTAATCCCTTACACTGATGAACATGGAACAGAACATAGAACAGCACAGCACAGGAACAGGTACCTCGGCCCAATGCTAACTGTGATGCCAATTTGAACTGTGCATCTGACTGTACATATTCTATATCCCTCAATTCCCTGTCTGTTTAAATGTCGCTTAACTGTTGCTTTCATATCTGCTTCCACCACTTCCCTGCTAGTGTGTTCTAGATACCTACAACTCCTCGTAAATAAAACTTCCCTCCTAAATCTTTATTCTTTTCTCACTCAGCTTAAAGTTCGGCCCTCTGGTATTTGACATTTCCACCCTGGGAAAATACTCTGACTATCTATCCTGTCTATGCTTCTCACAGTTTAATATACTTTCAGACGTTCAAGAAAAAACAATTCAAATGTATCCAACATTTCCTTTCTAGCTATTATTCTTTATACGCCAAGATCATTAATGCTCCCAATAATCCTGACATTTAATGTATATTTTTAGATTTGAACTCCCAAAGTGCAACACCTCAAATATGTCTGGATTAAACTCCATCTGCCATTTCTATGCTCCCATTTCCAAGTTTCTATATCCTCCCATATTCTTCCTCACAATTCACAACACTGCCAGATTTTGTGTTGTCTGCAAACTTACTTATCAGCCCACCTACACTTTTGTGCAAATATACTACGAACAGATTCTAACACTAATCCTTGCAAAACTCTACCAGTTATAGACCTCCAGTCAAAGTTGCACCCACTAGTAGTTCAATGATTTTGAATACAAATTTATTGGATATTAATGTTTGTTGAAGTGCAGCATTCTAGATGCTTGTTCCCTTCACCCTGAAACTGTTTTGCTATCAAATTAGTGAAATAAAAGTGCTAAATTAAGAGTAACTGGGGGGGGGGCAAGGACATGGTGAATGATCAGACCAAAGCCTATCTCCTTAAACATGAACATGTGAGGGTTTCCAATGAAGAGGGCATAAATGATAGGTAAGGGAAATAGTAGGAACAAAAGGAGAAAATGGTAAGAAGTTTGAAACATTTTTTTTAATTAATTAAAAAAAAATTAAATGTAAGTTTCCACCCACATGAATGAGACACTATAATATGATTTTTTTCTGTTTCCAAGTTAAGGAGGTTACAATAAGTTCTTCAGCAGGTTTCTCACTGAATTGGTTGCTCCAATCAGTAAGTTGTCCACTTCTGAAATTCAGTTCCTGATGGATGTGGCAAAGGCCTGCTTTCAGCTGGAATACTCCTCTTAAAGTGAAGTTTTCTTGAGACTTGATTTGTGATATGCTGGAAGTTGTTTGCTCCACAGAGCAAATGCCAAGATTTTCAAAAGCTTTGCTAGAGGTTTTTGTTGAAGAACTGGAGCCGAGGAGGGAATTCCTGTTCCTCAACAGGTGTCAACCTTAATGCCCACCAGAGCTGAACAGGAATCTCAGTGATCATCAGCTCCCGAGTGTTTTCATAAGGACTTTGAGATAGAATAGCAATGGCAAGGACTGCCTTGCAGTTTCCTACTCCCTACACACGTGACAGCAGTCTTTACTCTCTAAACATGTGACAACAGTCCTTCACCATCCTCTCCCACCACCTTATACAATTCATCACCCATCATCAATTCCTTAATCTCAGGCACATAGACCTCCACAGTATTGAAATTGTGTGTGATGAACAGTGGATACTGCCACAGCTATTGTATCTTTCCAGTATTTTCTATTTTATTTCAGATCAGTGGTCATAGAGTTATACAGTATGGAAACAGGCCCTTCAGCCCAACTTGCCCAGCCGGTCAACATATCCCAGCTACACTAGTCCCACCTGCCTACATTTGGACCATATCCCTCCAAACCTGTCCTATCCATGTACCTGTCTAACTGTTTCATAAACATTGGGAGAGTTCCAGCCTCGACTACCTCCTGTTGCAGCTTGTTCCGTACAACAACCACCCTTTTTATGAAAATGTTACCCCTCAGATTCCTATTAAATCTTTTCCCCTTCACCTGAAACGTATGTCCTCTGGTCCTCGATTATCCTACTCTGGGCAAGAGATACTGTGCGTCTACCTGATCTATTCCTTTCATGATTTTATACACCTCTAGAAAATCACCCCTCATCCTCCTGCGCTTCAAGAGTCCCAGCCTACTCAACGCCCGATAGCTCAAACCCTCTAGTCCTGGCAACATCCTTGCAAATCTTCTCTGTACCCTCTCCAACTTGACAACATCTTTCCTATAACATGGTGCCCAGAACTGAACACAATACTCTACATGCGGTCTCACCAATGTCTTATACAACTGCAACATGACCTCCCAACTTCTATACTCAATATTCTGACTGATGAAGGCCAAAGTGTCAAAAGTATTTTTGACCACCTTATCTACCGTCAATTACCTTCAAGGAACCATACTCCTGCACTCCTAGATCCCTCTGCTCTATAGCACCTCCCAGACCCTTACCATTCCCTGTGTAGGTCCTAAAGAATCTGTAGGATCTGTAGAATTATCCTTTCCCTGCTGCTGTCACACTGGATCTGGGTATTGTTCTCCCACTTGGTATCTTTTGCAGAATCGGTGACTTTTTTTCAGGTGCCACCTCACCCCACGTCAAGCACTTAGAGTCATAGTCATACAGCATAAAACCAGGGCCTTTGGTCCAACTTGCCCACACTGACCAACATGTCCCATCTACACTAGTCCCACCTGCCTGCATTTGGCTAAACCTGTTCTATCCATGTACCTGTTGGTGCAATAGTTAATTGTTGCAATAGTTCCTGCCTCAACTACCTCCTCTGGCAGCTCATTCCATACCCCCACCATCCTTTGCGTGAAATAATTACCCTTCAGATTGCTATTAAATCTTTTCCCCTTCACCTTAAGCCTACGTCCTCTGGTTCTCAATTCCCCATCTCTAGGCAAGGGACTCTGTGCGTTTATCCAATCTATTTCTCTCATGATTTTATACACTTTTTCCCCCACGTCATCTGGGTAATAGATCTGGACATGTCCACAGCCGGTGTAAATATGATACTTGTCCCTGCAACTTTTCTTTTGTAATCACAAT
>CM075977.1:352810776-352914112 GCA_038087875.1 Malacoraja senta
TCAAAGTTGGCTACCTTGGGTGGGAAAGGTGTCAGAGTCAGAGTTTGCTACTGATGGGTGGTCTCTCTGCTTGTGGGGAGGTCGTAGTCTGCTGGTGGAGAGGACTAAAGGTGACGTGTAGTGTGGGGCAGGTGATTTCCCGAGGAGTGGAAGTTGGTTTTAAAAATAACTGAAATAGAGAAACTACTTGGGTCAGATTCCCAGATTTAGGTTGGGAACTGCTACAGGTGGAGACCTTTGAATAGCTTGTTCTGGAAGTTCTCAAAAATAGGATCTCTTCAGAACAATGTGTTGAGGGGAATGACGTAACTCCCATGGATGACAAAAGCAGAACATGTCTGCACAAGTGTGATTTGCAAACAGTGGATCAGCAGATTATTATTCGATTTGGATGTTCTACCCTGTAAGTAAATGATTGTGATACTGAGCATGTGATACCAGAAAGACCAGTGCTACATGTCCTCAATTTTGATCAGTATATTTCATTTTCTGATGAAATTTTCATTTTCATTTTGGTCAATCATTTGGTCGGCATCATATCATTTTATAAAATCTTAACTGGTTGTTTTGTTTCTGCCCTTTCCAGTGCATGGCAATTCTGCTGATCTAATACAACATTTTCTCTTTCTAATTTCAGTACAAGCAAGTGGAACAATACATGTCCTTCCACAAGCTCCCCGCTGATATGCGGCAGAAGATTCATGACTACTATGAGCACCGTTACCAAGGCAAGATCTTTGACGAGGACAGTATTCTGGAGGAATTGAATGATCCACTCAGGGAGGTAAAATGCACATTTATACTGTAAATGCATTGATTCAATTGTGCGTGATGTCGTAATTTTGTGGTTTGTTTTAATTATAGCAATAACAGTTATTTTTAGCATGTTTTTAATTGAGATTTCTGGGTTAGATAGCTGTAAAGGAAACTTTGAGATTTGTTATTACTTCAGTAACTGATACAATTCAAAAAGGCCTTAATTCTGTGTCAGGTATATCGAAGACAATAGACAATAGACAATAGACAATAAGTGCAGGAGTAGGCCATTCGGCCCTTCGATCCAGCACCGCCAATCACTGTGATCATGGCTGATCATCCATAATCAGCACAATTATATGTTTCAATAAGATCCCCTCTCATCCTTCTAAACTCCAGAGTATACAAGCCCAGCCACTCCATTCTCTCAGCATATGACAGTCCCGCCATCCCGGGAATTAACCTTGTAACTATGTTACAATGCAAAAGTAGTAAAATCACAGGCTGTTTCTTCATATTGGATTATCTACAGTTGTTTGTCATATTTAATATTCTGGTGTGGAAGGAAGCCATTCAGTCCTTCAAAAACAATGCTGGATCGAAAAAGCATGAGCAATCCCATCAGTCTCATTTCCTTGGTACACAAAAATGCTGGAGAAACTCAGCGGGTGCAGCAGCATCTATGGAGCGAAGGAAATAGGCAACGTTTTGGGCCGAAACCCTTCTGATTTCCTTTTCTAGCTTACTACTTCATGCTCACATGCCCACCAACCTTTACTATACTTATAGACAATAGACAATATGTGCAGGAATAGGCCATTCGGCTCTTCGAGCCAGCACCGTCAATCACTGTGATCATGGCTAATCAACCACAATCACTACCCCGTTCCTGCCTTCTCCCCATATCCCTTGACTCCGCTATCTTAAGAGCTCTATTTAACTCTCTTGAAAGCATCCAGAGAAGCATCCAACTTCTAAGGGCTAATTTAAGGTAGTCAATTAACCTACAGGCACACCTGTAGAATGTGGGATGACGCCTTAACAACAGGAGGAATTACACATAGTCATTGAGAGAACATGCAAAATCCACACATCTCTACCATGCTGAGACCAGGCGCCAGCTCTCAGACACCGCCTCATAACTACCCCTTGAGCATGAACTCGCAACGAACACCAGGCCATCATCTCGCAGACCGTTATTGATCTCATCACCTCTGGCAATTCCTCTTGACGGCCTCCAACCTTATAGTTCTCCAGCCCCGCCCAGCCTGTTTCTATTTCCTTCCAACAATCCACAAACAGGATGGCCCTGGCCCTGGCTGTTTCTGCCAGCTCCTGCCCTTAGAACTCATCTTCAAATAGTTTGATTCCATCCTATCCTCTCTGTCTAGTCCCTTCCAACCTACATCCACGATAACTCACGTACCCTTCAATTCTTCAATAATTTTCAATTCCTTGACCCCCATTGCCTCATGTTTACCATGGACGTCCAGTCCCTTTACGATACGATAGAACTATATTTATCCCAGGAGGGAAATTGATCTGCCGACAGTCATAAAACACAAAATATATGAAACATTAAATTAAAGTGATAAGTGGAAAGGATTGGGGATGTGCAAAGATTGGGGAGAGGGGTGTCAGTCTACCCCATGACAGAAGGGGGAGGAGTTGTACGGTTTGATAGCCACAGGGAAGAAGAATCCCTGTGGCGTTCTGTACTGCATCTTGGTGGAATCAGTCTTTTGCTGAAGGTACTCCACAGGTTGATTAGGGTGTCATGGAGGGGGTGAGCTGTATTGTCCAAGATGTTCTGCAGTTTGAGGAGCATCCTACCCTCCAAGACCATCTCCCATTAATCCAACTCCGTCCCCAGGACAGAGCCAGCCCTCCTGATGAGTTTGTTAATCCTGTTGGTGTCCGCAGCCTTCGCCATGCTGCCCCAGCACACAACAGCAAAGAAGATGGCACTGGATACTACTGATTGGTAGAACATCTGCAGCATCTTGCTGCAGACGTTGAAGGATCGTAGCCTTCTCAAGCCGGCTCTGTGTTGTACAGGGCCTTAGCATTCCTGGACCAGTCCAGTTTACTATCCAGGTACACTCCAAGGTAAACTGCACATCCACACCATTGATGGAGACAGGCGACAGGGGTGTTCCTCTCCTCCTAAAGTCAACCATTAACTGCTTGTTCTTGTCAGTGTTGAGCTGCAGTGGAGCTGTGGTGTTGAGTTACACTTACATCCCCCACCAGGAAGGTCTCAAGGACCTCCATTTCTTCCTCCAACAGAGGCCTAACCCTCACCCTCAACAACTCTTTTGACTCCTCACACTTTCTTCAAATTAAACATGTAGCCGTGGGCACTCGTGGGCAGTTGTGGGCAGCTATGCCTGCCCTTTTGTTGGTTACGCAGAATGGTTCTTGTTCCAAACATACACTGGCATAATCCCCCAACTCTTTCTCCACTTCGTCAATGACTGCATCAGGGCTGCCTGCCTCCTGCACCCGTGCTAAATTCATTGATTGAATTAATTTTACCATTAGCTTCCACTCTACCCTCAAATTCACTTGGATAATCTCTGACACCTCTCTTCTCTTTCTTGATCTCTCTGTCTCCATCACAGGGGACAGACTACCGATTGATGTCCACTACAAACTTACCAACTCCCATAGTTATCTGGACTTCACCTCCTCCCACCTCTTGCAAATACAATATTCCCTATTCTCAATTCCTCTGCCTCTGACTCATCTGCTCTCAAGATGAGGCTTTCCATTCAAGGACATCCAAGATGTCCTCTTTCTTTAGTAAACATAGATACATAGATACATAGAAAATGGGTGCAGGAGTAGGCCATTCGGCCCTTCGAGCCTGCACCGCCATTCAATATGATCATGGCTGATCATCCAACTCAGTATCCCGTACCTGCCTTCTCTCCATACCCCCTGATCCCCTTAGCCACAAGGGCCACATCTAACTCCCTCTTAAATATAGCCAATGAACTGGCCTCAACTACCCTCTGTGGCAGAGAGTTCCAGAGATTCACCACTCTCTGTGTGAAAAAGTTTTTCCTCATCTCGGTCTTAAAGGATTTCCCCCTTATCCTTAAGCTGTGACCCCTTGTCCTGGACTTCCCCAACATCGGGAACAATCTTCCTGCATCTAGCCTGTCCAACCTCATAAGAATTTTGTACGTTTCTATAAGATCCCCTCTCAATCTCCTAAATTCTAGCGAGTATAAGCCAAGTCTATCCAGTCTTTCTTCATATGAAAGTCCTGACATCCCAGGAATCAGTCTGGTGAACCTTCTCTGCACTCCCTCTATGGCTATAATGTCCTTCCTCAGATTTGGAGACCAAAACTGTACGCAATACTCCAGGTGTGGTCTCACCAAGACCCTGTACAACTGCAGTAGAACCTCCCTGCTCCTATACTCAAATCCTCTTGCTATGAAGGCCAACATACCATTCGCTTTCATTCACTGCCTGCTGCACCTGCATGCCTACTTTCAATGACTGGTGTACCATGACACCCAGGTCTCGCTGCATTTCCCCATTTCCTAATCGGCCACCATTTAGATAATAGTCTGCCTTCCCGTTTTTGCCACCAAAGTGGATAACCTCACATTTATCCACATTATACTGCATCTGCCAAACATTTGCCCACTCACCCAGCCTATCCAAGTCACCTTGCAGTCTCCTAGCATCCTCCTCACAGCTAACACTGCCCCCCCAGCTTAGTGTCATCCGCAAACTTGGAGATGTTGCTTTCAATTCCCTCATCCAGCTCATTAATATAAATTGAAAAGAGCTGGGGTCCCAGCACTGAGCCTTGCGGTACCCCACTAGTCACTGCCTGCCATTGTGAAAAGGACCCGTTTACTCCTACATAGTTTGGGTCCTACTGTCATAGATGCATCCCTCATCTGCATCTCTTCTGTGTCCCGTAGTTCTGCTCCCCTTCCCCCTCACCCAAGACGGATCAAGGATAGAGTTCCCCTGTTGCTTACCTTTCACTCCACCTGCCTTCGCATTGAATACACCATTCTCTGACATTTTTGCCACCTTCAATGTGAACCCACCACCTATCACATTTTCCCATCCGCACCCCTTTCCACCTTCCACAGAGATCGCTCCCTCTGTTTCTCCTTGGTTCACTTATCCCTTTCCCTCTAAACCACCCTCTCCACAGGTTCACCTGCAACCACAGGAGATGTAACACCTGTCCCCTATACTTTCTCCCTCATATCAATCCAGGGACCCCAGCAGTTTTTCCAGGTGAGACAGAGGTTTAGGCGTCTTCTCTAATCTCATCTACTGCATTCGATGTTCCTAACGTGGCCTCCTTTACATCTGCGAGACTAAGCATAGACTCGGTAAAGGTTTCACCAAACACGTGCTCAGTCTGCCAATGCCTGCTGGATATCCCAGTTGCTAACCATGTTAACCCCCCTTCCCATTCCCATACTAACCTTTCTGTCCTGGGTCTCCTCCATTGGCAGAGTGAGGCCACGTGCAAACTGACGAACAGCACGTCTTATTCCACTCAAGTTTACAACCTAATGAAATGAACATTGAATTTTCCAATTTTAGGTAACTAACCCACAATTAACTCACCCTTTTTTTCCTTTCCCCTTGTGCTCAACATGGATTCTTAGATTACAGAACAGTACAGCACAGGAATGGGCCCTTTGGCCCACAATGTTTGTGCTGAACATGATGTCGTTAAACTGATCTCATTTGCATGTACATGATCCATATCCCTCTATTCCTGGCACTTCCATGTGTCTGTCCAAAAAATGCCACCATTCTATGTGCATTCACCACCAACCTTGGCAGTGCATTACGGACAACACAACTCTCTGAGTTAAAAAAACTTGCCCCAGCCACCGCCATTAAACCGTCCCCTCCTACCTTATAGCTATACCCTCTAGTGTTGAACAATTCCACGCTGGAAAAAAGGTTTTGTCTCTATCTATGTCTCTCATAATTATGTATACTTCTATCAAGTCTCCCCTCAACTGATGTTCCAGAGAAAATAATGCATGGTGGTCAATCTCTCCTTATAGCTGAGACTCTCTAACCCAGGCAGCATTCTGGTAAACCTCCTCTGCACCCATTCCAAAGCTTCCACATCTTTCATGTAATGGGGCGACCAGACCTGTACGCAATACTGCAAATGCGGGCTAACCAAAGTCCTAGAGAGCTCCATTATGTCTTCCTGATTCTAATGTTCAATTACTTTAGCAATGAAGGCAAGCATATCACACTTCTTAACCACCCATTTCTCCCCTTCCACCAGCCTTCCACCAACCCCCTCCCCCCCCACCCCCCCCCCATCCCCCTGCACCCATATTTATTCCGCTGACGTCATTATTTACATCTCTTCTGTCCTTATTTCAATTTTTTAAATCTTTTCATCTCTTGCTTTTGTCCAACCATCTACCAATCATCCCGAATCACTTGTATTCACCTATCACTTGCCAGGCTTTGTATTTCCCCACACCTTTCTTCCAGCTCCCCCCCCCCTCCCCCCCCCCCCCCCATCACAATCCGGCAGACGAAGGGTCCCGACCTGAAACATCACCTATTCATGTTCTCCAGAGATTCTCCCTGACCCATTGTGTTACTCCAGCACTTTGTGTCCTTTTTTGGAAACCAGCATCTGTAGTTCCTTGTGTCTCCACACAGACAGCTCACAAGGTCAGGAACAAACCTGGGTCCCTGGAGCTGTGAGATATCAATGCCAACTGCTGTACCTTCATGCTACCAATAATTAAATGTAACCAACTGAAAGAATTTAACTAGAGGGATAAAAACCTTTCCCACAGTATATGCTGACCTCAGGCATTCCCACTTCGCCTTTCTCCACTATCCTGTGAAATACATTTGAAGTTTTGAATTTCCCTATAATCAACAAAGTTGCAATAACAACACAAAGCTGATTAAGGATTAAGCATTAGCTGAGGGTGCTCCCAGATGAGCCATGGCTGAAATCTGACATAGTAATTATGCCACTAACTGGGTTAGCTATCAGTGCATATGAAAAGTCCATATACTCTCATTGCTTTGCAACTGGGTTTAGTCAATCCATAGCAAATATGTCAACTGATTTATACAGTCAAGAACTCTACTCAGATGACCAAGTATATTTTGTGAATGTGATATTTTATTTACCTATCTATTCCTGATGGTCCAATAGTTCATTTTTCTTCAGGTGCAAACCTGGATTCTTGTCAGATAGGAATTCAATTTAATATTCGAGGCAGAGTACAATGTCATGGCTCTAGTTCATAGGATGCTTAGTGATAACACTGGGATTAGTTTAGAAGCGAAATCACGTTACTGTCATGAAAATTTATAACAACTGCAGCAACTTGTAGCTACATATCTTTTATTAGAGAAAAGAATCCTAGGCACTTCACTGTTAGCTAATAGAATTCATACCAAAAATTTATATCCATGTTACCTGCCCACATTTGACTCTTATTCCGCAAAACCTTTTCTATCCCTGTACTTGTATAAATGTATTGTAAATGTTGTTACAGTACTTCCCTCAACTACCTCCTCTGGTAGCTCGTTCCATATACCCACCATCCTCTGAGTGAAATAATTACCCCTCAGGTTCTTTATTAAATCTTTCCCCTCTCAACCTAACCAGATGTCTTTTGTTTCTTCATTGTCCAACTATGGGTAAGAGAAAAGAGTAATATATCACCACACCAGCAATGTTGCAAAGGCAATCTCTCACCGCACCATCGCATCTATTAAAGATAAAACATACTAGTTAGTAATTATGAAATAAATGTAACAGCACACGAAATGCAACAATTCAGAATTTGAAAGGTCCTGCTGACAGTGGGCTGGGCAGATCCTTCATCATTTGCCTGAAACGTGATGATCCCTTTGTCTCCACAGCTGATGCCTGACCCACTGAAATCTGCCAGCAATTTGTCATTTGCTCCAGGTTACTGTTTCTGCACTCCCCTGTGTTTCCTTCATTTGTTTATTGTTTTTCTCTCTCCATTCATTATAATCCCTTGGTTCTAAAGCAGCTTTCTGGGCTCAGTCATTGGGAGACATGAGCAGATCTCCATATACATTATTCCCAAGTTTAAGGAGGTGATAATGAGGCCTTGTTGACACAGACCAGCCATTTCTAAGAATGTGGCAGATAATATTCCAATTAATGGCATTTGTATTCTTCAAGATGGTGATGGGTTCAAAAAACTTGTGCAAAGAAACGTTGGGTTGTGTTCACATGTCACTTGGTTAGAAATATTGCAAAACATATGAAATAAATTAGTAACGTGAATATGGAATATTTTTTGTTGAGTTACCCTGATATTATATTTTTCAAACTAGATTAGTCCTGATTTCTCTGGAAGATGCCAGAAATTCTGTGGGGAATTGCTAATAATTCTTAACATAATTGCCAACAAGTTCAGTACACGCACGGATTATGAAGTCTGCACTTGCAATTTGCCATCTGCAGTCCAGTGCTGAGCATCTCATGGCTGACAAAACTGCCGCAACTCCACAGCAGTTGCTGTGGGGAATCTGCCCACCAAACATGCACTTAGCATAGAAACATCAACATTCACTTGAAAGGAGCCAACTAAGAAGCTGCTGTTGAACTAAGCAACTATAAGGTGTTTTTTATTAAACTAATTAAATTCATTGCCTTTACTTGAGGATTGGACAGCTTGGGAATACAAATCTACAATGCAGGTTATCTAAAGGTCAGTTCCTAGGTTAGAATGTACATCATGTAGATTAGCAGTGAATGTCAGTGCTGGGAATGGAGAGATATGGATCACTTGCATGCAATTATAAGAAGCATACATAGAGTAGGTAGTCAGATAGAATCTTTTCCCCAGGGTGGAAATGTCAAAGACTAGAGATCGTTGCTTTATGGTGAAAGCTTAAGGAGATATATATGAAAATATTTTTAACAAAGAGAGTGGTGGTGCTTGGAACGCACTGGCAAGGGTGGTGGTGGTGGAGGTATATATGATAGTGACATTTAAGAGATGTTAGCTGGGCACATGGATATGCAGGGAATGGAGGGATATGGATATGGAGGGATTTAAATATTTTTGGTTTCTGGAAATAAATCTCCGTCCCTGGACAGAGGGGATTAGTTTAATTTGGAATCATGTTCAGCTTGGATATTGTGGGCCAAAGGGCCAGTTCCTGTGCTGTACTATTATCTAAAATAGACACAAAATGCTGGTGTAACTCAGCGGGACAGACAGCATCTCTGGAGAGAAGGAATGGGTCACATATCAGGTCGAGACCCTTCTTCAGACTGTGCTATTATCTGTTCTATGAGACAGAGTTGGTTTAATTATCTTGACTTTGCTCAGCATGAGTTAACAAAATAGCTAACAAAGCTGAAAGCAGGGTTTCGGTCTAAAGGGTACTTTCCATAGTTCAGTCAGTCCTGTTTTGTTTGGTTTGGTTTAGTTTAGTGTCACGTGTACCGAGATACAGTGAAAAGCTTTTTATTTGCATGCTAGCCAGTCAGCGGAAAGACTATAGGTTGTGGACAAGTGGTATTGTGGCAGGAAAACAAGGACAATTGAAATTAGGCATAAACTATGACAAAGGAGGCAGACCCTGAGAATTCAGATTAAGTGCTGATTTTTAGTTTCCAAGCTGGAAATTTGCATTCACTGCTGGCGTGCAGTGTGGGTCATTATTTTATGCAAAGCTGGAGTCTAGTTTCTTGTGTAACACAGAAATTTTTGTCTAACCTTTGAACAACCTGACAAAAAAGGGAGGAATTCATCAAAGTTGGCCTTGCTCGAATTCAGATTTTAACTGGTTGGCCCACATTATCTTTATCCATAACTATTTTAATGCTTCTAGAACAGTGGTCACTTGTCCCAAAAGATTCGCCCATGGACACTTCAGTCACTTGCTAGTCTAAGACGTTGGTGAGGCCACATTTAGAGTATTGTGTTCACTTCTGGGCTCCATGTTATAAGAACGATGTTGTCAAGGTAGAAGGGGTACAGAGAAGATTTACGAGGATGTGTATGAAAGATTTACGAAGATGTCACAAGGACGCGAGGGTCTGAGCTGTAGGGAGAGGTTGAGTAGGCTGGGTCTCTATTCTTTGCAGCACAGGAGGATGAGGGGTGATCTTATAGAGGTACAACAATTCATGAAAGAAATAGATCGGGTAGATGCACAGAGTCTCTTGTCCAGAGTAGTGGAGTCAAAGCCAAAGGTCATAGGTTTACGATGAAGGGGAAAAGATTTAATAGGAATCTGAAGGGTAACATTTTTATACAAAGGGTGGCAGGTGTATGGAACGAGCTGCCAGAGGAGGTAGTTGAGGCTAGGACTATCACAATGTTTAAGAAACAGTTAGACTGGTACATGGATAGGAAAGGTTTGGAAGGATATGCACCAAATGTGGGTTGGTAGGACTAGTGTAGCTGGGACATATTGCTGGGACATGTTGGTTGGTGTGGGGAAATTGGGCCGAAGGGCTTGTTTTCACACTGTATCACTGTGACTCTATGACTTGCCCTTCCCAATTTCCTCAGAGTAGATCAAGTTTCACCTTGTAGGGCCATCTACCTATTGCCTGAGGAAACTTTTGATAACTGTTGAGACATTTGATAAATTCCACCCTGTCTAAGCCCATGACACCATCACAGTCCCAGTTTGTATCGGGAAAGTAAAAGTCCCCTGCTATGATAACTTTTTAGTCTTGCAGCTTCCTCCAATCTCCTGGCATTTTTGCTCTAATAATTCCCGTTGACTATTTAGGGGCCAATAGTATGCTCACAACTAGGTGATCATCCTTTTTTAAAACATTTCTCAGTTCCACCCGTATAGCCTCACTGGACGAACCATCAGTAATGTCATCTTGGACCACTACCGTGACCTTCTCCTTTATCAATAAAGCATTAGCTTAAGGACAAATTTGGATTGTTTTTGCTGGAGAGTTTGAGGCAGAGGGGAGACCAGATAGATGTATATGAAATTATGAGGCGCATAGATAGGGTAGACACTTGGAACCCTTTTCCTAAGATGGCATTACCAAAGACGAGAGGGCATAGTCAAGTCAAGTCAAGATAGTTTATTGTCATGTGTCCCAGATAGGATAATGAAATTCTTGCTTGCTGCAGCACAACAGAATATTGTAAACATAAATACAGAACAGTTCAGTGTGTCTATATAGCATAGACCATACATAGACACATAAATAAACAGATAAAGTGCAATAGGCTGTTATAGTTCAGAGTTTGTTTGATGGCGAGTTTAATAGTCTGATGGCTGTGGGGAAGCAGCTGTTCGTGAACCTGGATGTACCAGATTTCAGGTTCCTGTACCTTTTACCTGATGGTAGCGGAGAGATGAGAGTTTGGCTAGGATGGTGTGGGTCCTTGATGATGTTGGCAGCCTTTTTGAGGCAGCGACTGCGATAGATCTCTTCGATGGTGGGGAGATCAGAGCCGATGATGGTCTGGGCAGTGGTCACAACTTTCTGCATCTTTTCTGCTCCTGGACGCTCAAGTTGCTGAACCAAGCCACGATGCAACCAGTCAGCATGCTCTCTACTATGCACCTGTAGAAGTTCGAGAGAGTCCTCTTTGACGTACCGACTCTCCGTAATCTTCTCTGGAAGTAGAGGCGCTGATGTGCTTTCTTTTTAATTGCATCAGCGTGCTGGGACCAGGAAAGATCTTCAGAAATATGCACGCCCAGGAATTTGAAGTTCTTGACACTTTCCACCATCGCCATTGATATAAACGGGATTGTGGGTCCCTATCCTACCCCTTCCAACGTCCACAGAACTTGGTTTTGCTGGTGTTGAGAGCCAGGTTATTGTGCTGGCACCATTTGGTCAATTGGTCGATCTCACTTCTATACTCTGTCTCGTCACCATCAGTGATTCGCCCACAACAGTGGTGTCGTCAGCGAACTTGATGATGGAGTTCGCACTATGTCCGGCTACGCAGTCATGAGTATAGAGTGAGTACAGCAGGGGGCTGAGCACGCAGCCTTGGGGCGCTCCCGTGCTGATTGTTATCGAGGATGACACATTTCCACCAATACGGACAGACTGTGGTCTGTGGATGAGGAAGTCGAGGATCCAATTGCAGAGGGATGCGCAGAGTCCCAGATCTGAGAGCTTGGTAACCAGCTTGGAGGGGATGATGGTATTAAATGCCGAGCTGTAGTCAATGAATAACAGCCTGACATATGAGTTTTTGTTGTCCAAGTGGTCCAGAGTGGAGTGGAGAGCCAGTGAGATCGCATCCAGAACGAACTGGGCAAAGGTTAATGGAGATGAGCAGGGCAAGTCCTTTTGTTACACCGAAGATGGTAGGTGCCTGGAAAGTGTTGCCAGAGGTGGTGGTGGAAGCAGATACGATAGTTCTGTGGAAGTCTGCGCAGTCTGTGGAATTCTCTGCTTCAGAGGGCGGTGGAGGCAGGTTCTCTGGATGCGTTCAAGAGAGAGCTAGATAGGGCTCTTAAAAATAGCGGAGTCATGGGATATGGGGAGAAGGCAGGAACGGGGTACTGATTGGGGATGATCAGCCATGATCACATTGAATGGCGGTGCTAGCTCGAAGGGCCGAATGGCCTACTCCTGCACCTATTGTCTATTGTCTATAGTTCCATTTAAGAGGCTTTTAGATAGGCACATTATTATGCAGGGAATGGAGTAAAATGGAAAAGTGCAGGCAGATGAGATTAGTTTAGCTTGGCATCCTGTTCAGCACAGATATTGTGGGCTGAAGGCACTGTTCCTGTGCTATGCTGTTCTATGTTATTTATTGTGACAATCGAGAGGGCTAAGTGATTTGGCACAGGAAGATTCTCCTGTAATGTGTGACTGGAAACAAATAGCAGAAAAAAATGTGTAGGAAGGAATTGCAGATGCTAGTTTAGACTGAAGATAGACACAAAATTCTGGAGTGACACCGCGGGACGCAGTATCTCTGGATAGAAAGATAGAAGAAATGGGTGATGTTTTGGGTCGAGACCCTTCTTCAGACTACTGAACAAGTATAATGATAATAGTTACTAGAATTTGATAGTTAAATTAAACATGGAAGCACAGTTAAATGTGTAGGAAGGAACCGCAGATGCTGGATTGCATGGAACATAGACATAAAATGCTGGAGTAACTGAGCGGGTAACAGGCTTCCTGAGTTACTCCAGCATTTTGTGTCTAAGCACAGGTAAATGGTTTGTTAATTTTTCTCTATTTTACGTTTAAAATTAGGTTCCAGTAATTTAAGCTATTTTAGTCGAGATTAATTTTTTAGTAGTTTTTATTTAATTTAATTATTGATGTCCACATGAACTGTTTTTAAAGGTTTCTTATTCAAGACCTTTGAGAGCAGCAGAGTTTTCTGGGGCTAGGCATGAGAATACAGCTGCTGAGGCCCAGTTGATATTGGCAGGCTGCCCCTCTCGAGAGATGATCGTTACTGAAAGACTCTAGATTGATTAAACCACTGCCAGAGGTCTGTGCAACTGTAGATAGGAATGGGTGGAATGGAGTGGACCATGGGAGGTGGCCAAATCAAGAGCGGCACAATAGCACAACTGGTAGGGTTGCTGCCTTACAGCGCCAGAGACCTGGTTTCGAACCTGACCTTGGATGCTGTCTGTGCGGAGTTTGCATGCTCTCCCTGTGACTGTGTGGATTTCCTCCAGGTGCTCTGGTTTCCTCCCACATCCCAAAGACATTGGCCACTATGAATTGCCCCTAGTGTGTAGGGAGTGGATGAGAAAGTGGGATAACATAGAACTCGTGTGACGAGTAATCAATGATTGGCGCGCACTTGGAGGGCTGAAGGACCTGTTTCAATGGTGCCTCTTTAAACTAAACAAAAAATTCTAAAAGAGCAATCCACCCAATTTGTCCACCCTATCTCATGTTGTGCATTGGAAGGTTGAGCTATCTAGTGGGCAAAAGAACATAACTCCAAAGAGAATATGGAAACAAATAATTAATGGAAATGTAAGTTTCTTGGGACAGCTCACGTGCCTTATTTATATTTGCTTCCAGTACTTTGAAACTAACAGCACGTTCAGCAATGATGTTGCTGCGGCAACACCTACAACACTTGATTTAAAAAATAAATATTTTAGCCATTACGTCCTGTTCCCTTGTGTAGTAGCACAGTAACATAACCTACAATACTGCATGATAGTTTATGGAATAGGCAATCTCAAAACTGAACCAGTGTGAAGTTAACCTGATGTATGCATTATAATTTTCTGGTGATCTTGTTTCTCAAATTTAAAACAGTTCAGTGAAATTACATGCATTTTTGAAACTGGATATTAATTCAATGTAGAATTTTGGAAAGTTTATGTCCAAAACAAGTCATAAATCAATTCTAAATCTCACGGATCATTAAATAAAATCACATTGCAGTATTGTGTAAATTAAACAATTGCTTACCATTTCCTTTGATATAGCACTCTGTTTTATTCGAATGCTTTTCCCCCCTCTTTTTTATACCTTTTGTTTAAACCATGAGCTTCACGAGTGCCAAAAGGGCATCCAAACTGGTTCTCACTGGAAATTGCCACTTAGCTGATGGAGCTGAAATAGCACCAAGTGATAAAGTCTGAGTGCATCAGTAATGTCATTTTTTTCAGAAACATTCCCTGTCCAGTTCTGATAATATCATCAGCAATCGCCATTCAAGTTAACAATAGGCAACATAAATCAAAATGTAATATAACCATTCAGTCAGGGTATTGAATACAGTTGTCAAGGCATTGGTGAAACTGCACTTAGAATATTGTGTTCAATTTTGTTCACCCTTCTAGAGGAAGAATGTTATTAAGCTGGAAAGAGCGTAGAGAAGATTGCCACGATTTGAGGGGCTGAGCTATAGGGAGAGGTTGGGCAGGCTTTACTCTTTAGAGTGTAGGAGGCTGAGTGATAATCTTATGGAGGTGCATAGGATCACGAGGGGAATAGATAGGGTAAATGCACAGTCTTTTACTCAGTGTAGTGGAATCAAGAACCAGAGGACATATGTTTAAGGTGAGAGGTGTAAGATTTAATAGAAATCTGAGGGTCAAGATGATGGTATTACATAGAATGAGCTGTCAGAGGAGATAGTTGAGGCAGGTATTATAACAATATTTAAAAGATGTTTGGACAGGTACATGGATAGGAAAGGTTTAGAGGGATATGGGCCAAACACAGGCAGGTGGGACAAGCATACAGTAGATGGGGTACCTTGGTCAGCATGGACAAGTTGGACTGAAGGGCCTGTTTCCGTGCTATTTGACTGTATGACTAACTATATATGTGTGAAACCACAGAAGGTTCATAAGCATGATGATTCAAAGGTTATTACAGATGATGGAACCGCTGGAAACAGAATGTTATTGCTTTAAACTTTTTGATTAAAAGTACCAGATGCAAGCTTTTAGCATCAAACGTTGTCAGCATATTTTGTGTAATGCCCTAATGAATTGTGCAATGCATTTTTTAACCTATCCGTGTATTTTTTGAAAACCAGTTTTGAGAGAATCTATTTTAAACCACCCTCAGCACAGTTCCAATATAGCTTGGGCAGAGATACAATATCCCTGCTGAATTGAAAGCAGATTTAAAAAGATACATTCCACATGACTAATGACTAATTAGGACCAGGGCCCCCATCTCATTCATTAGGTTTGAAGCTGGCAAAGCAAAGTCAGAGGACTTGGAAGGAATTTAAAGAAGAAAATTAATCTATTCTTTTGAGATATCAAAAGAGTGAATTCTCTGGGAGTATTTGCACATTGGTGGAGATAACAAAAATATGTTGAGCTAAAATTCAATCTATTTTTATCTATAAAGTCTTGCATGTTTGTAGCTTTTCAAATTGATCACAAGATGTTACCCAAAAACTAATGCTGTTAATGTTAGTGCTATGTTAATGTTTAATGCAGCTGTTTTTTTGAATGAACTTAAAATAGTGTATATTGAATATTGTCAGAGAAGCAGCTATCTGACAAATAACCAGTACCAACTTAAAGTGCTTTTGGTGTTGAGATTTGATGTGCATACTAATCCCATACACTCTATCACCCACAACTCCTCCAACTGGACACAAAGTGCTGGAGTAACTCAGCAGGCCAGGCAGCATCTCTGGAGAGTATGGATAGGTTGAGGTCCTTCTTTAGACTTCTTTGTTTCTACACCTTTCCAACAGGATCCCCTCTTCCCTTTGTTACCACCTGCCCTAACCACCTCCCTTATTATTGCATCTTTCTTTGCCTCCACATATCATTTCACAGTCCTGAATCCATCTGCCAGTCTGATTCCATCTGCCAGTTATTTGTTCCTCACCTGAACCCACCCATCACTTGCAAGCTCTTGCCCAACCTCTCCTCCTTACCTCTTGATTCTGCCTATCTCCCCTCCAATTTCCAAGTCTGGATGAATGGTCCCAACCACAAACAATGACTATCCATAAACGCTGGAGTAATTCAGCAGGTGAGGCAGCATCTCTGGGTTACTCCAGCATTTTGTGTCCTATCTTTGGGGTAAACCAGCATCTGCAGTTCCTTCCGACACAATGAATTTCCATTTCCTTTCACAGATGCTGCTCGACTTGTTAGGTTCTTCCAGCAGAGTGCTTGTTGATCCAGATTCAAGCATCTGCAGTCTCTTATGTCGCTAGACTTTAAACCACATATTTTGAATCATGTCGGACTTTTTTTTGAAAATGGGAGCTTTCATTTAAATCAGAGCAAGTTCATTTAGTTGACAGACTTGACCTTTCCATTCCATTGTATCAAAAGTTTTTAAGAGGCTGGTCTTTCCTTCAGGATGGTTTTGACGCTGAACTCTTAGCAGTAATGCAGTCCATAGGAGGAATCTAAAGTTGATAAGTAGGAAACCTGGTGATATTGTGGAAGACCACTCATTGAAGCAGTTGAAGGAGGATGAGCTACTGAGAAATAGAGACATGTCTCGGTAAAATACTGTTGATTTGACTCTGCTTGAGCCTACAAAATAGCTAACAATGCCGAAGTCATGGCCAGATAAAGTCTTTCCCTGTTTTAACTACCGTTTATAAGTACAGTTTATAAGCACAGTTTAAACCACCAGTCTTTCCTCTGTTCCAATCATCCACCTGCATAACCTGTCTGCTAATCTTATTCTCTTTAACTACAGTATTTGTTCTCAACTTCTCACCTTCATCCTTTCTGCTCTGACCCTCACTCCTGCCCATCTAGTTTAAACCCTCCCGAGAGAGTGACTACATGTCCAAGGACATTTGTTCCCTTTAGTTCAGGTGCAATCCATCCTTCTTGTTCAGGTCACCTCTGCTCTAGAAGAGGCCCCAATTATCTAAAGACATGAACTCCTGCCCTTGCAACAGCTCCTCAGCCACATATTTATCTGTCCTCTCTAATTCCTGCCTTCACTAGCACATGGCATCAGGTGCTATCTGGAGGTTACCACCTTCAAGGTCCTGCTTTATTGCCTCTCCCTATTCTCAAACTCCCTATATTCATTCCCCACAACCTCATCCCTTTTCCTACCAATGTCGTCAGCACCTACGGGCACCATCCCTCTGACTGGGGATTAATCTATGCAGCAGCCAGGTCTGTGGTACAGAGGGATAGAATGAATTCTATCTTCCCCCTTGATAATGTTCTGAGACATCCTGGATCTTGGAATCAGGGAAGAAACACATCATCCTGGAGTCTCGTTTGTGGCCACTGTATATTAAGTCTGTTCCCCTAACAGTAGAGTCGTATCACGATAGCCCTATATGACTTAACTCTATCCCTCTGTACCACAGACCTAGCTGCTGCAACTTTCTTGTGCACAGATTAACCCTCACCCCCAGCAGTATCCAAAGGTTAATATTACTTTCAAAGGAAATGGCCACAAAAGATTCCAACCTCTCTCCACCTACAACCAATATCCTTCCTGGTGGTCACCATGTTCGTACCTGCACCTGGACGATCCTGAGGTCTCCAGCCACAGCTCCAGTTCCCTCACACGGTCAGTCATGAGCTTCCCACAGGTGCTGCCTTGGGGACTGGAGGTTTCACTGACTTCCCACATCCTGCAGGAAGAACATACTGCTGTGCAAACTGCACTTAGATTAAAGAAGAAGGTGATAGAAAAAAACGCTTTGCCTCATCTTACATTAGCTATACCAGCACCGAAACAAACCATTTTGCCTAATCACATGCTGATATTTAACCAGAAAAACATGATCTCAGTATAAAGTGTAGACTGGTTTAGACTGAGATGAGGATAACATTTCTTCTCAAGTAGTGAATCTTTCAAATACTTTGGCTGTCGAGCTTCAGTCATTAAATTAATTTTAAAAAAGTCATGAATATTAAGGGAATTGAGGGATAATGGATTACTGCGGGGAAAATGGTATTGAGGTCAAAGATCAGCCATGATCTTGATAAGTACTAGAGGAGGCTCAAAGGGACTATATCTGCTGCTATTTGTTATTTTCATATGTCATTTATTTTGATCTGTTTCTGTACTAAGAGAGACAATTCTGCAGGCCTCCGTTCTAAATCTCTCTCAGCACAATTAATATCTATGGCCGATTGTTCATTAATGAAGTATAGGAAACAGGTTGATGTAAAACTTTATCCTCAGTCATTTGCATTCAACACATAATCCAGTTGCAGCACGTTATACTTCTACATTCAGTTGTCGTGTCTGTTGGGGGTCCAGAACCAGGGACCACAGTTTAAGAATAAGGAGTAAGCCATTTAGAACGGAGACGAGGAAACACTTTTTCTCACAGAGAGTGGTGAGTCTGTGGAATTCTCTGCCTCAGAGGACAGTGGAGGCAGGTTCTCTGGATGCTTTCAAGAGAGAGCTAGATAGGGCTCTTAAAAGTAGCAGAGTCAGGGGATATGGGGAGAGGGCAGGAACGGGGTACTGATTGGGGATGATCAGCCATGATCACATTGAATGGCGGTGCTGACTCGAAGGGCCGAGTGGCCTACTCCTGCACCTATTGTCTATTGTCTATTGTCTATTGTCTATTTTAAGAGAAGCATACTTTGGAAATGGACCATCTTGTGTTTAGCACAAAAATGATTGGCTTCTGTAAATTGCCCCTAATGTGTAGGATAGAACTAGTGTATGGGTGATTGCTGGTTGGCGTGGACTCGGTGGGTTGAAGGGCCTATTTCCATGCTGTATCTCTAAACTAAAATAATTTAACACACATAAAACATTCATCATTCTAATGAATCTGTGGTAAACCCCTTTTGAAGCACTCCTTAAAATGAGATCTACAATTAATTAAGTGATTTTTAAAAAAAAGTGAAATTAAGGTATCTAAAAGCAGGTACCTTAAAGACAAATAGCCACCTAAGGTGGCGAAAGAATTATCGACTTCCGTTGATGTTATTTTACAGTGAGCCCCAATCCCTTATTAACACCTCGTAAAAAATAATTAAAAAAAAAAACCTACAAACCATCTCGTTTATTCTTGTATAACTTTATCAAACTAGCGTTAGTAAAATGCCCCCCAAAAAATTAATTTAATAATAAAAAATAAAAAAAAATAGTAATAATAATAATAATAATAACAAAAATATGCAAAAATAAAATATTAAAGAGTTAAAAAAAAAAGAAAACATTAATGTAATTAAACCCCAAATCCAAATATAAAACACAACCTATTCTAATTTCTATAAGTATTTGTACTGTACCAATTTATCTAGCCAGCTACCCTACAAGCAGGTACCGAGGGGTTAACCTCATTCCTGGCTTTTTTCCAAGTTTATGTTGCGTTCCCACTCAAAAAGAAAGAGAGAAAATGTTAGTAATGTTATAGACATTTTGGTTAATTACAATTTATAAGCAATGGTTTATTCATGAATATACATATTTACTACACACACTCCCATTAGTTTTGTTAAAGTTAGTTAGTTAATTGTAATTAGCATATAATAGTTAAATACTCAGGTTATCTCGTTCTTTGTGCGAGAGCTTTTCATTCAAGGTTAAACAATATTGTCCAATACATTCCAGACAGATAAGCTCAGTAACTGTCTGAGAAATTCGCCGGTTCCAGCTCCATCTTAGAAATTAAAAAGTTCCATGTTCATTCCTTTAGTCGTCTTCTTCTGAGGTTTTGGATGCCTTTCTCATGATATCTTCTGCATATTTAAATGCTTTTTCTGGGTCCGTAAATGAGCGCTCAATTTCCTTATATGTAATTTTCATTTTTGCAGGAAAAACAATACCATATCTGACTTTAGAAATACCCCTCAATATGTTTCTTGTCGGTGTAAACAGGTTCATTTGCTCACCTAAAATCTTTGAAAAGCGACATAATCTACTTGCAAGAAACTCACATGAAACAGGAAACACAAATGAGATTAAAGGCGAAGTGGATAGGCCAAACATATTATTCGTCATTTACTTCTAAATCTAGAGGTACGGCTATTCTTATTCGAAAAGGTATACCGTTCAAATTAAAGAATACTATATCAGATAAAGAGGGAAGGTATATTATAGTTTCGGGAGAAATTTATGCTACCCCAATAACTATGGTAAATATTTACGCTCCGAATTTTGATAACCCTCAATTTTTTGAGAAAATTATAGATATAATACTGGAGTTTAATTATCAAAATGTCATAATAGGAGGGGATTTCAATTGTGTTTTAGATCCTTACTTAGACAAATCAGCAAAACAAAGAAGGAGTAATACAAAATCTAAGACTAGTGAATTTCTAAATACATATATAAAAAATACTAACATAACAGATGTATGGAGATCTGCTAACCCAGCAGGAAGGGAATACTCGTTTTACTCTTCGGTACATAAAACATACTCAAGAATTGATTATTTTTTAGTGGATAGGAAATTAATGCCATATATAATTAACCCAACTTACCATATTAGTAGTATTTCTGATCACTCTCCATTGACTTTTTTAGTAAAATTTGAAGGAATGCCGGGAAAGAATTTTTTTTGGAGGTTTAACACATATATATTAAATGACCTACAGGGTTATCAATATTTGAAACAACAAATGATATCATTTCTTGAGATAAATGATACACCAGGTACCTCACCTTCTTTAATATGGGAAACTTTTAAAGCATTTATTAGAGGAATTATAATTTCATATGAAATTTTTCAAAATAAGAAGAATAAAACTGAACAGATGCTGTTAGAACAAGAAATAAGACAGTTAGAGTTAGATAATGCTAAAGATCCCACTATAGATAAACATAATAAGATAATACTACAGAAATTTAAACTTAACCGAATTCTCTCGACAAGAGTAATAAGATTATTCCAAATTACAAAACAGGAACATTTTGAGTTTGGTGACAAACCACATAAGCTGTTGGCGCGTCAATTGAAAAAACAGGAAAAGGAAAATACTATAAATAAAATTAAATCTGAGAATGGTGAATTACTAACACTACCTAAAGATATCAATAAAAGATTTGTTCAATTTTATCAGAATTTATACACATCAAAAACCAAAACAGAAGATAGTAAAATTACAAATTTTTTAGATAAATGTAATCTACCAAAACTTGACCTTTTGGAACAAGAAGAACTAGGAGCGCAAATTACAATCGAAGAAATAGGTGAAACAATAAAATTGCTGAAAAATGGTAAGACACCGGGACCAGATGGTTTTAGTAATGAATTTTATAAAAAGTTTCATGAGATAACGACCCGCTATTTATTTAATTTATATACGCACGTTTTTAAAGAAAATATATTACCTGAAACATTAGCAGAATCAACTATTACGCTTATTCCAAAGAAAGATAAAGATCTAGAGGAACCGGGTTCATATAGAGCTATATCACTTCTAAATACCGACCAGAAAATTCTGGCAAAGACCTTAGCTAGAAGACTAAGCAAATATATTAGTAAATTGATAAACCCTGATCAAACGGGGTTTATACCCAAAAGATATTCATTTAATAATTTGAGACGCCTGTTTAATATAATGTACTCACATAAAAAGGAAGAAAAAGACAGCAATTATTTCTTTGGACGCAGAGAAAGCATTTGATCAGGTAGAATGGCAGTATTTATACATAGTATTACAAAAATTTAATATGGGAGAGAATTTTATTGCATGGGTGAAATTATTATATGATAAACCGATGGCAAGAATATTAACTAACAGCATGTTATCTCAAAAATTTCAATTATCAAGGGGTAATAGGCAGGGATGTGCTTTATCACCCCTGCTATTTGCCCTTATGATAGAACCTCTGGCTGAAAGTATAAGAAGCCATCCGAATATTCAGGGTTATAATACTAGGGACTCAAATAATAACATTTCATTATATGCAGACGATATTTTGTTATATATAACAAATTCACAAACGAGTATACCAAATTTATTAAATTTAATAGAGGAATTTGGGTCCTTTTCAGGATATAGAATAAACTGGAACAAAAGTGAAATTATGACGTTAAAACCTCAAGAATCCACACACTTATTGAAATTCCCCTTTAAAATAGCAACAGAAAAATTCAAATATCTGGGTATACAGATTACTAGAAAACATAAAGCTTTATTCAACGCTAATTTTATACCCTTAATAAATAAACTTAATACAATGATAAAATTTTGGAAAACACTCCCTTTATCATTAAGAGGCAGAATAAATGCTATTAAAATGAGCTTCTTACCACAGTTATTATACTTATTTCAATCTATACCAGTATATGTACCAAAATATTTCTTCTCTAAACTGAATGCTAATATTACTAATTTTGTTTGGGATTACAAATCACATAGAATTAAAAAAGAACACTTATGTAAACCAAAAGATGTCGGGGGACTTTCACTCCCTAATTTTTTGTATTACTATTGGGCAATACATATTAAGAATATAATTTACTGGTTGGATAGTTCAACTCAACAGACAGAATGGATAAAAATGGAGAAAGAGGATTGTTATCCTTGTAATATAGGAGCAATCCTCTTCTCCCCGAAAAAAATGAACAATACAATATATAAGAAAAACCCAATTATACAAGATACAATAAGAATATGGAAACAAATAAAACTATCCTTAAAATTAAGAAACCTATCATTGTTAACACCGATAGCGAATAATCCTTTATTTAAACCATCTATGATGGATAAAATATATAATCAATGGGAAAGTTTAGGAATTAAAAGGATCGGGGATATGTATGAAATGGGAGATTTATTATCATTTCAACAATTACAATTAAAATTTAAACTGAAAAACACTCATTATTTTAAATATTTTCAGATTTGTAATTTTTTGAAGACATACATACAGGGATATCAAAAAATAACTCCTGATTTACTAGAAGAAGTAATGAATATAAAAGCTGATACACAAAAATTAATAGCATATTTATATAATAGTATCTTAAATATAGATTTACCTGTGACCGAGGTAATTAGAGAAGAGTGGGAACGGGAATTATTGATAAAAATTACGAAGGCTACATGGGAAAAGTATTTGACATACATTCACAAGTGTTCGATTAACGCAAGACATAATCTAATCCAATTTAAAATTTTACATAGATTATATTACTCAAAAACAAGATTAAATAAATTTTATCCAAATATATCGCCCATTTGCGATAAATGTTTAATCCAAGAAGCAACTATAACACACTCTTTTGTTTCTTGTATAAAACTTCATGGATTTTGGAGTGATATTTTCGAAATATTTACAAAATTATTTAAGACAAAAATGGAACCCAATAATGAATTGATTATATTTGGGGTAATGGAAGACGGGAACAAATTGAGCTCATCTCAAAAGAATTTTTAATTATGGTTTAATAATAGCAAAAAAAGTAATATTGAAATTTTGGAAAAACACACCAATACCAACGCTCAAAATGTGGATTGCAAGTATGTTGGATACCGCACATCTTGAGGAAATGCGATTCCTCCTAATAGATAAATTTGACCAATTCATAACGAGTTGGTCTCCATTTGTCGTCTTTTTGGAAACGTATGGTGCAAAACAGGTGTAAAAGCTAATCCGTGACTGCGGATGGTCAAGATTATAAATGATCTCCTTCTATTTTCTTTTCTTCTTTTCTTTTCATTTATTCTCTTTCTTCTATTTTCTATGTCTCAACTTTCTTATTTCATTCTTTATTTTTCTTTTTCACACACTATATATCTCACATTTTTCTATTTTTCATTATCTAACTTTTTTCTTTTTCTTCTTTATTTCAAAATTTTTTTAAAATAAGAAGCTGTACATAAAATGTATTATGAAAATATGATTGTATACAATTGTACTTACTTCTAATAAAATAAAAATATTTAAAATGAGATCTAAACAACCAGTCGAAAGCATTCAAAATGAGAAAGTTAATAACCTTTAAATCATGCCAGTTTGATTTAAATCTGATTCAAGAGTTCATTCCATCAAGATTTCTTTTAAGTTGACCGCTTTTATTGACATTATAATGCTGAACCTTGAACCTTGAATATTGAATCAATTTATAGAAACTAGATTTATCAAAGTGCTCAGATGGTCCACAGATATTATTGATTTTGCGCAATAATATTTCTATAAATAAAACCATGGCATTTATGTTGAATACTTAAAGAAATCTAAAGACTAATCTACATGATATTTAATTTAAATCACATCAGAAGGAAATACCCATGGGAGCTTAATGTACATTGGAATTGTGCCCATTAAACAAAAATATGTCCGTTTTAAAATAAATATTCATATCTATTATTCTGGGAACCCACTCCAACATTATTTAGATTGCAAAATGATATCACTTAAAAGTTACACCAAAATATTTATTTTTGAATCTTAGTGCACTGCTGAGAAAACCTAGCAAAATGTAGTTTTTTTGCCTATATAGTCATCTGCATTCATGGGATAGAATGAAAATTTAAAAAAGAAATGAAGAAACAAAAAACTGCAAATGCTGGTGCATACACAAAAGGATACAAGGTGCTAGATTTACTCAGCAGGTCAGGCAGCATCTCTGGAGAATATGGATAGGTGACGTTTTCGTTCAAGACCCTTCTTCAGACTGATTTTAGGCGGGGGGAGATCAGAAAGCTGGAAAAGAGGAGATGTAGGACCAATTTACCGAACATTGGAGAATACAATGTAAATACTGTTGGATTGTAAGCTACCCTAAGTGGAATATGAGGTGCCGTTCCTCCAGTTTGCGTGTAGCCTCACTCTGGCAATGGAGGAGGCCCAGGACAGAAAGGTTACTATGGGAATGGGATGGGGAATTGAAATTCAGAAAAGGGAGGGGATCCAGTAGGCCGAGTGCAAGTATTCAGCGAAACAGTCGCTGAGTCTATGTTTGGTCACACCAATGTACAGGAGGCCACATCTGGATGCAGTAGATGAGGTTAGAAAAGGTGCACATGAACATCTGTCTCATCTGGAATGACTGCTGGATGGAAGTGAGCGAGGAGATATAGGGACAGGTGTTGTTACATCTCCTGAGGTTGCAGGGGAAAGTACCTTGGGAGGAAGTGGTTTGGGTGCAAATAGATGAGTTAACCAAGGAGTTGCGGAGAGAGTAGTTCCTGCGGAAGGAGGAAAGGGTTGGAGATGGGAAAATGTGACTAGTAGTGGGATCACATTGGAGGTGAGGGTAATCTCAGACTATGTGTGTTAGATGCTGAGGCTGATGGGGTGAAAGGTGAGGACCAGGGGAGCCCTATCTTTGTTATGTTTGGGGAAGGGGGAGCAAGTGCAGAACTACGGGATACAGAGGAGACGCAGGTGAGGGACCTATCTATGACAGAAGGGGGGGAACCATGTTTACTAAAGAAAGAGGACATCTTGGATGTCCTAGAATGGAAATTCACATCTTAGGAGCAGATGTTGCGAAGACAGAGGAATTGAGAGTTCGGAATAGCGTCTTTGCAAAAGGAAGGGTTTTGCAGGAAGTTAAACTAATCTCTGTCTGCACATGACCCATATCCCTCCATTCCCTGCATATCCATGTGCCTAGCTAAATGTATTTCAAATGGCACTATCGTATAGGTCTCCTACACTAACGCTGCCAGTGCATTCCAGGTACCGCCACACTCTACACAAAACAAAACTTGCCATGCACATCTCCTTAACCTTTGCCCCTCACACCTCAAAGCTATGATCTCTAGTCTTAGATATTTTCACCCTGGGGAGAAGTTTCTAATTGTCTACCCTATTTATGCCTCATAATTGTATATACCTCTATCAGGTCTCCCCTTAGCCTCCGATGCTCCAGAGAAAACTATCCAAGTTTGTTCTACATTTTAGAGTCGTGGAATCATGACTCATGGAAACAGGCCCTTCGGCCCAACTTGTCCATGACGACCAAGGCGCTCCATCTACACCAGTCCCACCTGCCTGCGTTTGGCCCATATCCCTCTAAATCGTTCCCATCCATGTACCTGTCCAAATGTATTTTAATCTTCTAGTAGCTAATAGAAACATGGAAAATTAGGTGTAGGAGGAAGGCCATTCGGCCCTTCGAGCCAGCACCGCCATTCAATCAGCACCGCCATCTAAAATCAGTATCCCGTTCCTGCTTTTCCCCATATCCCTTGATTCCTTTAGCCCTAAGAGCTAAATCTAACTCTCTCTTGAAAGATAATAGCTTCTATTCCAAGCAGCATTCAGCACCCTCTCCATAGCTAGATGGTAGCTTTGTGACACCTAATATAAGAGCAAATAGTCATCTTTTGAGTTATAAAATGTTTTCCATATTTTCTTTTTGTGTATGAAAAAGAAACTGTAATCTTGGAGAAAAGAATTTCTTGCAATGATTTAGAGAGAGACTAATTTCATTCTTGATATTACTCCACTCACAGTGATGGAAGTAGTTTCTTGTCACCACCACAAATCTGATGAGACATTAAACCTTCTATTCTGAGTGGACAAAATTAGTCCCTTGACATAACTTTAAAGATGAGCAAGAGAGTTATCCCAGCCATACTGACCAAAAGTCAAACCCCAATTAAAACCATTTAAACAGATTGATGTGCCATTACCACATTGCTGTTTAGTGGGTTTGTTTTGAGCCTCCACCCATCACTTTTTCTGTATATCAGCCAAGTACTTCACTGGATGTAAAATGTGTTTGGATTTCAAAATTCACAAGCCACAACGGAAATACGAGTCCATTCTCTCCGTCTGCTTTCTAAAACACAGGAGATTATACCAGGCTATCCCCTCAATTGACATTGAACACTTTCTGAGCAATTACATCATTAGCTAAACCTTTTTCCTGCAAGGGTGCTAGTGATTAGGCTGGCTGTAACCCATCATGGAAATGGGTGTTACCACTATTGGTGATAATATAATTATGAAAAGAAAATGAATTACATTTTTTCAATTTCTTCCTGCACAGAAACTATATAGATAATTCCATTAACCAGGATAGAACATTTGCTTAGATTTAAATGCCTGGATTCTGGTTCCATTGCTGGAGGTGTGTGTGGCAAGCTGGAATCATTTTAACAATGAGGCCCTCATTAACTGTACTGCTAGCCATCTTTTTCTCTGGGAGCAGGGATTTTGTATCATGATCCTCTGCTCAAATGTAATGTCAGCTTGAGACAATTCGACTGCTTGAGCGTGCACAATTAAATGGAAAATGTGAAGTTCCAAGCTGCTGCATTATCAGTATTCATTTCCTAATTTCAACCTTCACTACTGAGATGCACTGTTCTGGGCCACACTTACCGTTCTATAGCATTCTACGCAGCAGCTAAGCCGGCTTCTTGAGTTTAGTTTATTGTCACGTGTACAGTGAAAAGCTTGCCTGCTACCTTTAAGTTAATCAGAAAAGAAAACAAGAATAAAACCAAAAGGATGCAGGTTTCCATGTTTCCCACCTCCCAAACTCAGCACCCTTCATGCTCTAAGTAGGTCAGAGTTTTTGAACCCCTTTCCTTTGCTCATGCAGCTCCCGTTTTAATATGGACCACCGTCCATTGTTGCTGATGTGTAATGACTTTTGCAGAAGCAACGATTGCATGAGTTTGTCCTATTAAGGTCATAAGGTCAAGGAATAGGCGTAGAATTAAGCCATTCAGCCCATCAAGTCTCCTGACTTCTCCCCATAATCTCTAACACCTGTACTAATCATAGACAAGCTGCTTACCCTGTATTTTCTTTAAAAAAAATGTAATCCCATAAGCAGAGCTATTTTAAACACAAAGTGGATTTTGAAAGAGGATAGACCATCTATTCCCCTTCCACCTGCCTCAATTGCTGCAGAATCTGAAAGTGAAATACTTTGTACCTTTCACTCCTTACGTTTGTGCTCGGTTTAGATCATTTACTGGGCACCATTCAAAATAACGGCTTATTTTCTTTTATTTACTGACAAAATCCTTTGACAGTTACGATATGATCTGATATTTATCTGGATATCTTAAATAAGGTGCTGTTCTTGATTCTGATCCTATTGAAGGAAATTTAATATGCAAAAGGTTAATGTGGCGCCTGTTGCATTTCAATAATATTTTGACATTGACTTCTGTTTCAGGAGATAGTCAACTTCAATTGCAGGAAGCTGGTGGCCACCATGCCCCTGTTTGCAAACGCTGACCCAAGTTTTGTGACAAGCATGCTGAGCAAGCTGAGATTCGAGGTGTTCCAGCCTGGAAACTATATTGTGCGGGAAGGGACGATCGGGAAGAAAATGTATTTCATTCAGCACGGGGTAGCTACTGTGATCACCAGATCCAGCAAGGAAATGAAGCTGTCAGATGGCTCTTACTTCGGAGGTCAGTATCACCTTATAGAAAACATTGAAAGAAGGTAACTGTATTTTGAGGCACAATGTGAAATTATCATGGTATGATGTTTATTCAAACTGTAAAGTTTCAATATTAACTATAACTGTCAACAATTACTCTTCTGTCACTATTAATAGACACAGACTTGCTTTCTAATTTGAGGAACTGAGCCGTTTGTAATGTAAATTTAAAAAAAAAATCAATATATCAAAGAAAGCTCCAGAATGATGATCTCAGCCTGGAAATTGGTTGTACTATTTACATTTCACGATAAAAAATGGGCATTTTAAGGCATTTGGGCACTTTTCAGTGAAGGGGACGGGCAGATTTTGATGTCACCCTGCCCAAAATATTAGCTCCTTCTTAGGAGATTGCAGGAAATAGTAATTGCACTAATTAATTCTTTAACCAAAGGCACTATATTTCTTGAAAGTCTCTGTTGTGCAATTGTTCTGACATTATGTGGTGAGTTTGGTTTAAACATCATGCGACAAATAGACATGTAGAGTCTTTTATTGCAGTTCCGTAGAATCTCGTAGGTTGAACCCACCTTGTCCTGAATTCTACTGTCACCTTTCTGCAGATTTACATGTTAGAATGGATTCCACATAAGTACAAACCAATACACCAACGTTCAACACAGCACATTGATCTACTTGTGGTTTCTTGGAAGCAGTTATGATTCATTCATCTGTGCCAGTTCTTTGTCTCACCTTGATTATTACAACCATATGGTTCCTGTGCCAAGCTAGCTTGCCTTCGTACTTGTTAGAAGGAAAAAACATCATAGTCCAGAGGCTAGGCTGTAAAATTATCAGACAATGATGCTATTCCTCTCAGACATTATTATTGCCCTGCTGTCAGGTACACCTGGCTTGCAATAGGAATCATTAACCAATAAATCAGAATCAGAATCATAATCGTAATTTATTAGCCAAGTATGTTTTGCAACATACAAGGAATTTGCTTTGCCATACAGTCATACCAAAAAAGCAACAAGACACACAACTACATAAAAATTTGACATAAACATCCACCACAGCGGCTCCTCCACATTCCTCACTGTAATGGAAGCCAATAAATTCTTATCTTCTTTCCTCCTTTCCTCCCGAGGTCGGGGGAGTCGAACCATCCGCAGTCAGGGCGATTGAAGCTCCCGCAACAGGCGATTGAAGCTCCCACGTCGGGGCGATCAAAGCTCCCGCGATCAGGGCGGTCGAAGCTCCTGCGGCTTGGAGCTCCCAAAGCCGACTATTGGCGAGGCAGCCAAAATTTGGCGCCACCTGAGAGATGCTGGAATCTGTTGCAAAAAAAAGGAGAGCTGCTGGAGGAACTCAACAGGTCAAGCAGCATCGATAGAGGGAAACGGACAGTCAACCTTTCAGGTTGAGGCCCTTAATCTAGACTAAAAGAGCAACGAAGAAAGAGGAATTAGCCAGTATAAAGAGGTGAAAGGAGGAGTAGGATTGCTTGATCGCTGTTTCATACCACAGTGTCAGTCTAGATGAAGGGTCTTGACACTAAACATTGATTGTTCATTTTGTTTCACAGATGCTGCCTCACCCACTGTGTGCCTCCAGCAGCTTCCTTTGTTTTCCACATACCAATAGAAACGTCCCCAGAAATCACTGGGGAGATCTGGAACATCTGGTTTATAGTACTATTATTGGGTCTTGAAATTTGGATGTGCAGTTTAGTTTCTTCTCATTGTTGCATGCACAAATTTCAAATTTTTAATGTGTTGGAATAATATTCCAATCATTTTTGGGTCGAGTAGTCTTCTACAGTAATTTAACTGGGGGCATCTTGGTTGCTTATATGTTTAATGGAGGCAAGGCAAAGATTGAATGCCCAGCATTCCTTTTGGATATTATTGCACATTATTCCAGGAGTGTCTGTTCGTAGATGTTCCCTGGGCAGCTTTAGACTCAGATTGCCACACTGGGTTGGAAATCTAATTGATTTTGATCCAGAGTACAATATTTGCAGTTTTCCAGTCCTTGGGCGTCTTTATAGATTTTTTGAACATTGGGGCCGGGTATCCATGGTTTCCCTCAGTAACCTGGAGCTTTTCAATCTGGAACGCATGTGATGATGGCTGAACATCCACAATCGGTACCCCGTTCCTGCCATCCCCCCATATCCTTTGATTCCGTTAGCTCTATCTAACTCTCTTTAGAATGCATCCAGTGAATCGGCCTCCACTGCCTTCTGAGGAAGAGAATTCAACAAATTCACAATTATCTGTGTGAAAAAGTTTTTCCTCTTCTCAGTTCTAAATGGCCTACACCTTATTCTTAAACTATGGCCCCTGGTTCTGGACTCCCCAACATTGGGAATATGTTTCCTGCATCTAGCATGTCCAATCCCTTAATAATCTTATATGTTTCAATTAGATCCCCTCTCATCCTCCTAAATTCCAGTGAATACAAGCCCAGTCGCTCCATTCTTTCATCATATGACAGTCTCACCTTCCCGGGGATTAACCTTGTAAACATATGCTGCACTCCCGCAATAGCAAGAATGTCCTTCCTCAAATCAGGAGTCCAAAACTGCACACAATACTCCAGCTGTGGTCTCACCAGGGCCTGTACAACCGCAGAAGGACCTCTTTGCTCCTATACTCAACTCGTTATGAAGGCCAACATGCCATTTGCTTTCTTCACCATTAGCTACCTGCATGTTTACTTTCAGTGACTGATGTACAAGGACACCCAGATCTCGATGTACTTCCCCTTTTTCTGACCTGACACCATTCAGATAATAATCTGCCTTCCCGTTCTTGCCACCAAAGTGGATACCCTCACATTTATCCACATTATACTGCATCTGCCGTGCATCGGCCCACTTACCCAACCTATCCAAATCACCCGGCATCCTCATAGCATCCTCTTCCCAGTTCACACTTCCACCCAGCTTTGTGTCATCTGCAAATATGCTAATGTTACTTTTAATTCCTTCATCTAAATCATTAATGTATATTGTAAATAGCTGTGGTCCCAGCACCGAGCTTAGCGTCACCCCACTAGTCACTGCCTGCCATTCTGAAAAGGACCCGTTAATCCCTAATCTGTGTTTCCTGTCTGCCAACCAATTTTCTATCCATGTCAATACCATACCCCCAATACCATGTGCTCTAATTGTGCCCACTAATCTCCTGTGTGGGACCTTATCAAAGGCTTTCTGAAAGTCCAGGTACACTACATCCACTGGCTCTCCCTTGTCCATTTTACTTGTTACACCTTCAAAAAATTCTACAAGATTTGTCAAGCATGATTTCCCCTTTGTAAATCCATGCTGACTTGGACCGATCCTGTTACTGCTATCCAACTGTTACATCTTTGATAATCGACTCCAGCATCTTCCCCACCACTGATGTCAGGCTAACTGATCTATAATTTCCTGCTTTCTCTCTCCCTCCTTTCTTGAAAAGTGGGATAACATTAGCTACCCTCCAATCCACAGGAACTGATCCAGAAGTTATAGAATATTGGAAAATGATCACCAATGCGTCCACGATTTCTAGAGCCACCTCCTTGAGTACCTTGGGATGCAGACCATCAGGCCCTGGGGATTTGTCAGCCTTCAGTCCCATCAGTCTACCCAACACCATTTCCTGACTAATGTGAATTCCCTTCAGTTCCTCCGTCACACTAGGTCCTCTGTCCCCTAGTACATCTGGGAGATTTTTTGTGTCTTCCTTAGTGAAGACAGAACCAAAGTACCCGTTCAACTCGTTTGCCATTTCCTTGTTCCCCATAATATATTCAACTGTTTCTGTCTTCAAGGGACCCACATTTGTCTTAACTAATTTTTTCCTCTTCACATACCTAAATAAGCTTTTACTATCCTCCTTTATATTCTTGGTTAGCTTACCTTCGTACTTCATCTTTTCTCCCCGTATTGCCTTTTTAGTTACCTTCTGTTGTTCTTTAAAAGTTTCCCAATCCTCTGGCTTCCCGCTCATCTTTGTTATGTTATACGTCTTCTCTTTTACTTATATACTGTCCTTGACTTCCCTTGTCAGCCATGGTCGCCTCTTACTCCCCTTAGAATCTTTCTTCCTCTTTGGAATGAAGTGATCCTGCATCTTCTGGATATTACCCAGAAATACCTGCCATTGCTGTTTTACCGTCATCCCTGCTAGGGTCCCTTTCCAGTCAACTTTGGCCAGCTCTTTCCTCATGCCTCCATAGTCCCGTTTGTTCAACTGCAATACGGACACTTCCGATTTTACCTCCTCCCTCACAAATGGCAGATAAAACTTTTCATATAACATGGCCAGAATAAATTAAATAAACAGAAAATTGATGAGCTTGAAATGATAGAAGTTGGAGAATGAGACCCTGGTGTGGAGAGCACTGAAGTAGCCAGGATTGCTGGTTATATAAACAAAAGCTTTGGTGGCAGATGATCTGAGTTAAAAACAGTACCAATCTTAGTGGTAAAGATGAGCTGTTTTTAGAATATACAACATGGTAGCATAGCAGGTATACCTGCTCTCTGACAGCACCGGTGACCATAGCCGTGGAGAAAATCATGAGGCAAATAGATGGGGTGTATGCACTCAGTCTTTTTCCCTGTTTTGCAGAATCAAGAACTAGAGGACGTAGTTCAAGGTGAGAGGGGAAAGATTTAATTGGAAGCTGAGGGGTATTTGTTTCATACTGAGGGTGGTTCACATATGTAACGAGCCGCTAGAGGAAGTGGTTGAAATAGGTACAATGTCAAAATTTAAGGGACATTTGAACAGGAAATCGATAGGAAAGATTTTGGGGGATAGATACAATGTGCTGGAGTAGCTCAGCGGGTGAGGCAGCATCTCTGGGGATAAGTGATGTTTCGGGTTGGAACCATTCTTCAGACTGCAAGTGGGGTGGGGGGTGCGGGGTGGGGGGGGGGAATGCATCTGGTAGCCCCCCCTGCACTTTCAATTTGAAGAAGTGTCCCAACCCCAAACGTCACCTATCCTTTTTCTCCAGAGATGCTGCCTCACCCACTGAGTTGCTCCAGCACAATGTGTTTTTTACCCCTGATTTATCTTAGGTACAGTAAAACCAAAGCATCTGCAGTTCCTTCCTATTATAAGGTTTAGGTGGAAAGAGGTCAAACATGGGCAAATGTGATTAGTGTAGATGGACACCTTGGTGGACCTGGACGTGATACACCAAAGTGACTGTTTCTGTGCTCCATGAGTTGATGACTCTATTTCAGCTTTTATTCTCCTGAAGCATATGTTCCTCTTCCCCATTTAGATCCATATCTTCTAGGATTTGTGACCTGATTTTTCTTTCGGAGGTATGATGCCTAACATCTATTTCTGTTGAAATTTGCGTCTAGATTACATCTCTGATTTGCAACTTTTTGTAAACAGTGTTTTTGATTCCCTCCTTAAATCATAAATATAAATGTATTCATATTTGTCTGAAGAAGGGTCTCGATTCGAAATGTCGCCAATTCCTTCGCTCCCTAGATGCTGCCTCACCCGCTGAGTTTCTCAAGCATAAAAGGCCTGTCTCACGAGTCTGCGGTCATTGGCGGCGAAACGGGAAGAATCTGCCGCCATAGACCGCGCACTCGTGAGAACGTACAATTCCCGGGCCGTGCGGCGGTGTTCCCAACACCGCGCGGTGCTAAAATAAAATCGACAATGTCGAAAACCAAATACTCACCGCACAACCTCCACCAGTGATGCACAAGTGCGGCACGGCCGCACGCACGGGCCGCCGCCAGTGTGGCTCGAGCGCCGTGCGTCAAACCTCCACTGCCACAGCCTCCGCCAGTGAGGCACGTGCCGCCGCCAGTGAGGCACGTGTGCTGCACGGCCGCAGGCACAGCCACCGCTACAGCGCCGCGATCAGGATGGCCGCCGCTGGTGAGTCACGTGCGGTGGGCCGACGTCATCGCAGTCGGTCCGCCCTTTTATTTACTTACCGCAAGCACGTGGGACCCGCCGTGTTTGAATTAACTCGGCCCCCGCGCAGCATCCGTGCGGCGCTCCGGTGGATAGGCTCGACGCTCTCGCCGTTGCCGCGCGATCCTCGCTACCGGTGACGTCGCGCTTCACCGCCGATGACCGCAAACAGGTAAGACAGAGCCTTTACAGACAAGAGAAGCTTCTGGGATCTACCTTCGATTTTTCCAGCATCTGCAGTTCTTTCTTAAGTATAAATTATGAAATCCGTTCTAACAAATAACACCCCTTTTCCCATCTTTTGGAACTCTGAAAAGCTGCCCTCTAACATTGTGCAAGAAGGAACTGCAGATGCTGGTTTAAACCGAAGATAGACACAAAAAACTGGAGTAACTCAGTGGGACAGGCAGCATTTCTGGAGAGAAGGAATGGGTGACGTTTCGGGTCGAGGCCCTTCTTCAGACTGATTAGGGACAAGGGAAACAAGAGATATAAACAGTGATGTGGAGAGATAAAGAACAATGAATGAAAGATATACAAAAACGTAACGATGATAAAGGAAACAGGCCATTGTAAGCTGTTTATAGGGTGAAAATGAGAAGCTAGTGTGACTTGGGTGGGGGAGGGATAGAGAGAGAGGGAATGCGGGGGCTACCTGGTGAGAGAAATCAATATTCATCTATATAAGATGCCCAAGCGAAATATGAGATGCTGTTCCTCCAATTTGCATTTAGCCTCACTCTGACAATGGAGGAGACTGACAAAAAGGTCTGTGTAGGAATGGGAAGGAGAATTAAAGTGTCCAGCAACCAGGAGATCAGGTTGGTTCAGGCGGGCTGAATGAAGGTATTCCGCGAAATGATCGCCCAGTCTGCGTTTGGTCTCGTCGATGTATTAGAGTCCACATTTTGAACAACAGATACAATAGATGATGTTGGAGGAGGTGCAAGTGAACCTCTGCCTAACCTGAAATGATTGTCAGGGTCCCTGGACAGAGTCGAGGGAGGAGGTATAGGGACAGATGTTACATCTTCTGTGGTTGTAGGGGAAGGTACCTGGGGAGAGGGTGATTTGGGTGGGAAGGGAGGAGTTAACCAGGGAGTTGCGGAGGGAACGGTCTCTGCGGAAGGTGGAAAGGGGTGGAGATGGGTAAATGTGGCTAGTGGTGGGATCCCGTTGGAGGTGGCGGAAACTTTGGAGGCTTACGTGTTGTATGCGATGGCTGATGGGATGGAAGGTAAGAACTAGGGGGATTCTGTCTCTGTTGCGAGTAGGGGGAGGAGGAGCAAGGGCGGAGCTGCGGGGTACCGAGGAGACACGAGTGAGGGCCTCATCTATGAAGGGAGAGGGGAACCCCAGTTCCCTAAAGAATGAGGACATCTCAGATGTTCTAGTATGGAACACCTCATCGTGGGCGCATTTGCAGCGTAGATGGAGGAATTGGGAGTAGGGGGTAGAGTTTTTGCCGGAAACAGGGTGGGAAGAAGTGTAGTTGAGATAGTTGCGGGAGTCAGTGGGTTTGTAATAGATGTAAATCAATATTCTATTTCTTGTGATGGAGACTGTGAGTTCAAGAAAGTGGAGGGAGGTGTTGGAGATGGTCCAAGTAAATTTGAGTGCAGGATGAAAATTGGTGGTGAAGTTGATGAAGTCCATAAGTTCTGCATGGGTGCAGGAGGTAGCACCGAAGCAGTCATCAATGTAACAGAGATAGAGTTTGGGGATAGGCCCAGTGTACGGCTGGAACAGGGATTGTTCAACGTATCCTACAAAGAGGCAAATATAGCTGGGGCCCATATGGGTGCCCATAGCTACACCTGGGACTTGGAGGAAGTGGGAGGAGTCAAAGGAGATATTATTGAGGGTGAGGATTAGCTCTGCTAGGCAGAGTAGAGTTTTAGTAGAGGGAAATTGGATGGTTCTGCGGTCGAGGAAGAGACGTAGGGCTTTAAGGCCTTCCTGGTGGGAGATGGAGGTGTAGAGTGACTGAACATCCATAGTAAAGATGAGGGAGTATGGGGTCGGAACGTGGAAGGCATTACAGAGACGAAGGGCATGTGAGGTATCTTGGACATAGATCGGGAGAGATTAGATCAGAGGGGATAGGATGGAGTCGATGAACTTGGAGATCATTTCCGTGGGACAGGAGCAGGCAGAAACAATGGGCCTGCAGGGCAGTTGTGTTTGTGGATTTTGGGGAGAAGGTAAAAACAGGCTGTGCGAGGCTGGGAAACTATAAGGTTGGAGGCTGTGGAAGGCAGACAGCCAGAAGTGATGAAATCAGGAATGTCTTTGAGATTAAGGCCTGATGCTCATTTGTGGGATCAAGTCCCTCTAACATTGTTCGTTGCTTGTGTAAGAGGGAACTGCAGATGGTTCACACCAAAGATAGACACAAAATGCTGGAATGACAGCAGGACAGGCAACATCTCTGGAGAGAAGGAAAGGGTGACATTTCGGGTCGAGAAGAAGGGTCTTGACCTGAAAAATCACCAAATGTTCCTTGCTTTCCATTTTAGTGCCAATTGGCATCCATTTGGCATCCAATTAGCATGCATTATTACCTTGACAATTCATTGATTTATTGTGTTGTGCCTTCTCAAAGCTCTTTTGGAAGTCTGGATATCTTAATTTTACTTCATTCCATGTGGCTAATTTCTCTTTCACTTCTTTAAAGAATTCAGTGAGTTTGACGAAGCTTTGAAATCCACAATGAATCATCATCGTGTGGTTATGCATTTTAGATGCTTTGCTTTATTTTTCTTCAATAAGAAATTGGTTATCTTTCCAACCAGAGATGTTAAGTTGATTGCTCCATCGTTCCTTGGACATGCTCTACCTCCCTTCTCAATTATAAGTGTAATGACTGCTATCACCAGTCGTTTGGCATTGTGCCTTTTTCTAGTCAATTATTAAATAGATGTAATAGGTGTCTCTGCTGTCACTTCTCTAGATTATTTTAATATGCATAGACACAATCTGGTAGGCTAGGCATTTTACCCATTTTAAGTTTATTTAATAACCCAGTTTTAATTTTAACTTTCTTTAGATAGCCCCTTTACTTCACCAAACAATGCAAGATACTTCACAGGAGCATTGTAAACAGAGAATTACAGTAGCTCTCAGGACAAATGGCCAACAGCTTGGGTAGAGAGCGTGATGCTATTCTTCAGTATTGCAATCATATTCTGGGAGATTAGAATCCACTGCTCACAGATTGCTATGCAACTATCCCACAAAGCATATATGTCTGCGAGAGGTAGTTTGTGCAATCAAATGCCTTTGCAACAGTTTCCAATGGTCTCTTAGGAAGAGATGGGGTTTTTAAAGGAGAAAAGTGTTTAAATAATAAAAAAATGAAAACCTATTTCAAAAAATACTTATAATTAAAAATCTATTTGGTGTAGATCCATTAAAAAAAATCACAATTCATTTAATCAAGAAAATAAACAAACCATTTGTTCTACAACCTTTGCCATGCTGACCAGTGATCCTATGCAAATGTATATGGCTGTGCAAGATAGGCCACCATGACCTTGGAAAGGTGAAGAGATCATGTAATCAAGTCTGAAGAAGGGTTCCAGCCCAAAGCGTCACCTATTATCTTTCTTCAGAGATGCTGCCTGACCCACTGAGTTACTCCAGCATTTTGTGTCTGTCAATCTGGAGCTGCCCATGGAATTGTTAGTCAGTCACAGGAGCAGGGAGAGATTATATGTGCTGACATCTGACCTCTAGTGAATTCCAAACGTATGTGCCACAAAAGCAGGTGCAGAATGACAGAATACACTGACCCATCAGAGGAAGCTTGCCAGCAGTGGATGTGGATGTGGAGAAGATGTGTCCACTAGAGGGAGAGTCTGGGACTAGAGGTCATTGCCTCAGAATTAAAGGACGTTCTTTTAGGAAGGAGATGAGGAAAAATGTATTTAGTCAGAAGAGGGTGAATCTGTGGAATTATTTGCCACAGAAGTCTGTAGAGGCCAAGATTGGATATTTTTAAGGCAGAGATAGATAGATTTGTGATTAGTACAGGGGTCAGTTATGGGGAGGAGAATGGGGTTAGGAGGGAGAGATAATCTGCCATGATTGAATGGCGGAGTAGACGATGGGTCGAATGGCCTAATTCTACTCTTATCATTTATTACCTTATTTCGGGCCATCTTCGGGCCTCCTCCCAATGGTGCAATATTACTGGGTGCCTTTGGGTAAGGCAATAACCTCCCAAAACTAGCTAGCTCTGTTTCACTTCTTATTTGTAAGAAGAACATAAAATGGTATCTGATTCCAGAACATAGATACAAAATGCTGGATTAACTTAGGGTCAGGTAGCATCTCTGGAGAAAAGAAATTGGTGACATTTCAGGTCAGAACCATTCTTTGGTGTCTGAAGAAGGGTTCCGGACTATTCCTATTCCTTTTCCTATCACCTATTCCTTTTTTTCCAGAAATGCTGCCTAACCCACTGAGTTACTCCAGCATTTTGTGTCTATTTTCGGTATAAACCAGCATCTGCAGTTCCTTCCTACACATTTGATTTCAGCAAATTCTCAACCTCAGTTTAAAATCTTATTGAGGAATGTAGTTGAGTTTTTGGCAATTTTTTTATGCTGGTTCATTTTAAATCTCACAGGCCCAACAGCTGGTTACTTTGTGACATCAGAAAAGATCATTTTTGTGACCCCTACATAGGGCTGTAGCCAATCAATAGGCCAGTTAGTGCTGGCTGTGTGCCTGGTATTAGATAATGAGCTGCAAGCAGCGATTTAATATTGTTCCTGGAAAACATGTTGTCACATCCACATACACCCTGTCGCATTTTTGGGCACAATCTGATTTCTCTTTCTTTGTACTGGTGCTTAATTGTGTTTTAGCTAAAGCAATGTATTTTCTCAAAATTACAAATTCAGCATTTACAATTTCTTAATTGTAATTAGTGTCCTTTAGTAACGGAGAGGAAGTAAGAATTGCAGAGGCTCAAGCAGCATTATCAAAGCTATTGCTTTCCTGTATTGCATTGCTCTCAGCTTCTATTAATCCTGATAACATAACTTTACTTGGAAACTCACACTGTGAAGGAAGATATTAAGAATTTGGGCATGTTTCATCCTTAGCTCAGAGATTGACAGGTCAGCCAACCAGAATATTATTTGTGTGTCTAGTTACAGAATTTGGATACATATCACACAAAGTTGTTTCAATATTTGGTTTTTGAAGTGATTGATTTTAGAGCAGACTAAACCCACTCTTGCTTTGTGCAACTTTCGGTACAAAAATTAAAATGATCACTGCTTTTATAAAACCTTTATTCCACTATATTGTTTTTCTTAGAGGATGGAATGTTCCAACTGCTGTGGTACGTTATAGTGTGGGATAACTAAAAGCTATTCAGCTAATCAAATGCACGCTCTCTGACTATCCTGCTGAATGCTGCCAGTAGCTTTGATGGAACACCTGTCATTCAGCCATTGTAATGAATTAATTCTCACTGCTATGCAGAAATCAGGGACTCCTGACAGATTAATCTCTCCTCATGCGATGAATCAATCATGCAAACATTCATTGCCCGCCCTCTCTGCAAGTATTTCCTTCCTTAAATAGGGAGCCCAAACCTGATCATGATTTTTCAGGCGCACTCACTGTTGGCTTTATAAATTGCCTGCTGTATCTGCATGCCATCTTACAGTGATTTGTGTGCAAGGACACCCAACTCTCACTGAATACCAACAACTTTTATTCTCTCATCATTTCAAAAATCCTCTCCCTTGCTATTTTTCTCACAAAATGGATAACCTCACATTGTTGTCAGTATATTCTATCTCTCATGTCTTTGCCCATTGAGTTAACTTGTTCAAATCTTTTTGGGGCCCCTCTTCAGCCTTATCACAGTCCACAGGCTGCAGAGGCTTTGCACGTTGCTTTGTGTTACCAGCAAACTACTCTCCAGTGATGCTGCCTGACCCGCTGAGTTGCTCCAGCATTTTGTGTCTATCTAGGGTTGTAGGTTAATTGGCTTCTGTAAATTGTCCCTAGTGTGTAGAATAGAACCAGCGAATGAGCGACCGTTGGTCGGCGCGGACTTAGTGGGTCGAAGGGCCTGTATCCACGCTGTATCTCTAAACTAAACTAAACTTAAATATATTGCCGTTGGTCCTCTCATCCAAATCACTGACAGAGATTGTGTAAAGTTATGAACCCATCTCCATTTCCTGCAATATTTTAGCTGCATCCTAAAGGCCCTGTCCCACTTACGTGACCTTGGCACGCAAATTACGTGACCTCGTGGTCGCGTTGTGACACACGGGCATTGTATGGCCGCGCGGGGCCGGTCCTACTGAGAAGCGCGGAGGGGTATTTAGTTGTGCGCGACATCGCGCGGGGCTCCGAAATTTTTGTAGCGAACAAAATCTTCACGCACCAACGGCCTGTCGCGTAACTGACAGCCAAAGTGGGACAGGCCCAAGACCCTGGCTCGACGCAACGTCTCACCTCCAACAGCAGCAGAAGCAGGCAAACGATCGCCGAACTCGGCCTGGGGCACACGGCCGTTGCGGTCCGGAACCGCCCCCACTTCTACTCCCAGAGCGGAGCCAAGAAAATTGAAGATAGACACAAAATGCAGGAGTAACTCAGCGGGACCGGCAGCATCTCTGGAGAGAAGGAATGGATGATGTTTCAGGTCAAGACCCTTCTTTTCAGACTGAAGAAGAGTCTCGACACGAAACGTCACCCATTGCTTCTCTCCAGAGATGCTGCCGGTCCCGCTGAGTTACTCCAGCTTTGTGTCCCTCTTCAAATGACGTCACGCTCTCCAGACGGCTGTGCGTACACATGAAATCGCGCGCGACCTTCGCGGGACCGTCGCGGCTCAACACGACCACGAGGTCGCGTAATTTGCGTGCCAAGGACACGTAAGTGGGACAAGCCCTTAACCCAACAAAATTGACTGTTTATCCCTACTCTCAATTTTTTTTCTGTCAATTGACACCAGTATATCACTACAATTACATGTTTCTAATTCTATTGAATAATCTCTTCTGTAGCATCCACTGAAATGCTTTCAAAAAGTCCAAAATACATAACATCCATAACAATTATATTAGTTACAGTCTCGCAGTCAACTTTATCAACAAGACTATTCCATTTATTCATTCATTGGGGGAAATATCTGCACTTTTGCCTTACTGTGCATAATTAAGCAAATTCACAACTCCATTCTCCACACCTTATCACGCCTTATCACAGATAATGTTACTGTGCACTGTTTCTTCATACTTGTCCAACTCATTCCTGTCACTCTGTTTTAATCTTGGCTAAAACACAGTCAGTCAGTCAATTTCCGACCAGTCTGAAGAAGGGTCCCGACCCGAAACATCACCCATCCTTGTTTTGGGTTGGGACCATTCATCCAGATTGGAAAATTAGAGGGGCGATAGGCAGTGTCAAGAGGTAAGGAGGAGAGGTGAGAAGAGGAGAGGTGGGGCAAGTGCTTGCAAGTGATGGGTGGATTCAGGTGAGGAACATATAACTGGCAGATGGAATCAGAATGAGGACTGAAGCTGTGAAGTGATATGTGGAGGCAACAATGGGCTGAAAATTCTCATAGAAAGAAAGGTGCAATAATAAGGGAGGTGGTTTGGACAGGTGGTAACAAAGGAAGGAGGGGACCCAGTTGGAAGCATATAGAAACAAAGAAGTCTAAAGAAGGCTCAAAACATCACCCATCCATGCTCTCCAGAGATACTGCCTGACCCGCTGAGTTACTCCAGCACTTTGTGTCTATCTTCAGTGCAATGTTCCAATCCCCAATCACTGTTGAAGCTTGTTAATATTGTGCTTATTCTAGTTCTTCACCAGGACCCTAGGTTAAAAAAAATGTTTTTGTCTATATCAAGTAGAGAGCTAGAAGATGTCGAACAGTACCCAAACAATGTTGAAGGTGCATCATCCTTCACAAGTGTATGTTAGATGGTTGCAGGCCAAATAACCTGCAGATCGTGCTGAACAGGGAATCGACAGCTAGTTTTATATTAATGTCCTCCTAGAAGATCAAAACCCATGGCTGTAAAAATGAGTAGGCTGGAACCATAAATCTGCAATCAAGAACTTCAGGATCGAAAAACTTTGAAATTAAAAGAGACAATTCTATTGGAAAACATAAATCAATGAGCACCATTTACTGGAATTTTGGTTGACTTTAAGCTCTACCCTGTTCATATTTCTAAACTAAATTTTCTTAAAAGGACATGTCTAATTTCTAAAATACGTAGAAATTTAAAATCGATTGAGGCAAAGAATAAGAAGGAATCAATCACATTATTGGGATAGTTTAATGGGATATATAGACACAAAATGCTGGTGTAACTCAGTGGGATGTGCAGCATCTCTGGAGAGGAATGGGCGTTATTTTGGGTCAAAATAACCCAAAGTTAGTCCGTTAGTCTAAAGAAGGGTCTCGACCCGAAATGTCACCCATTCCTTCTCTCCAGAGATGCTGCCTGGTCCGCTGAGTTACTCCAGCATTTTGTGTCTATCTTCGGTGTAAACCAGCATCTACAGGTCCTACTTCCACACACACACACACACACACACACACACACACACACACACATATATATATATATATATACAACACAATAAAAGAAGAGGTAGGCATTTTGTGATCTGTGAAATGAGTGAAAAATGTAGAAAAATATCAGCAAATGTTCCTAAATAAACTGACAGGAAGGAACTGAAGTATTGAAAGTATGTTTAGGGCTTCATAGCCAGCACATATGAAGTCCAATGAGAGGGGAATCTTTACTGGATCTGGCGGTGACAAAAGGACCAAAAAATAATTATAAAGTATGGGTTAATATCATGGCAATAAAGATCATAGCAAAATAACAGTTAACATAATAATTGTGAGGGAAGTAGATTGTAGTAGGGGACAGGAGCAAAAAAATGTTGATAATGAAATTAATGAAGGTAAAATAGTAAGATTAAACGAGAACTTACCAGTTTGAAGTTTGATCTTTATTTTATGAGGAGTTACGTTGGTGATTACGTGAAGAAGACCCGTCAGGGCGCATGCGCGTCAATCTTCAAAGCAGCGGTATGAAATCACAGACAACACCATAATTGAAGTAACATATTAAGATGATCAACATGAGAACTACCATTATGACCTTTTTTCTATGAGAGAGGGTTGGGCGTGGCGGGCACGTAATCACCAACGTAACTCCTCATAAAATAAAGATCAAACTTCAAACTGGTAAGTTCTCGTTTAATCTTACTATTTTACTTCGGAGTCACGTGAGTGACTACGTGAAGATTTTAAAGCTCTGTGATTTTTATGCCGCAGATCAAAATCCCGGCTTCTCACTGCATCGATTGACTCTGAGTATTATCAATAATGCTGTAAACATGACATTGCATATCATGCAAAAACAAAACAGTTTTATTTTTGGTCATAAAACAACCAATAAACCCTCTTAATGTAGGGGCAACAAACGAAACAGAATTAAACAGTATTGAAAACAGACTTTAAACAATAGGCAACAGCACTCAATATTGAGTTGGCAAACAGCCCTCCATCGGCAATCGGCCGATGGTAGTATTGCTGAAACACAAGTTCATTTTTCCAACCTGCGGCTTTTAATATATGGTCGATGGGAACGTCCATCGCCCTGGCCGCGGATGTTGCTACTGCGCTAGTGGAATGAGATGTAAACACATAAATGTTAATTCCTGCCTGAACTAACTCTTGCTTTAACCACCTTGAGATAGTCTGAACTGCCACTCTTTTATGTTGGCTTCTTGTAACTAACAAATAATCCTGTTTCTTCTTGTCTTAAAGCCCTTGTGGCTTCAATGTAATGTAACAAATGTGTCCTTACACATAAACATGGAGCTGTAGGATATGCTGAGAACACAATCTTAAATCCTGTCACACCTGGCCTGCTTTGTTTGAGCAGGTCATAAATATAAAACAGAACATTCTCTGTATTCACTTCCATTCTATCTAACTGAAGTTTTTGCAAAGTCTGCACTTTCTGTACTGACACCAATGCCATTAGCATAGCCAATTTCATGGTTAATTTTAACAAAGTTATAGACGTGACAGGGACCCAATGACGAAGCATGTTAAGAACAACGCTTACATCGCAGATTACCATATACCTAAGCTTAGGCGGTTTGGAATTAAAGATTCCTTTCATCAACCTAGATATGAGAGGGTGAGAACCTATACTTTGTGTCCGTGTACCTATTACAAGATATGCCGACAAAGCACTTCTAGCTGTATTGATAGCAGTATAGCTAAGACCTTCATCATAATAAAGTGTAGATAAAACTCTAACACATTTTCAATAAATACAGTATCATATTGAATATTCTTTTGAACACCATATTGTTCCCATTTTTTTACGTCATATACTGCTTTCGAGTACTCTTTCTCCAGGCTGCAGTGAGTATATCCACCGTTGGCCTAGAAAGTCCTCGAGCAATGTAAGGCATTCTTAAAAACCTGCAAATTAACAGATCAATACGATCACATAACGGATGAACTTAAAGCGTTACTGGATGGTCCAGCAAATTCCTACTGTTTGGAATCAGCAAAAGGAGGTTGGATTGCTATCTGTAACATCAGAGGGAACCATGGATGAATCGGGCAATTTGGTATCACCAAAACCCCTGAAGCGGCATCCTGCTTGATTTTCTCAAACACCGAGCTATGAGGCAGAATGGTGGGAAAATGTACACAAACATATCATCCCAATTTAGTGAAAAAGCATCAATTGCCCCTGCCCCTGGATCTGGTGCCCATGAAACATACTTTGGCCTTCCATATAGAAGTACTATGTTCTTGAACACATCCTGGTTCAACATCCACTCTGTATTATCACAGAATTTCCGTGAGCTGCCATCTCGTACTACATTAAGTTTCCCTGGCAGATAGCTCCAATCCAAATATCCATACTCCAGGTCCAATTTTATTTGCCAACCTGTCACATGATAATGATTTGATTCCACCCATGTGATTCATATAAGCAACTGCTGTAGTGTTGTCTATTTGGCACTGCACATGCAAACTAGTTTTGTTAGTGCCATAAGCCTTGAGTCCATAAAATACTCTTGGTTAATTACCCATGTTTGCAGAAGCAATGTCCATCTGTCTCCACAGCTGGATCTTGTATCAGTAGCACCCCACCCAAGTGCTCTGACATCTGTCTGCAAAATCATGGAAGCTTGGTCCAATAACACTTTGGAACTACTAGTGGACACATGCTGAATCCACCATTGTACATCAGCAGCAGCCTCTATTGATAGAAGCATAGGTCCATTATAATGACCCCAACGTATCCTCAGTGCTTGTTCCTTTGACCTTTGTAATTGTAGATAATAAAGTGGCCACTATTGAACTGCTGGAAATGCTGCCAGCAATTTCCGCAGCAGACTCGTCACCTGGCTAATTGAAGGCTGTGTGTCAGCAATTAACTTGATACAGCTCTTAATTAGCTCTACCCTTTTTTGCCTGGGCAAGGTCACAATCATGTTGATTAAGTCTATTGTGAACCCAACTAGTCAATTTGTGTCACAGGTATTAATTTAGATTTCTCTGGATGGCTTATGAAGCCCAATTTTTAAAAAGTGGTTGTTACCAACTGCCACTGATGCTTCAGCTGTTTCCTTTGATTGTCCTACAATCAAGATATTATCTAGTTAAGCCATGAGCACCTGCCTTTGACTTCTCATCATGCCTCAAATAGGTTTTAACAACTTTGTAATTACTCTAGGAGCTGAAGACAAACGATTAGGCAGTGCATTGTATTGCCATAATTGCCCCATCCAGCTGAATTTTAAATCTTCTATCCTGCAAATGAACAGACTCTGAATCCGGATCTTTAAGATCTCCTCAAACGTTTCCATCTTAAAATGTCTATACCGTACAAAAAGGTTTAAGACTATTCATGTCCAGTATAATTCTGCATCCCCCATCCTTTTTTGGTCTGAGAAAGATATTGGACACAAACTGATGGCTTTGGTAAACTGCGTTAGCAATTACACCTTTATTATATAAGCTTGCAAGTTCCACCTGAACTTCCAATTGTTCAGTGATACTGAAGTCAAACTCCTTTTTTGGAACATGTTGCATGGGTAAATCAGAATTTGCATTAAGCTTTATTCGATACCCTTCAATAACCTTCAGTATAAACATATCTGAGGTAAACATTTAATTGTATCCCATTAGATCTGTCTACATGAGAACCAGACCCACTTACGTCCTTACCACCTGGCATTCTTCCCCGGCCTCGAGCTGGATATCTCACCTTCCCTGGCGCTCCTACAGCCGAATGCCAACTGCGCTGCATCGTAGCTGGACTCGTCCCTTGCCCGGACCAGTCTCCTCGCTTATAGGGATACTTCCTCCAGCTCCTTCACCTGCTTTGCAAAATCCTCGCCAAACAGCTGTGCCGGTTGCACTGTGCCAGGCTGGCAGAGTAAAGCATATTTAGGGTTGATGGTTGGTTTAAACGCAGTCTTGCAGAGGCAGTTGATCTCAAAGTGGGCACTCCACAATAGCGCCACAACTTTTGTTGTAATTTCATCATGGCCTCTCCATCCACCATCCTGGCAAAGCTCGTTATGCCAGATGCCAGCAACTTTAAAAATATGCTGGAGCTTCACCTCCTCCTGGGCTCTCATTTGTATGCCCATCTTGCCCCAAATCTTCCTGTTCCCAACAGGAACTTTTAACAGGCCACAGTTGATTGGGGCTTCATGCTTCCTTACTGTCTCATCCATTGTCAGCTCCTGTAGCTGATGGGAGACTTGGTAATTTATGCTGGTGGCAATTTCCTCACCCAGAGGCTCACCAGCGTCTGACGACATGGCAAACCGTGCTGCACACGGTGTCAGCTCTGGCAGCTGCCTGCCCTCCCTTTGGAATTGTTGTCGGACTCAGGGTCAGAGCGTATCTGCCCTTCTGCACTCACCTCTTGCAAAGAGGGTGCTTTCAAGCAGGCCTCTACTAGGCACTGCCGGCGGAGCCTTCCCGACGGCCTCCCGCCCACACAACTCGTCCTGGAATGTGGCTTTGTGAAGCAGGCCTCTCCTAAGCACTGCCGGCGGAGCCTTCCCTACGGCCTCCCGCCTGCACAACTCCTCCTGGTGTGTGGCTTTGTGAAGCAGGCCTCTCCTAGGCACTGCCGGCGGAGCCGTCCCCACGGCCTCCCGCCTGCACAACTGCTCCTGGAGTGTGGCTTGGTGGAGCAGCCCCTGTATGCGCTGCTCCTTTTGGATAACCGCTGGGGCACGGTATCCTGTCCCCGTCGGGACTCTCCTGGCCCGACTCTGCGGAGTCAATGGCCCTGACAGACTTGGCTTATGCCTACCGCCCAACTGGCGTTGGCTGTGTACCCGGCTGGGCACTTTACCAAGTCTGTCACCGCACCGCTACCGGCTTGCGACTCCCCAGAGTTGACAGGCTGCCTTTCAGAGACTGCGCCCCCGCAGCTCTCTCTCTCCTTGTCCGTAGTAGGCCTGCACCTTGATGATTTTTTACTTGTTCCTGCATTGTTGGGGAAAAATACAGCAACAAACTTCTACTTTTTTCTAACCACTCCAAAGTCTCCCCAACTTTGGTGGAGCTGTAACTACTCACCTGCAGGAGGAGCTCCGTCTTCCTGCTGCCGGACGCCAATGCGTCAGACGTAATGACGCGCATGCGCCCTGACGGATCTTCTTCACGTAGTCACTCACGTGACTCCGAAGTAAAATTAATATTTACAATGACAAAAGATAAAATGTCAGTGGGCATATTAAAAATAGTAGACAAAGGAATTCATGAGAAATATATTCTTCTAAAATCAATAAGACTAGTTAATATTAGTTCTTCATAGAATGATGAAAGAAAAAGCCATGTTCCAAGTATATACCCAGATTGTTCAAGCATTGTGATAGTTTCATAGAATACAGTGGCTTGCAAAAGTATTCATACCCCTTGAACTTTTCCACATTTTGTCACATTACAACTGCAAACGTAAATGTATTTTATTGGGATTTTATGTGATAGACCAACACAAAGTGGCGCATAATTGTGAAGTGGAAGGAAAATGATACATGGTTTTCAAATCTTTTTCCAAATAAAAAACTGAAAAGTGTCGTGTGCAAAAGTATTCAGCCCCCCTGAGTCAATACTTTGTAGACCCACCTTTCGCTGCAATTACAGCTGCAAGTCTTTTGGGGTATGTCTCTACCAGCTTTGCACATCTAGAGACTGAAATTTTTGCCCATTCTTCTGTGCAAAATAGCTCAAGCTCAGTCAGATTGGATGGAGAGCGTCTGAACAGCAATTTTCAAGTCTTGCCAGAGATTCTCAATTGGATTTAGGTCTGGACTTTGACTGGGCCATTCTAACACATGAATATGCTTTGATCTAAACCATTCCATTGTAGCTCTGGCTGTATGTTTAGGGTCGTTGTCCTGCTGGAAGGTGAACCTCCGCCCCAGTCTCAAGTCTTTTGCAGACTCTAACAGGTTTTCTTCCAAGATTGCCCTGTATTTGGCTCCATCCATCTTCCCATCAACTCTGACCAGCTTCCCTGTCCCTGCTGAAGAAAAGCATCCCCACAGCATGATGCTGCCATCACCATGTTTCACAGTGGGGATGGTGTGTTCAGGGTGATGTGCAGTGTTAGGTTTCCGCCACACATAGCGTTTTGCATTTAGGCCAAAAACTTCAATTTTGGTCTCATCTGACCAGAGCACCTTCCTCCACATGTTTGCTGTGTCCCCCACATGGCTTGTGGCAAACTGCAAACAGGACGTCTTATGGTTTTTTTTCAACAATGGCTTTCTTCTTGCCACTCTTCCATAAAGGCCCGATTTGTGGAGCGCACGACTAATAGTTGTCCTGTGGACAGATTCTCCCACCTGAGCTGTGGATCTCTGCAGCTCCTCCAGAGTTACCATGGGCCTCTTGGCTGCTTCTCTGATCAATGCTCTCCTTGCTCGGCCTGTCAGTTTAGGTGGACGGCCATGTCTTGGTAGGTTTGCAGTTGTGCCATACTCTTTCCATTTTCGGATGATGGATTGAACAGTGCTCCGTGAGATGTTCAAAGCTTGGGATATTTGTTTATAACCTAACCCTGCTTTAAACTTCTCCACAACTTTATCTCTGACCTGTCTGGTGTGTTCCTTGGGCTTCATGATGCTGTTTGTTCACTAATGTTCTCTAACAAACCTCTGAGGCCTTCTTCTTCTTGTAGGATTCTGGCAGTGTAGACGCTGCTAAGCGTATTACTGCCCTCCACAGGTCAAAGTTTGAACTAAATTCTTACATACAGTCCTGTAACTTGCAGGAATTGAAGAACAGCCCTGGATATCAGTTGATGTTTCTCATTGTGTCCAAACAAAGATAAAACAGAAAAAGCCTCAACTCCAAGTCCTGTCAGTCTAACAAACAATACTTTTCTTTCTACCCTATACTTTTTACATTCTAGGAAAACATGCTTAACTGTCTCATTACTCCCACATTCACACAAGCCATAAACATGTTTCCCTACAATGCACAAATAGTAATTTAACCCACAGTGTCCCAACCTCAATCTACACAGTTTAACTGAGTCCCTACGGGACAGAGATGTACAGAAACATATTTTCCTAACTTCAGATTGTATAGAAAAGTAGTGTCTACCCCTGACTTCCATTTCCCATCCTCTCTGCCATTCTTTTGTTCAGCCCTCTTTAATTATTTCTCTCAGTTCCACTCTCCCCAATGATACATGGATATCTATTTCTCTTCTTAAACTCTCCTTTGCTATGAGGTCCACCTGCTCATTCCCCCTCACCCCAGCATGCCCAGGAACCCAGCAAAAAGTGATGTTACACGCAAACCCAATTCTGGAAAACACACTCAAGATTTCATTTAGAATGTCAGGACGAGCTTTAGATTTCCCTACTCTTAAAGTTTCAAGAGCAGCTGCAGAATCAGAACAGATAATGACTTCTCTAAAACTGGCTTCCTCAATCCACCATAGAGCCCATTGAATTGCCATTAATTCAGTCGTGAGAACAGAACTTTCATCAGAAATGCGCCGGCCAATCTTCAACCCAAGCTGCTCCACATACACTCCAAACCCAGCTCTCCCACTAACTGGATCTTTAGATCCATCTGTAAAAACAATCAAAGTGCTCTCACTGATTGAATTAAGATATTCCACTATTCTTGGAGTCACCTCGCGCTTATCTTTTTCCTGAAGAAAAGCAAGCTCAATAAACAGTTCAAGAAGAACCCAATAGGGCACAGGTAGCCTTATTGTATGCTCTATAATACCCCCTTGTTCCAAACCCAGCTTCCTAGCCCACTGATTTATAATGACAAAAAATGTGTTATATTTGTTACCATCATCAACCTCTTGCAACAAACACCTTACTGGGAAGGTATCATTACACCCACAAAGTTTAGCCCAGTAATGTAACCCTAGCTTAATGCGCCTTAACCATAAGGGCATTTCTCCCATTTCAACAATCAGGGCAGGGACTGGGGAAGTCCTGAAGGCTCCACAGCAAAGCCTCAAAGCCTTTGCCTGCAACACATCTAGCCTAGCCAGAACAGTTTTAGACGCAGACCCATACACAAAACACCCATAGTCAAGAGAAGATCTGATCATGGCCTGATAAATTAGCAGCATTGTCTCCCTGTTGGCCCCCCACTCACTCCCAACCAGACTTCTCATAACATTCAGAACTTTTTCACACGTCAACACAATTTTACCTACATGCACAGCCCAAGTCATACGCTCTTCAAACCAAACACCCAAAAACTTAAAAACCTTTACCTTCTCCAATAGAGACCCATACATATACATCCCTAACTTAGGTAACTTTCTTTTAAAACCAAATACCATATATTTAGTCTTGGAGGCAGAGATTTTAAAGCCCCATGTGTTCCCCCATTCCTCTACAGACACTAACACTCATTGAATCTGTTTTAAAACAAACTCTACATTACAACCTCTTTTCCAGATAGCCCCGTCATCTGCAAACAAAGACAGACCAAATCCTCTCTCTAATTTACAAAATATGTCATTTATCATGATATTAAATAAAACTGGACTGATAACACTTCCCTGCGGGGTTCCATTCTCTATTTCTACAGTCTCTGATCTGACACTACCAACCATTACTTGTATTGTTCTATTCAATAAAAAATCCTTAATCCAGTTGAACATTCGTCCCCTGACTCCCAAGTCAAAAATTTTAATCATTAATCCCTCCTTCCACAAAGAATCATATGCCTTCTCAATATCAAGGAATACACTCACTACTGTTTCCTTGCTTCTAAATGCCCTTTTAATATCCTGATCCAAAACTGATACAGACTCCATTGTAGACCTTCCATTCCTAAAGCCATTCTGTACATCAACAAATAGTCCTCTGGTTTCTAAAAAATAAACTAGTCTGTTGGTTACCATCCTCTCCATAATTTTACAGAGCACTGCTGTGAGCGCTATAGGGCGATATGAACTAGGGTCAGATGCCTCTTTGCCCGGTTTTAAAATAGGGACCACGACTGCATGTTTCCATTCCTTTGGTAAATAACCCTCTGCCCACACAGTATTAAACAAAGCTAAGATTTCATCAAGTACAATATCATCCAGATGTTTAAATAACTCATACGACAACCTATCTCTCCCCGGGGTGGTATTTGCCCCAGACATAATTGCATCCTTCAACTCTTTTATGGTAAAAAACAGATTAAAGGTATTATCATTTACTAAACTCCTTTCCAGCTTCCACTGATTAACTGCCATCATCTCAGTTCTCTTTCTACACCTCTCCACTCCCATGCTCTCTGATCTATGCACTGCTTGAAAACTGTCAACACACATGTCTGCTTTTTCCTTATTGGTGACTGCTACCACCTCACCCTTCTGCAACACTGGTAACAAACTTCTTTTATATACTCCTGACATTCTACGCACAGCTGACCACAAATGCCTTACTGGAGTTTCCGGGCCTAGCGTACCACAAAACTTCCTCCAACTATTCCTCTTTGCATCCTTTACAACTCATCTTGCTACTGCCCTTAGCCGCTTGTACTCCATGGCATTGACCAAAATTGGATACTTTCTTAATTTTCGATAGGCTATATTCCTATTCCTTACAGCTTCATCACATTCTTTATTCCACCAAGGAACAGACATACGGGACCTAAGTTCCTGCTTCACAGGAATAGTACAACAAGCTGCCTCATGAATCATGAGACTAATGGAAGTATTCCAACTATCTACAGAACCCTCACTATTAACCTCTCCAACTAAACTTTAAGCCTTCTCTTGGAATTTATCCCATTTGACCTGATAAAAGTTATATCTAGGGACTTTCTTTTCCACTTCTCTCCTCAAATCCCTACCAAACCTACATACAATTGGATAATGATCACTACCCAGTGTATATCTATCCATTACATCCCATTCACCAATTCTTGCTAAATTTGATGAAGCAATTGATAAATCTATGTGGCTGCAGGTGTTTCTCACAATATTATACCTAGATGGCCTTCCATCATTTAACAATACCAACTCATACTAGTCTAGAAATTCTTCAACAATAACACCATTTTTATCCCTGTGATCACTACCCCATAAAGGATTATGCGCATTAAAATCTCCAATCCATATAACAGGACACCTTACCTTCTCCATTATCTCATCAAAATCTGACAATATCAAGGGTTGACAGGGATTATAATAATTTATCACAATGATAGAATTCTGGCTGCTCCAAACTTCCACAGCCAAAACCTCAAGATTAGAATTAATATCAACTTTCCTATACTGCAACCCAGTCTTAACAAAAGTTGCACAACCCCCACCTGATCTATCAGACCTATCTAATCGCACACATTCATAACCTGGGATTACAAAATCTAGACAGGGCTTTAACCATGTCTCTTGGATACATATTAATTCTGGTGCTTTAAATTCATCAACAAATCTCTTTAACTCTTGACCATTTCCAATCAGACTCCGGGCGTTCCATTGAAGTATATAAAACATTATGGTGTTAATGAGGATCACCATCATCCACCTCACTGACATACTCCATACTGCTAGCTCACGACAACTGTGACCTCTCCATACACTGACTCTCCGTCATGTATTGATGCAACTTTTCTGGCAACTGCTTTACACTGAGGAACCTTTCAGCTGCCCCCACCACTAACCTGATGATATCTGACCGGTTAGCTGCTTTCTTAGCTCCTACCAGCACATCAGAAACAAAAGACAGAAATGACTCCTTATTAAAAATCAACATGTCAGATGGAAAAGCCGACGGCAAGTTTGGCACAGTGATCTGGCTTCCTAGCACCACTCTAGTCCCATCGCTCACATCTCTGCGTTCTCTAGCCACCCTTTGAGCTGCCTCTGCATATGACACGTTGTTCTGATCCTTCACTTCCTGTACTCGCTTCGCCTGAACAAAGCGCTCACAACCATGAAACCCTGCTGCATGATCCCCATCACAGTTAGGGCACTTAGGAGCCTCTGCCTTGCAATTTTGTATTGCATGATCTCCACCGCACTTTGCGCACTTTCTTTTACCCCGACAAGACCCAGCAACATGTCCAAACCTCTGACAGTTATAGCAACGCAACGGTGGTTTAATGTACTCCCTCACTTGATACGCCATACTCCCATGAAACACTCTCTGTGGTAGTACTCCATCTTTGAACGTAAGCAGGACCGGCGGGTCCCTGACTCCATTCCTACTCTTAAATCTCACAACATCAATTACCTGGGCTCCCTTAACGTTTTCTAAGATCTCCTTCTCAGACAAGCCATCATACATCTCATACACCACTCCCTTTATTCCCTGCTCTCTTCCTCTAGGGACCAAACTCTCCACCATGACCATCAACTTCCCCACACCCCTAGCATCATTAAACTGTTTTCTGTCTTTGCAACAAACTCTTAACATCCCATTATACAGAATCTTGGCCTGAAAATCCCTACCTATCTGGCTCTCCAAAGCGGTGGTAATTTTTAATGGATTCACTGCTCTAAATCCTGCAACTCCTTGATTTGTTCCTTTAACTTTAAGCAGCACGACGAATTATTCAATAATTTTAGTTCTCCTAACTTTACTTCCTTCGTCTCCTGACATTTCGGGTCTTTCGCTCGATGCCTCTCTATTAGAGCCCCCCTTTTCCTTACCTACAGTCTGCCACCCACCACCCACCACCCTCAGAACCACCACTCCCTGAAGCCATGGGCCTCTAGAATCTTTCTCCGGACGGTCGTACGGTCGGTCGGTCGGTCATTAATTTCTACTCTTTTCTAATCTGCAAAAACGGTTCTCGTGGGAATATCATTTCAAAGAGAGCAGGTTTTCTTTGGCTGACCCACCCAAGGGTCGGATTGGGCACAGTTTACCTCTGAGGCCTTCACAGAACGTCTGTATTTATACTGAGATTAGATTACAAACAAGTGGACTCTATTTACTAATTAGGTGACTTCTGAAGGCAATTGGTTGCACTGGATTTTATTTAGGGGTATCAGAGTAAAGGGGGCTGAGTACTTTTGCACGCGACACTTTTCAGTTTGTTATTTGTAAAAAAAATTGAAAACCATGTATCATTTTCCTTCCACTTCACAATTATGCGCCACTTTGTGTTGGTCTATCACATAAAATCCCAATAAAATACATTTACGTTTGTGGTTGTAACGTGACAAAATATGGAAAAGTTCAAGGGGTATGAATACTTTTGCAAGCCACTGTATAAAGGCCGTGTCTTACCTGTTTGCGGTCATCGGCGGTGAAGCGCGGTGTCGCCGGTAGCGAGGACCGCGCGGCAACGGCTAGAGCGTCGAGCCTATCCACCGGAGCGCCGCACAGATGTTGCGCGGGGGCCGAGTTAATTCAAACACGGCGGGTCCCACGTGCTTGCGGTAAGTAAAAAAAGGGCGGGCCGACTGCGATGACGTCGGCCCCCCGCACGTGACTCACCAGCGGCGGCTGTGGCGGCGGCCATCCTGATCGCGGCGCTGTAGCAGTGGCTGTGCCTGCGGCCGCGCAGCACACGTGCCTCACTGGCGGCGGCACGTGCGTCACTGGCGGAGGCTGTGGCAGAGGAGGTTTGACGCACGGCGCTCGACCCACACTGGCGGCGGCCCGTGCGAGCGGCCGTGCGCACTCGTGCATCACTGGTGGAGGTTGTGCGGTGAGTATTTGGTTTTCGACATTGTCGATTTTATTTTTGCACCGCGCGGTGTTGGGAACACCGCCACACGGCCCGGGAATTGTTCTTTCTCACGAGTGCGCGGTCTATGGCGGCAGATTCTTCCCGTTTCGCCGCCAATGACCGCAGATTCGTGAGACAGACCTTTAACTAGAACAATGCAGACATCTGTTGTAAGTCAGAAAACTTTTGACCGCAATATAACTGCTGCATAGAGATAACATACTATGTTATTTTTGAAGAAACAAGGAACTATAGATACTGATTTTATAAAAACCGACAGAAAGTGCTGGAGTAGTTCAGTGGGTCAGGCAGCATCTCTGGAGAACATGGATAGATGACGTTTTGGGTCGGGACGCTAATTCATACAAATCACTCATTTCATTCATAAATTATCCTTCATTCATTCATCCGTTCATTCATTCATTCAGTCTGAAGAAGAGTCCTGACCCGAACTGACCGGAAATATCATTTATCCATGTTCTCCAGAGATGCGGCCTGACCCACTGAGTTACTCCGGCACATTGTATGTTCTTTTTAAAGTTTTGCATGAGAAATTGAATCAAACACCATGGCCTTAATTCCACAGCAAAGATTGAAACATTGAAAGTTAAGTAAAATATTTTAATTAATCCTTGAGACCCTCCTCCCTCTCTTCATACTGATCTGCAATCTTCATAAGCCCAGCTCTCTAAGGTGTAGAGTTCCTTGAATTCCCCTTCCAATGTACTACCAGTTCCTTGATCCACCCCCTCTCCAAATGCTATGATTTGCTCACCTCTCCAGTATAAATGCCGCTGTCACAAATCAATTGCCACCCTGATTCGTCCCTCCCCACAGCAAGTGCCAACAATTTCACTATTGTTTGCCCCCACCCCTCCTTACCATGAGTGCCAAGCTGTCAAATGTACTGGAGAGCAGCTGATGAAAACAACTACTGTAGTCACATGGCCCATTTGTTCCTTAGCCAGGGTATATTTTTGACTGTAAAAAATGTGATACACAGTAGCTTACACTCATTCACAGCTAAATTTTGATGTACCAGGGCAGTGATCAAAACTGTTGCTGTTCCATAATGTTATGGCCTTACAAATACCCTTTCAGGTATATTGTTATTTCTAGGTGGTCGCGTTTTGATACAGTTTGGAAGTGGAAGGACTGTTTATTATTTTAATATGTTGAATTGATCATACAGTGTGTTTCTAACAAAATGTAAAATCATTTTAAACAAAAATGTAAAATACTGATGTAACGGAGCAGACAAAACCCCGTAAGAAGGATCTTTAGATCTGAGAGCTGCTCTACCACACGCCTTTGAACAGACATGAAGCAGTCCACTGCGTTGGGAAATGACATTCAGCAAATGTTCTTTCTGCCCACCTGGAACTCAGAAGTCACTGCTCAGCAGTTTTAACATGATGCCTCAGGTCTTATGTTGAAACACAAAGAACCAGTATAATCCATTTCTATACTGAGAGGAGACAGCTGTGGAGAAAAAACCTGGAAGCTAGAATCTTTATCTCTCAGATTTTGGAATTCCAAGGATTTGATGTTTCAATTGCTAGTGCATTGGCATTGTTAATAGGAACTCCTGATTATTTGAATTTTATTTTTATGATGCAGACATTGTTGATGAGGCCAACATCTATGGTCCATCCATTATTGTTTCCTGAACTAAGTGTTAGGTCATTTATGAATCAATAATGTTGATGGATCTGTAGTCAAATCAGGCTAGAGTCTGCTTATTTAACAATCAGAAAATCTGCAGATGCTAGATATCTGTTATAAAAGCAGTGTTTCCAGCATCTTCTGATTTTATGTGATAATGGAACTTATCCACTTGCTTGTGGGTTCTGCCATAAGAAAGTTGTAGTTAAAATGATCATGAATTCTTAGGTCCATAGAAAGGCGGAGACAATTTGCGTGGTGTTCAGCAAAAGGTTAAGGCGAGGAACCTTCAGAGTTTGGTATTTTGTAAGGTAACATTGAAAGCAGCCAGTTGGCTCCTCAAGCCTCTGCCAGCCCTGTGGTACAATCTAGTCAATCCCATTTCCCAGTCTTTCCCCGTAGCCCTACAAATTATTTTCCCTTTTGAACACCATTGTTCATTCTGTTGCCAGCTTCCTTACAGCCAGGGACTTCCATATCATCTGAACTCGCTACTTTGAAGATATTTTCCATGTCATAAATCTGCGCTCTCTCAACCTCAAAAAATCTGCTAATAAAACAACTTCATTCCAGTTAACCTACACAAATATCTACACCAAATTTAAATTCGCAATATCTGAATTTCTAGCAATGGTGGGATCTAAAGCCACATCCCAGAAGAGACTAAACACTATCACGGTGCTTTAGACCATGCCGTCACTTAATTTCATCATCCCAGTCTTTTAGATCTGGCAAAGACGAAACTGTCCTCGTCATTTAATCTGTACAAACCCATCTCATACCAGAAAATCTCCTTAGTGACCTCCCCAAGGTCAATATATTGTTCCTGATTCTGTGTAGTTCTGTGGAATGAAGATAAACTCAAAGCTTTATGTAACTATATTTTCTTTATTCACTGATCTAATTTATGCTGGTGCAGTACTCCTGCCCAATATTGCTGACAAAAGACCCCAAGCCTATATTTACCAGCATTTGATACATAGGGACCAACTCACTGACCCCATCCAGGAGTCATGCAGTATAACCTAGCAGTGATAAGTGTAATGAGGTTGTTGTATCTTGAAATTTCCCTGGCAAAGCTAGAGGCAAAACGTTGGAGGCTGCAAACCTGACATTTATTTTAATAGTTTTTCAAATGTTTCACTGACATTTAGAAATGTTTTCTGGTTGAAGTATTTTTTTTCAATTATTTAAAAAAGTAAAGATAACTAAACATTTATAAAATGTATAAGTAATTCAGAAAGTTAAACATTTCTTAAGGAAAGGGTAAGTTAATCAATTGAGTCACATATGCAGTTTGCAACTAAATAATCTCTTTAGTCAGTTACATGTACAGTCCACTTATTCATAGTGTAAATGTGTGATTGTTGTTAAATATTGGACATGAAGGTAGACAGTCTGGATGTCTGTATTGGGTATTAGAATATAGACAAAAGGGTGCTTTCTGAACCATTTCCAATTTGTCAGCCTTGGGTCAACATTCAAAGTTGTAATAAAAGGTGTTCATTCATGAATAACAGGCACATGGTGTTTCTGCTGCCATCTACTCCCGCCACTTTATGGTTAAAATAACTATTCCAGCTTCCAAATGGCAAGTCATTCTTGTGCAATCCCAAGTGCAGAAACAGGATTAGCTGTGTATTGATACTGGTGGAATTTGACAAATTGGCCAAAACTTCCCTGTTCTTCAAATTTCATTTTCACCCAAGAGAGAGGACAAAATCTCATTCAAAGAAATGTAGGTGTGTGCAGTTTACCCAGGGCTTACCTGTCTTGATTTCACATTAAAATAACATTGCACCTATTTTCACAAACTTATTGTTCATTTTGCATTCTGCTATCCGAGGAATTTGTTTATGTTAGATTACACCAAGGCAAAAGTGTTTAATTGCCATATATATCGGAATAATAAAATTCTTACTTGCATCAACATAACACGTCTTTAAACACAGTACTCAATATAATAAAAACAAAAAAAATCAATAAATATTAAACACAATATTAGTGCAAAACAAAACAAAACAAGTCCCTCATGTAACCAAGACAGTTCATAGTTCAAAGTTTAGTTTGTGTTTGTTGGGAAAAAGCTGTTCATGAACCTGGAGGTTACGGTTTTTAGACTCCTAAGGGCAGGATTGAAATAAAAGCATGGGCAGGCTGCTGTGGATCCTTGATGATGTTCCCAAGATCCTTCTGTACATTAATACTCCTCAAGATACTGACATTTATGATAGACTTTCCTCTTGCCGTTGACCTCCCGAAAATGCATCACCTCACACGATGCAGGAATCACTGCTACCCAGTGAATCACACCCTTCGTGATGGGTTTGAGATCTTTTCTCTCTTTACATCAGACAGGTAAAAGCTATGCTGACACATTAAAATCTATGTCATCGATATCTGTCTTTGTCAAGAAGCAGTTCCCCAATTAGCAGACATAGTCTGTGTTTTCAAGGGTTTCATCTACAACCTTTTTGGCTGGCAATGATGATGCGCAGTGGGGGCAGTTTGATATGGGACCTTTGTTTTCCAATTATTAAGTGCAAATCTCATGCTTTTAAATACCTTGGTGAATGAGTCAATGATGTGTTGGAGCTCAGCCTCTGCAGAGACAAATACTGGCTGCATTCAGTCATTGAGGTTGGAGTAACCTTGGATAAGGTGAAGGGCATGGGTTGAACAATTAACTGTGCAGGCATAGCAAACTTTATTTTTTAAACAAATATACAATAGCATTAATTATAGAGAGTCATAGAGTCATATAGCGTGGAAACAGGCCCTTCAGCCCAACTTGCCCAAGCTGACCAACATGTCCAATCCACACTAGTCCCAACTGCTTGCGTTTCGCCCATGTTCCTTGAATCCTATCCTGTCCATGTCTATATAACTAAGTCTCATCTTGACCACTTCCTGTCTGTGCTGTATATTGATTTTAGAAAAAAACGCTGCTATATATCATTATGATTGTTGGCCATTTTACTCACGGTCCTCCACCGTTGAGGCAGCCCCGAGGATTTTTCCGATTAACAAAAGTTATGAGTGTTTAAAAAATCTTGAGATCAGCGGATTGGTCCTCTCACCTGTCAATCACCATGATGAAGGGGCCAGGAGTATAAAGCACAAATTGTATGAAATTGCATTTGAATTTGGTGGCCTGCACTCTGCTTGAAATGGTATGAAATTGCATTTGGATTTGGTGGCCAGCACTCTGCTTGAAATGGTATGAAATTGCATTTGGATTTGGTGGCCTGCACTCTGCTTGAAATGGTATGAAATTGAATTTGGTTTTGGTGGCCTGCACTCTGCTTGAAATGGTATTTCAAGGAATAGCCATGAGTGAACTGCCAGCCCACCAGCCCCGAGTGACTGAGCTGCCAGCCCACCAGGCCTGAGTGACTGAGCTGCCAACCTACCAGGCCTGAGTCACTGAACTGCCAGCCCACCAGGCCTCAGTGACTGAGCTGCCAGCCCAAGAATCCATTCGGCCCACAGTGTCCATACTAACCCTCTGGAAACCAGTCCTTTCGGCCCACAACACCTATACTAGCGCTCCAGAAAGCCTCCCCCACCCCCCACTGGCCACCAATATTGGAATTGGTGGAGAGGTGGAATATTGCATTGGGGAACCAGCCCTCCCTTGTGAACATGGGACCCAACGGTCCCACTTAGTCTAGTATCTATCTAAATGTTTCTTAACTGCTGTGATTGTACCTGCCTCATCTACCTTCTCTGGCAGCTCATTCCATACACCTACCACCCTTTGTGCAAAAACTTTGCCCCTCAGTTTCCTATTAAATCTTTCCCCCCCTTACCTTAAGCCTGGTTCTCGATTCGCCCTACTCTGGGTAAAAGATTCTGTGCATCTACCCCATCTAATCCTCTCAAGATCTTGTATTACAAAGAGGTTGTGATACAGAATAATGAAATTTTGCTGAAGATCTTTGGAGGGCCTTGAGTAGTGAATGATCACAATACTTGAGGAAAGATATACCTACAATGGGGTCAGTTTACTGCGGAAAAACTAGGTTGATTCCTGGAAGAGGAAGTTTCTCCTATGATACAAGACTAAACAAGATTCACCTATACTTAATAGGTTTATCTCATTGATAATACCAGGTGGTGAGAAGGATTGACTGAGTGGATTTTGAAGAGTTTTTTTCCTCAGAATGAGAATCAAGAATTGGGGACAGAATCTCAGGTAGGGATGTAGGACTGAAACAAAGAGAAATTTAGTTACACAATGGGTTGCAGACTTTGGATTCCTCATCCTCAGAGGAATACGGGCATACAGCTTTGAAGTGTGTTAAAGATTATTCGATGTTTCAGTTCTCAGGGAAATTGAAGTATTGTACAGAAAACCGTTGATATAGGATTAGGTAGTATCTGGACGACAGAACAGGCATATGGGACCATCAGTCTGAAGAAGGGTCTCGACCCGAAACGTCACCCATTCCTTCTTTCCAGCGATGCTGCCTGTCCGGCTGAATTACTCGAACATTTTATGTCTACCTTTGATTTAAACCAGCATCTGCAGTTCCTTCCTAGGCATATGGGACCGGTGCCTACTTCTGTTTCTCTTTCCATTTCTGATGCAAGAGTTAGTGAGCCATTTGAGATTTGAGGTGTCACTGCCAAGTTTCAACATGCCTGTATTTGACATTCAACATATACATTTTCCATCAAGGACTCAGTTAGTGATCGGATGTGTGAACATTAGATAACATTTCTCTGGATAATCTGAGACGTTGAGACCAATTACAGCAACCCAGCCTTGCCACGAAATAGGCCAGGCAACTATCATTGTGAAGCTTCCTTAAAGCGTGTGAAATTTATAGAAATACTGGCTCAGAAATGTTTCATGTCTTGATTCTTCAGATTAGCTTCTTGCAGTGACGTTGAATTGAAAACATGATCTGTGTCTGCTCCTGAGTGATTCAGTCTGTGTTACTAAATTTTATTTTCTCTCGTGCCTCTTTAGAAATCTGCTTGCTAACAAAAGGTCGGCGTACGGCCAGTGTGAAAGCTGACACTTACTGTCGACTGTACTCCCTCTCCGTGGATCATTTCAACGAAGTGCTGGAGCAGTACCCAATGATGCGAAGAGCATTTGAAACTGTGGCAATCGACAGACTGAACAGAATTGGTAGGTTCATTGAATTTGCAATGTTATTCCAAGAACTGTATCTGTATATTACCTGCCAAATTGTACCCTATACAAATCAGACAAAATAAAGATAACTATAGAAAAGCTCCTCACCTCTTTATTCACAACATATTTTAGCACTGTAAGCAACAAACAGCATAAATAACTGTGCTGCAAATGAAGAAAGAGCAGAATGTAATTGGTTGAACAATGGCAAAATAAAATTATTTAAAGAATGTAGGATTATCAGAGGAGATACGTCAATGAGGAATGAGTAAACAATTTTAAAAGCTGAACTGTTAATGAAAATACGAAAAGAAACAAATATCTGAGACTATTTAATAGGACTGTGTGAATTACTATAACTTGGATATGGGAAGATAACAATGATTTAAGTTATAAAATTACTTTTAATATATAATGGCTAATTGAAAATGCGATTATAACTTTGTTTGCCTATATGGAAACAGAGAAACATAGAAAATAGGTGCAGGAGGAGGCCATTTGGCCCCTCGAGCCCACACCGCCATTCGTTGTGATCATGGCTGATCATCCACAATCAGTAACCTGTGCCTGCCTTCTCCCCATATCCCTTGATTCTGCTAGCCCCTAGAGCTCTATCTAACTCTCTTTTAAATTCATCCAGTGAATTGGCCTCTACTGCCTTCTGTGGCAGAGAATTCCACAAGTTCACAACTCTCTGGGTGAAAACGTTTTTTCTCATCACAGTTTTAAATGGCCTCCCCTTTATTCTTAGACTGTGGCCCTTGGTTCAGGACTCCCCCATCATTGGGAACATTTCCCCTGCATCTAGCTTGTCCAGTCCTTTTAGAATTTTATACATTTCTAAAATGTGACCTCTCATCCTTCTAAATTCCAGTGAATACAAGCCCAGACTTTCCAATCTTTCCTCATATGACAGTCCTGCCATCCTGGGGATTAACCTTGTGAACCTACGCTGCACTGCCTCAATAGCAAGGATGTCCTTCCTCAAATTAGGAGACCAAAACTGCACAAAATACTCCAGATGTGGTCTCACCAGGGCCCCGTACAACTGTAGAAGGACCTCTTTACTGCTATACTCAAATCCTCTCGTTATGAAGGCCAATATGCCATTAGCTGTTAACCTAGATGCTTTTAATAATTTTACTTAAACATTTGGGTTGTTCATACCAATTCTATCCTTTTTAGTAAAAACAAGATATTAGAAACACTCAGCAGATCAGGTAAACTCTGTGAAAGGAGAAACAATTAACATTCAGGTCATCCTGAAATATTATCCCTGTTTGCCTATCCACAGATGCTGCCTGACCTGCTAAGTATTTTCAGCATTTTGTTTTTATTTAAGATTTCCAGCATGTACCTTTTTAATATTTTTTACATTTACTGTCCATCTAAGTATATTTTCTCCATTTTCTGCAGTGTTTATTGCTGTGTTTGCTTCCTCAAGTGCTAAAACCTGGTGTGAGAGGAGTGCATTTTAAGAACAGAAATGTACCTCCTCTAGACATCTGTAGGTTCCTTGATATTCTATGTCAAAGTAACACACACAGGAGGTTTATACGCATTGTGCCGATTAATAACATTTATTTTCATATAGTATGTAGAAGAAAAGGTATCTGTTCAAAAACTCCCCCAATCAATTTGTAGATCAAAATGAAAGCTTGTGGGTGGGAACATGGCAGTGAACAGCATGGTGATGGTGAAACACATACATATGGTACAACAGCAGTTTGCTGAGTGTGGATGAGGAGCGAGAAAACCTGTCATGAATCAGCACAATGTTGGCTATGTTCTCAGAAACACAATGGAGTTTTAATTGGGAAAAGTTTTTTATTTCCTGTGTGGTAATTGTGATCCTCTGCTTCTCTGTTTGTTGTCTGTGCACAAATTTCAGAGATGGTTAGTATGGAAATTGATATTTGTAAGATGTTTGTTACCATTTTCCTTCTGGCAGCTAGTTACTCTATCTCATGTGTTTCCATGAGAAAGCCAACCATAGACTACCACTTTCCAGCTCATACATCAAATACATTTCTCTGGATAGAAGAACTGATGGAATTGATAGCCTAAAATATCATTCTGTAAATCCTATAGCTTCTGGATAACACCCAATCAGAAGCGATTAGTCTTAAACATCAACCCTTTACACAATGATCCTGCATTAAAATATAATAAAGGATGCCCAACAATTTTTTTTCTATGTTTCTAAATCAAGCTCCATGTTTCTAAATCAAGCATCTATGTTTCTAAGCTCCTCCATAAACCCAACCCCACTATTCCTGACTCTCACTCTTCCTAATATCTTCATCCCAGGAGTTTTCTATCTGAATTGAGTACTGAATTTGGAATCGGTTGTTTTTATTCCATACCTCCTTACTTGCTTCTCTTTCTTGACAATTTGAATAGAAATTAATGCATATGTCAGTCAGTCATTGGAAATAAGTTGATCAAAATTACTTGAAATGCAAAGCAAGCAATGAATGTATAATACAGTAGATAGCCAATCCAGCAAAGCCCATTTTATACTCGGGTCAAGATTGAATATTCCACTAATATTTCCAGCATTTGGGTCTGAGTATTTAATCACTTAATAAGCTTCAGTATTGCTTTATAGTTTATGTGGTTTATAGTTTACAGTTTAGAGTAGTAGGTCCCCATGTAAGGAAATTGCCCACGGGTTCTGACAGTAATTTTTCTGAAGATGCAGGCACTGCAGGCAGTGTAGGAAGTAAATGGCATGTTGGCCTTGATAACGAGAGGATTTGAGTATAGGAGTAAAGAGGACCTTCTGCAGTTGTACAGGGCCCTGGTGAGACCACATCTGGAGTATTGTGTGCAGTTTTGGTCTCCTAATTTGAGGAAGGACATCCTTGCTAATGAGGCAGTGCAGCGTAGGTTCACAAGGTTAATCCCCGGGATGGCGGAACTGTCATACGAGGAAAGATTGGAAAGTCTGGGCTTGTATTCATTGGAATTTAGAAGGATGAGAGGTTATCTTATAGAAACATATAAAATTATAAAAGGACTGGACAAGCTAGATGCAGGAAAAATGTTCCCAATACTGGGGGAGTCCAGAACCAGGAGCCATAGTCTCAGAATAAAGGGAAGGCTATTTAATAATGAGATGAGAAAAAACTTTTTCACCCAGAGAGTTGTGAATTTGTGGAATTCTCTGCCACATAAGGCAGTAGAGGCCAATTCACTGGATGAATTTAAAAGAAAGTTAGATAGAGCTCTAGGGGCTAGCGGAATCAAGAGATATGGGGAGAAGATAGGCACAGGTTAGTAATTGTGGATGATCAGCCATGATCACAATGAATGGCGGTGCATTGAGCCTGCAAATGGCCTCCTCCTACACCTATTTTATATGTTTCTATGTTTCTATGATGCAGTGATAGGCTGAAAGGTGACACTTTTATGCACAGGGGCACATTACCTGTGCATTCCATTAAAATAACTTATTCTCAGTAAAGTGATTGGGTAGATAGGGGCACTTCTTCTGAAAGAAATCTAAAGTGTACCCATCTGTTCCTTTGTTAGCTGCTAATGTCCCCTTAAAATATGTCATTGGATAATCATTATCCTTGTAATCTGTATAGATTTCAGAAGTCCAAACAAACCTGATAAATAAAAAAGAGAAAAATCATTTGACTTCCTTTAATTAATCCACTGAGGTGGACTATATTTTCCTCAATATTCAATAATATTCCAGTCTCAACGTTCATTCTATGTATGGATCAGGCATTCTGTGGAGACGTAAGAGACTGCAGAAGCTGCAATCTACAGCAAAAAGCAAACAGCTTGAGAATCGCAACACATGAGGAGGCAGAGAGGAGGTCAACATTTTGCGTCGAGACCCTGCATCTCTCCTGCACTTCGTTTAGTTATTCAGTTGATGACCTGAGGGTGAACTTACCGATATCCGGATGAAATTTGTTTTTTGATAGTCTTAAGTTATCGTATGCACAAGTATGGTGAGGCATAGGTACAAATCTTGCTTGCAGCAGCATCACAGGCATATAGACTCAGACCTCATAAAACCGTAAATCATATGTAAATTATACATACGTTATACAAATTCTACAAGAAAAGAAAAAGACTGCAAAAAACAAGATATTAGTGCAAAACATAGTTAGAAAACATTTCCAAGGTTTAATATAAAACAATTTTCAGCTTCTAATGATCTTAGCTTACTTACTATATAATTTTTTACTTTATAAGAATGCATGTGTCCCTTTATATGAAGCAAAACTAATTTAACTCTTCCAATGTACTCCCAAACACCACTCTTTTGCTGCTGGGATTAACTATGTTGGTTTTGCCCGAGAACTTTGTTCCGAGTCTAAATATTTTTGCTAGTTTCTCTGTGATATACTTGAGAATTCAGTTTATTGATTTCTAGTTTCTCTTCTCATTTAGAGACTTGAGCAAGAAAGATAACTTCTGCCACCATTGTTTCTTCATTAAGTACATTTTGTTCTACTTGTCCCAAGTGATTTAATTTGCTTTTATTCTCGCCTCTCATTTAATTTCTTAACTCATTCTCTTCCTTTACTCAGCTTATTCGGAACTAATTGGCCTTCTTGATTTCACATCGTCCGCTTCTCTATCTGCTGCATTCATGACGCCTCGTACTACAGGGGCTGAGGGGTTGACACTATATACTGGGAACTTTTCATTCTCTAGAGCTCTGTGAGACCTGGAGAACCTTGGAGAACCCAGTCAGTAGGATATTGTTTTAAAGAATATTAGTAATGGGTCCTGATCTCTATTTTCTGTGATGGGAGGAGTGAGACTCTCCTACTTGATTAGCTTCCTCTGGGATCCTCAGTGATACATTCAGCCCTGCTGTAAGTCCACTCCTGCAGGTCCCAACTGTGTGAACATTGGCATTGTTGGTGACAGAATGCTGCAATGGACGCATTCCCAATGCATTTGTCAGCGTGGCATGCCTACACATGGTTTCAACCCTGGTAAATTACTGTACTACCTGTGACCATCCACCAGGTTCAAATGAAATGGAAAACATTCTGACTTGCAAATCTCATCTGTCAGTTGATGCAAGTTCAATATGTAACTGCAGTTCTTCTTCCTTGTGCTTCCAAGCTGAGGTGAGTCTACTTTGATTTCTCAATTTTCTAAAAGCTTTTCCGTTCCATAGCTTCAGCCTTCTGGCCTTTTCACTCTGCTTATTGCAACCTGTCCCTTTTCTTAACTGGACCATATACATCTGTTGCCTTTAGCAATTATATTTAGATGCTTCCTGCATCCAAAATATAACAGATTTCTCAGTTTTCATGCTCTGTAGTGAATAAAACATTGCTGTATTCACTTCAGCAATGCCCCAGACTCAGTGAATTGCAAGCTGTTTCTTTCAACCTTCTCTTTGACTCTATGTAGAACCACTGAGATTCCAATACTGTTGCCTCCCTTGGTCTGTCTTTGGGAAGGTGAAACAAGAAAACTTGTTCTACAATCTGACTACTGGTGCTACGCATGGGACTACGAAATGCTGATTTTTGCTAAATCGCTCAGCTTTATGAGTTTTAGCTCGTTGCAGTGAATCCGCCTCCATAGAATAAACATACACAGGGAAGGCACATGGATGTTGGAATAAGCGCTTATTTAAAGTTGGGATGAAGAATTATTCATGGCTTCACCATGTGTCTCGGATTTTTCCGTAGTTTACGATGTTTGGTGCTCATGGTCAGAGTTAGAGTTCAATTGTTCTACTATAGGAAAGGTAAACAAAACCTGACCCATGATAAAGGCCATAGATCCAATCCTAGAATCCCAGAGATGGACTTCAGGATGGACCATCTTTAACATGAGAAATGCACATTCCAATATGACAATGACATATTCAGGGGGTGAGGGGGGGGGGGGGGGGAGGCTAGATCACCTATGTAGTGTGTAGTCCTTTTATTTGTCATCTCCCTTCGCCTTACTTATAAGCTCTTTGCTGAAGACCAGATAATTTCTATAAAGGTATTAAGTTGCAGTTATTATGTGCAATAGGCTCAAGGTTATCCCAATGAAACAGCAGCCTAAGAATGTTAAGGCTACTGCAATAAGTTCATCGTCACCAAGAACTGTCATCAAAAGAAACAAGATCCTTCTAATAAGTCAACTAGCCTGCTAATGTCCATTTGCTATCCCTTAGACAATTTGCCAGCTATCCTATACTACATCAGTGATTCAACTGCTCGCACAGCAATGAAGCATGTAGAACTAACCTAATGCTGCCCACAGCTGAAAAACAAATGAAGCCCTGTTTGTGCAGTGGAAGCCTATTAGATTTGCTAATTTTATTCCATTAAAAAAGAATGTATTCTGACGAGCAACAGCATTTTTCTTTCCAATTGCCAAAAAAAAAATCCAAGATCCACTCTGACAGCTTGTTCACTTACCCAAAGATGTCACTGGAAATCTGTCTTTGCGACCTTTTAACAGTGTACAATCAATGACAGGCTTCATCTGCCACATCACTCCTTCGAGACAATGAGAACATTTCACAAGACAAAGTGGATAGTAACAAGTTGATTGTCAAAAGCGGATCTGCAAATCTGCAAATAAACAATTTTCAGATTTCAAAATATCTTCTCAAGAAGACAATGTGTATAAGAGGTATGACAACTAACAAACTAAAACGGAACTGAAACTTAAAATGATAATCACTCATAGGGAAATGCAAAAGGAGAGTGGAATGGCTAAAGACTTACTGTATCTGAAAAGCTATCAGTTCATATTAAAAAATCAGTAAATATTTTTACGAGTGTGTAGAAGGAAAGTTAATAGATAACTGAGTGTAATATCACTCAGTGATGGGGAAATAAGTCTGATTGTGGAGAATGACAAAGTGGGATGTTAACTAAATGTTATTCATGAGTATTTGCAAATGGTGGTGGAAATGAGAACACAGCAGCTCGAGATCAACAGCGATTGCATTTTAAAAAGTATTATTTGCCTCTAAATCAATCAATCAATCAATCAATCAATCAATCAATTTTATTCACATATAAGTGCAGTGAAATGAATTTGCCATCAGCGGTACAATCAAAAAAGAACACACAAAATCTGCAATAAAATGTAACACCAACATCCACCACAGCATTCTTCACTGTGCTGGAAGGCATAAAGTGTAGCCAGTCCTCCTCCATTGTTCACCCATGGTCGGGTTCATAAACCTCCGTAGTCGCCAGACGGCCCGATGTACAGGCCCACTCGTCGGGATGGTTGAAATTCCAACGTCGGGACGGTCGAACACATTCCTGTCCCGAAGCTTGGAGGTCCCGAATCGGCGCTTTCGTACCGGAGACCGTGGCTTCAGGTTGTTGTAGGCCGCAGGCCGGCGGTTGGAGCTCTTCTCTGGTTGTCCCCGGCGAAGGAACCCAGGCTCCAGATGGTAAGCCCACGTCGCGCCCTCGGGTAGAAGCTCCGCAGACCGTGGCTTCAGGAAGTTATAGGCCGCGGGCTGACAAACGGAACTCTTCTCCGGATAATAAACCCACGCCATGCCCGTGGCTAGAAGTTCCGCAGACCACAGTCCCATGATGTCAACGACACCAGGCCAGCATTCGGAGCACTCCTCTCTGGCGACTCGGCAAGGGTTTGTCTGCTTCGCGATGGAAAGTCCATGCTGCACCTGCTGCCCATGCTCCAGGCTCGACTCCGGGAAAGGCCGCTTCAATCCATTATTGCGAGGGAGGCGACATGGAAAAAGTCGTCTCTCCATGGAGGAGGCAGCCGAAAGCGGTTTCCCCCTTTCCCCTCCCCCGCCACCCCCCACATAAGACATACCGAGAGACACGCAAACTGACACTGGACACACCAAAAAAAAGGTTTAATGTGCCTCCAGGATGTGCGAGTTCATTCTTTTCAATGTAGGTTTATTGGTGAACAAGGTGGAAAAAATGAAAGAATGAAATGGAGTAAAAAGATTTGGTTCGGAACAAAATACCAGGACTCGGGGTAGAATAGTCATCACGTAATGTTGGCACCCCCTCTGACTGACAAAAGTAATGAAATTAAGCATTAGGGGAAGGGAAGGAAAAACAAGGCTCATTCTATTTGTAGGTAAACTCAGCATAATTTTAACTTTTATTAATCAGACAGTGAGGGTAACATTGGACCATCACTGTCTGTTATACATATTCCTTGATCATACTTTCCATGTTATTTCAATGCAAAAACAAAAATCAGGTAATACATTTAATAATTTGCCAAACTAATGTTGTCCATTCAAGATTAAAGGTATGATCAATTTCTGACAAGAATTACATATAATTAAGTGCTGGGAATATATACTCAAGCACCAAAGTATCTTTGTGATTAGTTGCGGACATCAAAGTACATTTGCCAAACAGTGAATAGGAATACGAAAAAATTCACAGAGATAATTTAATGTATTATATTTTACCCAGACAGGCAATTGTCATAGTGTCATAGAGCATGGAAACTGGCCCTTTGGCCCAACTCGTCCATGCCAACTAAGATGTTCCATTTAAACTAGCCCTATTTGTCTGCATTTGGCCCATATCCATGTAAACCTTTCCTATCTATACACCTGTCCAAATGTCCTTTATATGTTGTAATAGTACCTACATTAGCTGCCTCCTCTGGCAGCTGGTTCCATATACCTATCTGATTGAAAATGTTGCCGTTCAGGTTCCTATTATTCTTGCCCCTCTCACCTCAAACATATGTCCTCTGGTTCTTGATTCCTCTACCCTGGGTAAAAGACAGTGCATTTACACTATCTATACCCCTCATGGTTTTATACACCTCAGCCTCCTACACTCCAATCATAGCCTGCCCATCTCTCCCTATAGCTCAGGCCCTTGAGTCCTGGCAACATACTATCTCAAAAACTCAATCTCTGCTACATTGACAACTGCATTGGGGCTACTTCCTGCACCATGCAGAACTCATGCACTTCATTAACTTCACTACCAATGTCCATCCTGCACTGAAATTTTTTTGGACCATCTCCGACACCTCCCTCCCCTTTCTTGATCTCACCGTCTCCGTCACAGGAGATAGACTATTGACTGTTGTCTATTACAAACCTAATGACTCCCACAGCTAGCGGGACGACAGCACTTCCGATTTTGCCTTCTGCAAAGACTCCTACCCCCAAATCCTCCATCTCTGCGCCCAAGATGAGGTGTTCCATACCAGGATATCCGAGATGTCCTCATTCTTTAGGGAATGAGGGATCCCCTCTTCCTTCATAGATGAGGTCCTCACACGTGTCTCCTTGGTATTCCGCAGCTCCGCTCTTGCTCCCCCTCCCCCCAGTTGCAACAGAGACAGAGTCCTGCTAGTCCTCAAATTTCACCCCATCAGCTGTCGCATACAACACATAATCCTCCAACATTTTCACTACCTCCAACGGGATCCCACTAATAGTCACAAATTCCCATCTCCACCCCTTTTTGCGTTCCGCAGAGACCTTTCACTCCACAACTCCCTGGTTAACTCAACCCTTACCACCCAAACCACCCCCTCCCGAGGTACTTTCCCCTACAACCGCAGGAGATGCAACATCTGTCCCTATACCTCTATCAACTCCATCCAGGGACCCTGACTGTCCTTTCAGGTGAGGCAAAGTTTCACTTGTACCTCCTCCAACCTCATCTACTGCACTAGGTGGGGATTTCTATATATCGGTGAGACCAAGCGCAGGCTGGGCGATCATTTCACTGAACACCTCTGCTCAGTTTGCCTTGGCCTACACAATCTCCTGGTTGCTCAACACTTAAACTCCCCTTCCCATTCCCACACTGACCTTTCTGTCCTGGGCCTCTTCCATTGTCAGAGTGAGGCCAAATGCAAATCAGCCATGATCATATCGAATGGCGGTGCAGGCTCGAAGAGCCGAATGGCCTACTCCTGCACCTATTTTCTATGTTTCTATGTTTCTATGGAGGAACAGCACCTCATATTTTGCTTGGGTAGCTAACAACCCAATGGTATGAATATTGATATCTCTAATTACAAGTAACCCTTGCATTCCGTCTCTCTCCGACCCTCCCCCACACTCGTCCTACTAGTTTCACTGCTGTCTTGCTTAGTTTCATTGTTTGTAGCTACTCATTATCAACTTTACCACAGCCAACAATGGACCATTGTGGGCTCCATCTTTCCTTGATCATCATTGCTGGCTTTGATTTGTTCTTACCATACCTTTCATTCATTTGAAGTCTGTACCCTTTCATACCTCACGCTTCCTTTTCTTCAGAGATGCTGCCTGACTCGCTGAGTTACATCTTTGGTGTAAACCACCATCTGCATTTCCTTCCTACATATTGTTCCTAAATCTTCTCTGCCCACTTTCCAGCTTAATGACATTCTTCCTATAGCAGGGTGACCAAAACTGAGTGCCGTGCTCCAAAGATGGCCTCACCTGCATCTTGTACAACTATAAAATAATGCCCCGACTTCAATACTCGGTACGCTGACCAATGGCAGCCAATGTATCCAAGGCCTTCTTGATCACCCTGTCTCCCTGTGACACCACTTTCAGGGAACGAGGTACTTGTACTCTACAACACCACACTCCTCATGGCACTAACACCAGATATTGAAATCTGAGGATGGACAAAAGCAAATACTACTAAGATGATATAAATTACTCGAAGTTATATTACATACGATTTAGTGCAGTGGAGGTTTACTAGAATGATGTCTGGACTTGGAGGTATTAGCTACAGGAAGAGGTTGGACAGATTTGGATCATTTTCTCTGGAATATTGGAGGTTGCAGGGAGACCTAATAGAAGCATATACAATTATGAGAGGCATAGAAAGGGTAGACAGTCAGAACCTTTTTCCCAGGATAGAAATATCAAATACTAGAGGGCATAGCTTTGCGATGAGAGGGGTAAAGTTTAAACTAGATGTGCGGGGCTTTTTTTTACACAGACTGTAACACACTGCGGGAGGTGGTAGTTGAAGCTGATATGATAGTGACATTTAAGAAACTTTTGGATAGGCACATGGATTTGCTGGGAATGGAAGGATATGGTTTACGTGCAGACAGATAGGTGTTGGTCTTGGCATCATGTTCTGCACAGACATTGTGGGCTGAAGGGCCTTTTCGTGTGCTTTACTGTTCTATGTTCTGAAGGGAGAAAGGTGGGAGAAAGATAGCGAGCAAAATAGAGCTGAGAGAAGAACGTGTGACAGGTGGCAGGTTGTTAACACAAGTCAGGGTTAAGGTGATTACAGTTCAGAGGGAAATAAAAACAAAATAAGAGAAGTATAAAAGGAAATCCAAACATATTCTGTACACATGTGAAAAGGAAAGTGTTGCATGAGGAGAGGGGCTGGGGTCGTGCAGTGACCCAATAAGAAATCTGCAATATAGAAAGACTGCGTAGGCTGGGTCTTTTCTCCTCGAGGTTGAGGGGTCTCATTACAGAGATAATTAAAATGGTGAGAGGCATAAATAAGGTAAACAACCAGAGTCAAAACGTAGAAGGCACGGGTTAAGGGGATTTAAAAGGGACTTAGGGACAACTTTGGTGCGTACATGGGCAAACTGCCAGAGGAAGTATTGGATAGAATTGCGATATTTAAAGGACAATTACACAGGAACATGAATAGAAAAGGTTGGGAGGGATATGGACCAGACATAGGAAAATTGAACCAGCTCAGTTAAGTCATGTCGAGTGGGTCTGAAGGGCCTGTTTCCATGTTATATAGTTTTATAACGATGCAATTCAATTACATGTACTTTACATCAGTCCTTACTAAGGAATGAGTCTCAGCAAAGGAAGATAAATCCAAGAATTACTTAACATCCGACGTGGCAAAAAACAGTAATCAAGAACAAAGTTAGCAGTCACTTAGACAGTATAGATTGATCAGAGAGAGTCTACATTGAATTAGTTAGGTATGATGTCAATGATAATATATTATAGATGAAGAAAGAAGGATAATGATGGAAATGTGGTTAGTGTGCTAGATATGAACTAGAAGGTGCCATGTATCTGTCTTGTCATCAGGATGGAAAGTCATAGAACAAAAAGGGATGTGCAGCAGCATGAAGAGAAAATTGGAGAGATATCAAAGTGCAGAGTGGTTGTGAAAGAATGGCAGGCAGTGACTCGTGGGGTAGCGCAAGGCTCGGTGCTGGCGTCAAGTTGGGAAATAGTAAGAATGTCCTTCCTTAAATTAGGGGACCAAAACTGCACACAATACTCCAGGTGTGGTCTCACTAGGGCCCTGTACAACTGCAGAAGGACCTCTTTGCTCCTAAACTTGAGTCCTCTTGTTATAAAGGCCAACATGCCATTCGCTTTCTTCACTGCCTGCTGAACCTGCATGCTTACTTTCATAGACTGATGACCAAGGACCCCCAGATCCCACTGTACTTCCCCTTTTCCCAACTTGACGCCATTTAGATAGTAATCATCCTTCCTGTTTTTGCTACCAAACTGGATAACCTCACATTTATCCACATTAAACTTCATCTGCTATGCATCTGCCCACTCCCCCAACCTGTCCAAGTCACCCTACATTCTCATAGCATCCTCCTCACAGTTCACACTGCCACCCAGCTTTGTACCATCTGCAAATTTGCTAATGTTACTTTGAATCCCTTCATCCAAATCATTGATGTATATTGTAAATAGTTGCGGTCCCAGCACCGAGACTTGCGCTACCCCACGAGTCACTGCCTGCCATTCTGAAAGGGACCCGTTAATCCCTACTCTTTGTTTCCTGTCTGCCAACCAATTTTCTATCCATGTCAGCACTCTACCCCCAATACCATGTGCCCTAATTTTGCCCACTAATTTCCTATGTGGGACCTTATCAAATGTTTTCTGAAAGTCCAGGTACACCACATCCACTGGCTCTCCCTTGTCCATTTTCTGAGTTACATCCTCAAAAAATCCCAGAAGATTAGTCAAGCATGATTTCCCCTTCGTAAATCCATGCTGACTCGGACCGATCCTGTTACTGCTACCCAAATGTGCGGCTATTTCATCTTTTATAATTGACTCTTCCCCACCACCGATGTCAGGCTAACTGGTCTATAATTCCCCGTTTTCTCTCTCCCGCCTTTCTTAAAATGTGGGATAACATTAGCTACCCTCCAATCCACAGGAACTGATCCTGAGTTTATAGAACATTGGAAAATTATCACCAATGCATCCACGATTTCTAGAGCCACTTCCTTAAGTACCCTGGGATGCAGACCATCAGGCCCTGGGGATTCATCAGCCTTCAGTCCCATCAGTCTATCCAATACCATTTCCTCCCTAATGTGGATTTCCTTCAGTTCCTCCGTCACCCCAGATCCTCTGGCCACTACTATATCAGGAAGATTGTTTGTGTCCTCCTTAGCGAAGACGGATCCAATGTACCTGTTCAATTCATCTGGCATTTCCTTGTTCCCCATAATAAATTCACCTTTTTCGGTCTTCAAGGGTCCAACTTTGGTCTTAACTAATTTTTTTCCTCTTCACATATCTAAAGTGAAATGAACTAAAGTGAACTTTTTTCAGTTGTACATGATAAAAACCTCCTATCACACAAGCTCCAACAGCATTGCTTTCTGTTCCCTTCTTTCGCTTAAATTTATTTTGTATTCCTTTGTAATTATCTTGATTTTATGGCATCTTGCTCTATCCCTCCCATGAACAAGAATGCTTTACTCATTCAACTTCTGAAATTATTTTTAAAATCTCTTTGTGACACCTCAGCTTTCTCATAGAACTATAGATTTCAACAGAGAAAAGGCTCAGTGTGTTTACTATTTTATCCGCCCATTACTTGTTCTGGTGTTTTAATTTTGTTAGGCCTTCTATACATTCGCTATATTCTTCTATAATATGGCAAATAGAACCATGAACATTATTCCAAAAATGATTGAAAAGGATTCGATAGAAGAAGGACTCAAAGTGCAAGAGCAACTCTGCATGTCAGACAGCATCACTGGAGAACATAGATACATGACATTTCAGGTTGAGACTTTTCTTCAGACTCGGCCCAAAACGTCCACCTATTCATGTTCTGCAGAGATGCTGCCTGACCCACTGAGTAATTCCAGCACTTTGTGATCGTTTGTGTATTAATCAGCATCTGCAGTCTTTGTTTCTACTCGCATTGGATGGAAGTTCAATAAATCTCCTTTAATCTTGAAATTCCATCTTTCTAGAGCTAAATGATAGATGTTACTTATATATAACCTTATCAATCAATGTTGCCATCTCTGGTTATTCATCAGCCAGGGAGTTGAGTATTGGAGTTGGAATGTTTATTGTACAGTTATCATACAAGACGTTGGTGAGGTTGCAATGGACTCAACAGTGGCAGCACGGTGGTGCTGCAGTAGAGTTGCTGTCTTACAGCACCAGAGACCCGGGTTTGATCCTGATTACAGGTGCTGTCTGTATGGAGTTTGTATGTTCTGCTTGTGACCGCTGGGTTTTCTCTGTGTGTTCCGGTTTCCTCCCACACGCTAAAGACGCACAGGTTTGTAGGTTAATTGGCTTTGGTAAAAATTGTAACTGGTCCCTAGTGTGTGGAATAGTGCTGGTTTACAGGGTGATTGATGGTCGGATGATTGATGGTCAGCATGGACTCGGTAGGCTGAAGGGCCTGTTTCCATGCTGTATCTCTAAAGTAATTAAGAAAGAGACAACCAATTTCCTTCTGTGCTTAACTGAGATTTTGTGCTAGTGCTCGTTCAAAATGGGGAATGAAAGCAGATCTTATCCAGGTCAATTAGAATCAATGCCTGACAGGTAAAACTATTATTTAACTGTTCACACCTTTCAGCTGTAAGAGAATTATAAGGGATTTAAAACCAGAGCTCCCTGGTTGACCAAGAAAAATAAAATAGAGCAGATAAAAGAACCAATGACAGGCAACGAGTTGTCTCCAAATGCAAGAACCACACTGATTATGGAAAATGTATGGGAAACTCTGATGCTCCGTGTTCACTCTTGACTCTGCCTGCGCATCCTAGAAAGAGTATAACCTGACTAGAAAGTGAAAAGGATTAACAAACGTCCCCAGGCTAATTCTTTCAAACGGTGGTATCTGAGGATACTTTGCATGTCATGCTGCTACTTAACAGGTGTAGCTTTCCCAAAGAGACTCGAATTGTAGCAAATGAGGCTGGCTACAGGTGGCACTATGCATCTAAACCAGCTTGTTAAGGGCCTGTCCCACTTGGGCGACCTAATCTGCGAGTTCTGGCGAGTTTGCCCTCAATTCATACTCGCAGCATGGTCGACACGAGGTCGTAGGAGGTCTTCGTAACTCCCCTTCATGCTCGAGAGTGGTCTCCGCGTACTCGAGGCCTCAGCTAGGTCGCGGCGTTTTTTCAAAATGTTAAGAATGCCCGCGAGTAAAAAAAGGTCCCCATGGAAAAAATCGATACTTTTTTTACTCATAGGTTTAGTCGTAGTAGGTCGTAGTAGGTTGGCATGTTAGTCGTAGGTAATCGAGGTTAGTCGAAGGTAGTCGAAGGTAGTCATAGATAGTCTTCATCATAGTTGAAGGGAGGTCGAAGGAGATCGAAGGAGGTCGTCTTTACTCTCCACTATTCGGTGTCCAATTTTCCCGAAGTTAGTCGTAGCTAGTCGTTGCTAGTCTTCAACATAGTCGAAGGAGGTCGAAGGAGGTTTATACATAGTCGAAGGAGGTCTTCAACATGTCATTTTTTTTCAAACTCTCCTAAACTCTTCTAAACTCGCCAATTAGGTCGCCCAAGTGGGACAGCCCCTTTAAACTATTCTATAGGTGCCTATGGGAAAGGGGAAATGGGAAAGGAGGGGAAAAAACATGTTTTGTTGGCTGCTGCATGACAACTGGTCTCCTGTCTGTTAAGTTCCAGTAATACAGTATCTGGACTTATTAAGAGAGTAACAGAAGCAGGCCAATTAGCCACATGAACATAGAACAACACGGCACAGGAACAGCCCTCTGGCTCACAGTGTGTGCCAAACATAATGCCAAACTAAACCAGCCCCATCTGCCTCCAATGGATCCGTGCCACTCCCTTCACTGGATGTTCACATGCCTGCTTACTGTAAATCCCACTTTAATATCACTATTCTATCTGTTTCCAGCACTCTCCCTCTGCATCTCAGCCTCTCCCCAGCAGTGAGTTGCAGACACCTACCATTCTCCATGTAAAAAAAACTTGCCTTAAACATCTTATTCTATCCCAGCATTCAGTTGGAACAAAACAAAACAGTGTAGCCCACGCTGTCTGTCAAGAATGATGCTGAGACAAAATCTTATCTGCCTGCACATAATCATCCTTCTGTTCCCTGCAGACACATATGCCTACTCAAAAGTTTCTTAAATTCCACCATCGTAGCCACTTCCTACCCTCTGTAAAACGACTTGACCAGCACATCTCCTTTAAATGTTGCCACTCTCACCTCAAAGCCATGCCCTCTAGTTTTTGATGCCAAGATCAACTCTTACGTACCTGCAATAATCCATATCCCTCCATTCCCAGTCCAAAAGTCTCTTAAATGCCGCTATTGTATCTGCCACCTCAGGCACTCACCATCCTGCGTGTAAAAACAACCTGCCCTGCACATCTCCTTTAAACTTTGCCCCTCTCACCTCAAAGCTATGCCTTCCAGTAATTAATGTTTCCATACTGGGAAAAAGGTTCTGATTGTCTACTCTATCTTTGCCTCACATAATTTTATGTACTTCTGCCAGGTCTCCCCTCAACCTGTGGTGTTCCAGAGGAAACAATCCAAGTCATTGAGATTATCAACTCACACAACATCCCCACTTCTGAGATTATCAGCTTTCTATTCACCATATTGTGATTTCACCACAAACTTTGGCTGAATATCACTTGGCCTTTTTATCATGCATTAACTACGCAGTGCAACTCCTGCATGACCTCTCAGAAAGGTGCCAATGTAGCTGCTCACCTTTTATCTCAGACTTTATATTCTCCAAATATCATCAAACTCCATCTGTACTCCGGGGGCGCTGTTTAGGCAGCAGCCATGTCAGCAGTGCATCAGTTTTTTCAACTTGTTTTTATTTTTTAGTATGTTTTAAAGTGTGTGTTTAATGTTTCTTTGGGTGTCTTGTGTGGGGGTGGTGTGGGGGGGTAAGGGGGAAACCGCTTCGGTCGCCTCCTCCATGGAGAGGCGACTTTTTCCAGGTCGCCTCCCCCGTGGCCTAACATCAAGGATCGGCGTGGCCCTTCCCGGAGACGTGCCCGGCGCGGCCTTTCCCGGAGACGTGCCCGGGGCTTCAGCGGCGGGCGCAGCGTGGACTCTCGCCGTGGAGCGGGTGAACCCTCGCTGGGGCTCGCTGGAGGGGAGCGCTCCGTTTCGCTGGCCCGGGGCAGCCAGCAGCCTGAAGTCGCAGCCTGAAGCCGCGGTCTGCAGAGCTCCAGCTGGTGCGGCGTCTACAGCCCGGGATCCCTCGTGGGGGACCCAGGGGAAAAAGAAGCCATCATTGCCGGCCCGCAGCCAACTTCTACCGCGGGGCCAGCATGGACTTACCATCACCCCTGGAGGGGAGCTTCGACCGCCGGCCCTGCAGTCTACGGTGCTTCTGGCTGCGGCGGGGACTTTAAATCTTGACCGCCGGCCTGCGGTCTACAACAATCTAAAGCCGCGGTCTCCGGTGAGGAAGAGCCGATCCTGGACTGACTTGGACTCTGGTCCTGTCCACGGGGGGAAATGGAGGAGGACTGGCCAAATTGTTGTGCTTTCAACACCATGATGAATGCTGTGGTGGATGTTTGTGTTACATTTTGTGTGTTCTTTATTATTGTATCGCTGCTGACAACCCAATCCTTGCCGGGTCACTGCTTGTGCGGTCGACCGGTCGGTGCAGAGAGTAGCTTTGAATGTTTGTCTTTCGTTACGTTGTTTGTGTCCCTTCTTTTTTTTTAAAAAGCTACTGTAATGCGCCCTTTTAAATTGCCCCTTGGGGATGAATAAAGTGCTTGATTGATTGATTGATTGATTGTAATGCTGCCAGTGGTCACTACCCATATCTTGATCAGCACAGATAGACACGAAATGCTGGAGTAAGTCAGTGGATCAGGCAGCATCTCAGGAGAAAAGGAATAGGCGACGTTTCAGGTTGAGACCAGTCTTCAGACATAGAGTCAGGGGAGAGGGAAACGAGAGGTATAAAAAGGTTCAGAACAAATCAAAACTGGCACCGATGTCCAAGGAAAGGCGGAGCCCACAATGGTCCATTGTTAGCGGTGGAAGAGGTGATAACGAAGGGATATATGGATGCAAACAGTGGAACTAGCAGGACGACTAGGGTGGGGGAGGAGCAGAGGGAGAGGGAATGCAAGGGTTACTTAAAGTTAGGGAAATCAATGTTCATTCTGCTGGGTTGTAAGCAGCGTGAGTGAAATATGAGATGCTGTTCCTCCAATTTGTGTGTGGTTTCACACTGACAGTGGAGGAGGTCCAGGACAGAAAGTTAAAATGTTTGGCAACCCGGTGATCGCGAAGGCCAAGGCGGACTGGAGCGTAGGTGTTCAGTAAAACGATCGCCCAGTCTCCACTTGTTCTCGCCGATATATATAGCTCCACACTGAAAACAAAGGATGCAATAGCTCATCACACCTACTTCTATGAAGCAGCTTCTCTCATCCAAGGTTGTATACTTCTCTCACCTTAGATTCACAGTCATACAGCACAGAACAGCCATATCCCTGCTGACCATAACATGTTTATCTATATTGGTTTCATTTACCATTTGAACACGAAGTGCTGGAGTAACTTATCTGGTCATGTAGCATCTCTGGAGAATATGGACAGGTGACGTTACAGGTCGATACCCTTTTTCAGACCCTTCGGCACCTTCTTCCATTTTCCAGTTCTTGGTCCATTGCCTTACTGATTCAAGTGCTCATCCAGATCATTAATATTGTCTTGCAAATGAAACATAAATAAACCAAAGGAATAGTTAGATCTCAAGCCGGGTGTTGAGCAGCCAGGTTGTTGTCTCTGCGTCAATGTCTGCCGGGCCCTGAGGTGGTAGAGCGGGCACCCAGAGATGACATGGTTGGCTGTTTGTTGTTCTGCTCCGCATTCACAGGCTGGGCTCTCGCGGAGCCCCCATATCCACATGCTGACATTGAACGGCCAACTCCAGTACGAAGTCTGTTGAACTTCACCCATGCTCCTCTGGGGAGGTCAGACCCTGGACAATTTTTATCTGGTGAAGAGATGTAGCTGTGAATTGGAGATGAGGTTGCTTTCCACTTCTGTGACCATTTGGTGGCTATCCAGTGTGCTACACAGTGTGCAGTGTGTGAATATTGTGAGAGTACACATTCTCAGACAGTACCTTCCTGATACTATCCACCCAGTCGAGTGGGCAGCAGAGCGGGGAGCAGTGTGGGAGATTTTAAAAAACAGCTGTAAGTGTCTGGGAATGACTGCCCCTAATGGTGTATAATAGGACGGCAGGCACAGCGGAGTGGCCATTCCCAAGTGGCTGCTTTGGGCGAGGCTATGTATTGAGGTGGAGTTCTCTGTTTGAAGGTAGGTGTTGAGGCTTTGGCTCAAGAGCTTCGGAGAGAATGCTGAAGGTCAAATAAGGTGAGTTTTTTTGTAACTTGCTCCTTTAGTGTCAGGATAGCCTCGGAAATGGTATGCATTTTTTGTTGGATGCAGGACACCAGGGAAACTCCTGGTGAATTCCTGGGTAGTGTTTTAGAGCAGAAGGATCTAGGAGTACAAGTACATAGCTCCTAGAAAGTGGCATTGCAGGTAGATAGGTTGATGAAGAATACAGGGAATTGAGTATAGTGTATTGAGTACTGTATATTGAGCAAAGTCTTTGACATGGTTCCAAATGGCAAGGGGGAGGGGGATGGGGGGGGAGGCAGAGGGTGTGTCTATGTTGGTTGGAGGGCTTGTTTCCATGCTGTATCACTCTATGACTCTATAAACCAGACACCATATGATGGAACTGTTTCCATCAATTCCATGATCATCTTGATAGAGTTGCAGCCTGTAATCCTTGATCAATGGTTTCCGTGAGCTCTAGTTTACCTTGCCTATCTCAAGTCCAGATGACCAATATACGGCTTTGGTATCCCAAAGCATAACTAGCTCCTGGATTTCTTCACTGCCCATTGCTTTGATTCTATCAAATTCACAGTACATCATCTTGAGTGTTTCAATCTCGTCCACTCTCAGGACTCAGTCTGTAGCCACAATAGTTCAATGGTGCTTTGATTGTCATATATGCACAGTGAAATTATTTTTCATACACACAATTCAGTTGTATCCAGGTTATTGCTATACCTCCGATCCTCTGTTAGCAAGTGTACAGAAATAGTACACTGCGCCTGCATGCAAGAGGTGCTGTGCTTTGGTGCCATTTTTAAAGTCCATAGTCCAGCTCTTATGATGGATGCCTGTTCCAGGCAAGTCCCAGGCTGTTGCGGTCCTCCAGATATCTCCTTCCTTGGACGTCACATCCCTCTCCTCGCCTGTCCACCTTCGTTTCCCAGGGGAGCCTCCCACAATCGGCCACAAGGGCATGGTAGGGCAGATCCCGGTTTCCTCATCTTCTGCTGGCTTTGCCTCTCATCCATCCCGTCTGTCTCACTCTGGCTCCATTCTTCCACTCTCTGGTCTTTGTGGAACGAGCAGGGGCCAGCACAACCGGCAATGGGTAACTGGACCCAGTCATCCCGGGCAAAAATCCAGCCATCCAGCTCATCCAGAGAAGGTGATGGACACATTCCAAATTCACATCTTGTTCTTTCAAAGAACAATCCACTGTGATGTCTATACTCCTACTTGTAGTTCATTTGTCAATTGACACGATGTCCATACATGTATCACCTTTAACATTACCAAATAACCATATAATCATATACCATATAACCATTACAGCACGGAAACAGGCCATCTCGGCCCTTCAAGTCCGTGCCGAACATTTTTTTTTAAATATTTTTTTTTAAATAAATAAATACTTCCCCCTAGTCCCATCTACCTGCACTCAGACCATAACCCTCCATTCCTTTCCCGTCCATATACCCATCCAATCTATTTTTAAAGGATAAAATCGAACCAGCCTCCACCACTTCCACTGGAAGCTCATTCCACACAGCTACCACTCTCTGAGTAAAGAAGTTCCCCCTAATGTTCCCCCTAAACTTCTGTCCCTTAATTCTCAAGTCATGTCCCCTTGTTTGAATCTTCCCTACTCTCAATGGAAAAAGCTTATCCACGTCAACTCTGTCTAACCCGCTCATAATTTTAAAGACCTCTATCAAGTCCCCTCTAAACCTTCTGCGCTCCAAAGAATAAAGACCTAACTTGTTCAACCTTTCTCTGTAACTTAGTTGCTGAAACCCAGGCAACATTCTAGTAAATCTCCTCTGTACTCTCTCTATTTTGTTGACATCCTTCCTATAATTAGGCGACCAAAATTGTACTCCATACTCCAGAATTGGCCTCACCAATGCCGTGTACAATTTTAACATTACATCCCAACTTCTATATTCAATGCTCTGATTTATAAAGGCCAGCACCCCAAAAGCTTTCTTTACCACCCTATCTACATGAGATTCCACCTTCAGGGAACTATGCACAGTTATTCCTAGATCCCTCTGTTCAACTGCATTCCTCAATTCTCTACCATTTACCATGTACGTCCTATTTTGATTTGTCCTGCCGAGATGTAGTACCTCACATTTATCAGCATTAAACTCCATCTGCCATCTTTCAGCCCACTCTTCCAAATGGCCTAAATCTCTCTGTAGACTTTGAAAATCTACTTCATTATCCACCACACCACCTATCTTAGTATCATCTGCATACTTACTAATCCAATTTTCCACACCATCATCCAGATCATTGATGTACATGGCAAACAACAGTGGACCCAACACAGACCCCTGAGGCACCCCACTAGTCACCAGCCTCCAACCTGACAAACAGCCATCCACCATTACTCTCTGGCATCTCCCATTCAGCCACTGTTGAATCCATCTTGCTACTCCACCATTAATACCCAACAATTGAATCTTCTTAACCAACCTTCCATGAGGAACCTTGTCAAAGGCCTTACTGAAGTCCATATAGACAACATCCACTGCTTTACCCTCATCAATTTCCCTAGTAACCTCTTCGAAAAATTCTAGAAGATTAGTCAAACATGACCTTCCAGGCACAAATCCATGTTGACTGTTCCTAATCAGACCCTGCTTATCCAGATGCTTATATATATTATCTTTATATTATCTTTATATACATTCTCTTGAGGCATGCAATAAATACCACTTCCATGCTGATATCCGCGTCATACTTCGAGCCCACTGCTTCTATAGTATTCTAGTGCATTTCAAGAAATAGACTTTCTCTTTGCATTTGAGGGTAAGGATACTACTTTCTTTATTGGCTGTTTGCTTCTTCATGCATTTAAATGAACATTCGATAATGAGATATTTCTCATTATACAATCTCCAATCTGGTCTGCTTTTTCGTCGTTTAGAGCTTGTGACCTGCTGGTTGCTTAACGAACCTACATATAGTGTCCACATGATTTAGTTCTAAAGACGAATACCTTGCACTGTTACCATTTGTTTGTCTGTTTCCCCCTGGCTTCACAGAATCACCTGCTGAGCAAAACTGTTTTACATTTTACAGAGAAGTACCATGCTGCTCACTATTCTGCTTGTTTCTTCAAATGTGAAGTCCAGCATGGCAAATGGTTTTGTTTTGAATTTTCGCACTTGTCAACCCACTTGCCAACTCATCTTGTAAGCCCAGCTGACCAATGGTCTGAAAATTACATCTCATTGCCAATGCATTCGGTCTGACAATAGATTCACCAATTGTTATCTCTTCTCATCTTCAAAAATCTCTAAAGACAATGAGTTAAAATGAACCTTGCAAACGTTTACAGTGACCTCATTGTTGCCCATGTTGTCAATATACTCACCAGTGCTGCATATACCTCCAGCACCACCACTAGTAACAATATCACCTTCCTTTGCAAATTCAGCATTTCACTTTTCCTCCTCAAGAGCTCGATATTCCATTCAATCTCGGGAATATCTTCACTCATTCCAAATACAGGACAAATGTCAAAGAGTCAGAGAGTCACACTGCACTGCAACGGGCCTTTGGCTCATAGAGTCGGAACTGACATAGAAGCACCCGTTTAACGCTACACTAATCCTGGTTTATTCTCCACTATCAATTTACAACAGATTCTACCAATCAGCATTATAGTGAGGTAGCTTACAGGAGCCAATGAAACCACCAACCTGTACATCTTTGGGACTAACGCTGCTCTGATTAATCACTTATTCAAAAAAAGTGATTAATGATTAATTACCCATGAATCGTGATTAATCGATTAAAGCGATTACATTTCTCATCTCCCTCTCCTCTCTAAAGCTAGTACCAGAATAGGATGGTGCAAGGATTCCTTGTTGTATAAATAAATATTCAGTAACTTTTCATCCAGTTCATCCAGTAAAGCTAAACAAAAACATAAACATAAACGATCAATTAAATTTGTTTTAAACATTTCGAACAGTGCAATTTCAAGTAACTGGATTGATTTTCTAGGAAAGAAGTGAGACGTTTGCCGTAACCCTCTTGTGACAAAAACAATAGAAATTTAGTGACTCAAGCATTGTGAAACAACTTTCAAATATCAGCCATCCACGTCGTCATTCAAATATCATCTGCAACACAACCATGCCTTCAAACATAGCCCAGTGCCTTCAAACAAGTAAGTTGGCATTGCATTGGCCACAAATCAGGGAACAATTTTATTTGCATTTCAAGAAGAAATCGACTGAAACACCTACATTTGTTATTGCACGTTTGACAACTTTAGACACAATTCCGTTTGCAATAAAAGTGTCGACATCAAAAATGGCTGGAAAGCACAAGGTCTGAAAATCCCAACTACAAAAGGGGGAATTCATGATATTGTCATGAAATTTGGAGCAAAAATCCATAAAGAAATGAAGCAGGAAATGAAGGTAATACTGAAATCTGGGAACCGCTTCTCACTAACTTTGGATGATGGGACCTCAAAGAGAAATCAACGTGATGTGTGTCTCTATTTACATCAAGCTCTTTGGACTTGGGATGATACTAACCAATGCTTCAATGCCTGATGCAAAGGGACTAAAATTGACAATTGATAAACTTGAAACTTTTGACAAAATGTGCAGGAGGGAACTGCAGATTCTAGTTTATACCGAAGATAGACTCAAAATGCTCAAAATGCAAAATGCTCTGTGGGTCAGGCATCATCTCTGGAGAAACGCAATTGGTGACATTTGGGGTCGGAACCCTGCTTCAATCTGGAGAAGGGTTCCGACCCGAAACATCACCTATTCTTTTTCTCCAGAGATGCTGCCTGACCAGCAGTGTTACTGCAGCATTTTGTGTCTATCTTCAGTTTTAAACTTTTGAGATTGTTTTGAAGAAACATGTAGTCGGGATGACCACTGATGGAGCCAATGTCATGGAGGTTAGACATCAGGCAGCAATTTTCCAGCAATTGTGTCATTCACATGGCATTCGCTTAGCTGTGGTTGATGTGTTATATAAGCGGCCACGTAACATGCCTGCTGATGGTGATGAAGATGAGAATGAAGAGGATGACATCTATGAAGAAGAGAAGATTGAGGAGTCCGATGAAGAGGACGAAGGTGATGAAGACTCCTTCAGCGAGGGGGTTGAAGATCAAACCACGGATGCTGATGTTTAACTTGCAGACAACATTGCTGAATTGATTCAAAAAATCCCAAAAATTGGCACGTCTTTCTGCAAATCACCTGTGAGAAGATTTACTGCAAAATCTAGTCAAATGTGAAAAAGGAAATGGGATGGCATTCATCATTGACTGCAAAACAAATTGGAATTCAATGCTGGCTGTGCTGAGTCAGTTTTTCAAATTAAAAGATGTCATACCAACAGTGTTTAGTAAGCTTTCATCCAGCCATCTTTTCCTGTCTAAAATTAATTTGAAGCTGGCATCTGAGTCAGCTGAAAGTTTTGATTTGATTGAAATGAGTGTCCTCACCCCTGGATGATGTGATTGCAACTTAGGCATAGCTGACAAAATTTTTGATTTCATGTTGACCAATCTGGAGCAGCAACATGGTGATATCAGCAGAAAAATGCATGAAGCTGTTCGCTCCAGGATTGAACAGAGAAGAAACCCAGGCACTTCAGGACACTTCAGGTACTTAGATGTTCCAATGGATTATGACTCTGCCTGGAACTCCCGACTTGCATTCCCACCAACAAATGTTCTTGCCAAAATTGCGAGAGACATTTACATGCTGCTGTTCTCAAACAAAGACGATTAATTATTTGATGACAATGGTGAAGAAGATAATGATCAAGCGGAGCTCACTGTGGAGCAAAGTATATCAGAAGAACTTGATGCCATTCTCTCTGGAAAGAATGTCAGTAGCTGAAGCCAAGGCAGTCATTTGTAAACCTGAAGACACAATGTGTAACTGCAGATGCTGGTTTATACCGGAGGTAGACACACAAAGCTGGAGTAACTCAGCGGGTCAGGCAGTATCTCTGGAGAAAAGGAATAGGTGGCCTTTTGGGTGGGAACTCATCTGCACACTGAAAGGTAGAGAAGGCCAGGACAAAACAAAATCAGAGAAAATCAAAAACAGATGACCTCAAGAAGGGTGGAGTACAAAATAGCCCATTGTTGGCTGGGGAATGGCCACACTGGGCCATTATGGATTCCACCCTTCCTGAGATCATCTGATGCTGGCCCTGTTTTGTTCTGGAATTCTCTATCTTTTAGTCTGAAGAAGGATTCCGTCCCAAAATAGCACCTATTCCTCTTTTTCAGAGATGCTACCTGACCCGCCGTGTTACTCCCGCATTTTGGGTCTATCATAGACATTTTGAAGATATTGAAACAAGAAATAGCTGTCTTGGAGAACATGTCGAAACGCCCATGCACACTTGGAAACTGGAAGTATCCTGAGCTAATTCTGCTACCATCATCATCTATTGCGACAAGTGATGGCTTCCACTGATTTTCGCCGGAAGCTTGTATCCTTTTCAGGACGGACGATGACAGCGAGGCCAACATTTGTAACAAGATGGACACGAAAAGAAGAAGACTTGGAAAAAGTGTACAGAGCACTGATGACAATTCCTCCTAGATCAGTTGAATCTGAAAGATGTTATAGTGCTGCTGGCCTCTTTGTCACAAAATTGCATACATCATTGAATGATGAGACCATTGAAACATTATGTTTCTTGAGATCCTGCCTCATGACGAGCCAGGATTTTGCCATAAATGCAATGTGCCTTTTCATGCCTTTTATGATGATTTCACCAGGATAATGCCTTTTTCACGATCAAGTGCCTAAATCAGCCATTTTTTGCCATTTTGCTAAAAGGTCGTGCTATTTTCTCTAGTTGTACCGCGATTACAATGATGTTTTCTATGTTAACACGTTAATATTAATGTTATTAACTTGTTAACATAGTATAACATACAAGAAAACTTCCACCACCGGGGCGAAACCGGGGGCGCCACCGTCTGTCATTCATTTGTTCGTGCCGCTGCCCGCTGATTCTGTCTTCTTCAAGATCTATTTAAGAAAGAACTGCAGATGCTGGAAAAATCGAAGGTAAAAAAAAATGCTGGAGAAACTCAGCGGGTGAGGCAGCATCTATGGAGAGAATTAATAGGCGACGTTTCGGGTCGAGACACTTCTTCAGACTGATGTGGGGGAGGCGGGAAAAAGAAAGGAAGAGACAGAGACAGTAGGACAAGAAGAAGAGCTGGGAAAGGCGAGGAGGGAGAAGGCAAGGGCTATCTAAAATTAGAGAAGTCAATGTTGATACCGCTGGGGTGTTGACTACCCAAGCGAAATACCCAGGTTTGTCTCCTCACTACATTTACTGCTGGCTCCAGTTGCAAATCTGAGTTTTCGAGTGATCTGTGCAAGGCATTCATTGATGCTGGAATTCCACTGTGGAAATTGGAAAACAAATCTCTCAGAAGTTTTTTTGAGAAATACACAGAGGAACATATACCAAGCGCGTCATCATTATGGAAAAATGATGTTGACAGCAACTTCAACATTGTTGTGCAGAAAATTAGAGATGAAGTTGCATGTAACAAAATATGGATCTCAATAGGGAGATATGTTGCCAATATGGTTATCGGTACACTAGAGGCAGGTCAACCATCAAAGGAGTATTTGTTGACATCCGAAGTATTGGAGAAGTCAAACAGCGCAACTATTTCTCAGTTGTTTACATCTTCACTTGCTGTACTTTGGCCAGAAGGTATAAAACACAAGAATGTTCTTGTTTGTGACTGATGCAGCTCCGTACATGAAAAAGCTGCTCGTGCTTCTAAAGTTTTATTCCCCAAAATGTTGCATTTGACATGCTTAGCTCAAGGAATTCATAGAATTGCCAAGCACATACGTAGCTTGTTTCCAAATGTCGATCGCCTAGTTTCCAATGTCAAGAAAATCTTCATCCAAGCACCGTCACGTGTGCAGTTGTTCAAGGAAATGGCATCCGAGATTCCACTACCTCCTCAGCCTGTTTTGACCAGATGGGGTACATGGCTCTCTGCTGTACTCTACTATGCTGCAAATTTTGAAAAGATAAAATAAATCGACTGTTTTGAAGAAGAAGAATCTGCTGCAGTCAGTATCGTCAGTGAAATTATGCAGAAAAAGCCCCCCCATTGTGTTTATTGCTTCCAATTTTGCAAACTTCCCACAAGCTAACACTTCCCTTGAGAAACGTGGTGAAACATTAGTGAATTACTTGCAGGTTTTCAACAAAGTAACTGACTATATTCGTAAAGTTCCTGACAATGTAGGTAAAGACATACAAGGAAAATGTGAGAGAGTGATTTTAACTAACAAAGATCTTGAAGGAATACAAAACATAGCTAAAGTTCTCAAGGATAGTTGTAATGCACAAGATATCAACATGAATATAGTCTGTAGCTTGTTTCGGGTATGCACCAGTGACCTCAGCTGGGGTAGAAAGAAGTTTATCCCAATTTAAGCATATTCTGTCTGACAGACGGCATAGTTTAAGACCAGATAATTTGAAAAATATGCTAGTAATTATGTGCAACCAGGCAACTTTGGTCATTTAATGTAGTATACCTTTATATTATCATTTTTAACCATAATTTGGTGGTGGAAATACATGCCTTTTTATGGGGGGGATTTGTCAATAAATGCCTTTTCTTGCCTTTTTTGTAATTTTATTATACCTTTTTGCCTGCCTATTTCAGAGTTTTTTAGTGCCTGCACATCCTGGCTCCACTCATGACAGTCTAAAGTAGGTTTACATTTGTGAAATAAAGGAACATTTTCCAAGAAAGTGTGAGTTTTAATTTGAAAATCACAAAAATCTGAATGTTGAAAATTAATCACTTCCGTCAGGGGCAAAGTGATTAATTAATGATTAATCACTTTTTCAAATGTAATCAATTTATCTGTTAATCAGAAAGCAGCCCTATTTGGAACATGAGAGGCAATCAGAACACTGAGAAGAAACCCACAGAGTCACAGGGAGAACTCTGGGTCCTCTCACATCATTCAAGCTGACTGCCATGTCCTGCTGCCTGCAACCTGCACTGTTTTCACTGGACACCCTTATGGGCCTCACTTAGGCGATTTTCTCGGCGACTGCCTGCAACTGTCATAGTCGTAGCAGGTCGCCGAAAAACCGGCCACTGGACCCCCCAACGTCAATGTCTATGACAATGTCTACAATAATCTACCACCTAGTCGACGGAAAGCTACCAAAAACTAGTGACCCATTAGGACGTCCACCTACGACCACACCTACGACAACCTATGTCCACCGGCGACAAGCTGCGACAAGCTACGACAAGGTACGACCCTGTCGGCGACAACTGAAGACAACTCAAAGCAATTCAGTCGCCGGTACCTGTCGCCGGTTGACGTAAGTTGACGTAGGTAGTCGCCAATGGAATTCACCGGTCAGCACCAGCGACAACCTACGTCATCCTGGCAACAACCCACTACAGCACCTACATCAGGAGAAGTCAAGCTACGCTCATTGGAGTCAAGCCAACTGTCGTCGACTGTCACCGAAAAGTTTTGAACATTTTCAAAATCCAGCCGCGATCAGAAAAACGCTACGATTCTTTGGGCGACTGAGGAGACTACTCTCAATTACAGTCCTGTCCTGCCCAAAGCAACACCATCCACCTTCCTTGACAGATTAATGTCCGTAGATCCTTTAATATTGCTGATTATTATGGCAAACAGAAAGGAACAAGCTCACAACACATTTAATTGAAAATTATCAACATCCATCTAGACAGCAGGTGGTGATATAATAAGAAATCAAAAGTCATGTCAGAACATGTATTAAATGAAGTACATGTATTGTGTGGCATGACTTTTTATACATTTTGTAGCTAGTGTTTGTGTAGTGATACACTCACTGCAAATTTGATTTGTGTCCCTTTTTAAAATCAATCTATTTACTGATTTAGATTTTATTTACTGATTTTTGGATCTTTAAGAACCAACGAGATAAACACTTTTATAGCTGAAAGCAGGGAAACATTATTATTATTATTATCAGCTGTTACTAATATGGCAGGAACATGCAGTTTTCTGTGAATGTAGTTTTGTTTGTGGATTACTGATAACGGAGGAAGAGAAGCAAATTTTACACAAAAAATCTTATGACATATGAGAGACTCCATCCTTACAATATTCTTGCTCTTATTATTCTACGTGCCCCTATTCTGCAATATTAAATCCTGGCTGCAAAAATAAGAACAACATTTATAACACTGCTAATATTGCTTCCCATAATTATACTAAATTTTCAGATTTTCTTTCCCATACAACCCCTCCCCCCCCCCCCCCCCCACTCCATGTCCCCAACTAAAAAAACACTATTTGTTTAATTTAAACCTTGTAACTTTTTTTTTAATGATCCATTGGTAAGGATTCCATTGAATCTAACAGCATTTGCACAGTAGGAAATAATTATTTGGTTTATTCCTCTCATATGATGAAATAAGCTTAAATTGACACGCATACAATCACAAACCATTTATTATTCAAGCAAATCTGTTCAGTCATCTTGATACTATAATACCATTGTAGTCATCTGAAAGTTAATAGTATTTAAATAACTTAATCCCATGGTTCCAGTGGGCAAATTGAATGTGATAATGAGCAGACTCCATTTCAATTAACAAAATGAATTTTGTTTTAAAATCTGAAACAATCCTGTTTAGAACAAATAGAAATTCCACTGAGCATACTTAAGTGTTAATATATATATATTGTAATCTAGCAACCTGGAATGTTAATTGGAAACTAGTAATGCTATAAAAGGCTTTACTTTTTTGTTTGTTTCAATTAACACGCAATTAATCCCTTTGCCACAGCCTTCAAAATTATTGACTGGAAGTAGTTCTAGCTTGCATGCATGGTTGCACACTTTCCTCTGATTCAGACGGTTGTGTCTTTAAATCCTCATATAGGCCACATTTTCAATCAGTCCAATACTATACTTCTAGTTCAAATATCAAACGGAGGCCTCATTTGTCCTAACTGGAGGACGAAGAAGATCCAATAGTAACATTTTGAAAAACAAATGTGGAGAGTTCTACCAATACACTAATATTTATTACTTCATCATCACTTAAGAGTCACAAGTCAAGAGCGTTTTATTGTCATATGTCCTAGATAGAATAAATTCTTACTTGCTGCAGCACAACAGAATGTGCAAACAAAGTATGATATGACTAATGAGAGAGAGAAAAAGAAAAGCTCAGTGTGTATATATACACATACCCACAACATGGGTACACATACTCAAAAAACAAACAAAGTGCAACAATAATAATAATAGTCTATTGTAAACAAATGATATGATCTTTTAAGGACACAAAGTACTGGAGTAACTCAGCAGGTCAGGCAGCATCCTTGGAGCACAGAGATAGGTAACTTTCCAGATCAGGATCCTTCAGGATCCCTATCCATGTTCTCCAGTGATGCTGCCTGACCAGCTGAGTTTCTCCAGTCCTCAGTGTCCTTTTTTTGTAAACCAGCATCTGCAGTTCCTTGCTTCTACATGTGATCTTTTAGTTTTATTGCAGTTTGTGGTACCTTGTAGTATGTATTGGTATTGGTGAATGGACTGACACATTCTTTATTATTAAGGTAACTGCACTTCAAAAGTTTGTCACTGCAGTGCATAGGTATTTGCTGAAATTATAAGAGGCAGGATATAACTTTTCCATATATTTCTTAATGCTAGAGAATGGGTCCTGCACATGTCTATACTTAGGCCATGCCACAGTAACTTAAAATGGCTGAACACAGCAGGCACTGTGTGTTCGGCACGGACTTGAAGGGCCGAGATGGCCTGTTTCCGTGCTGTAATGGTTATATGGCACAAATCTTTGCTGTCTAGAATTTAACGATTTTCACAAAAAGAATGTGCAATATCCAAGAAATTAACTAGAGTCCATAAAACTTTACAAATGTTTTAAAAAAAAGCATTTTAATCAGAATTACATTTGTATTGCTATAGTTAAACATGAAACATTGCTGTAGTTTAACATGAAACATGATGGAGCAGACAAGGGTTAAATGTCTCTTCGTGAGAATGAAAATATCTAAATGAGTAGGGTAACTGATTATAGACACAAAAAGCTGGAGTAACTTAGCGGGACAGGTAGCATCGCTGGAGATAAGGAATGGGTGACATTTCGCGTTGAGACCCTTCTTCAGACCCTATCTGAATATACTGAATAACTGAAATAATTGAATATTAGGGTATTGCTTAATATCAAAACTAATGATTCCATCCCTTGTAGGAGTGTGATTGCAACAATGCTTGTATTGCTGCCTGCTCTATAATGGTCATTATAGACTATTATCAGACTTATCAAGGACCCATTCAGACATATGAAACCTTTTGAATTCATTTCAACCCATATTTTAATCTACCTACTATACGTAAATATATATTTATTTACGACTGAGACCAATGGTTGTCAGAACACCAACAGCATCAATGGATATGCAACCAGTTGTGAATCAACTTGAGATAACCAGTCAGCCATTATCTTATTCAATGGCAGGGAAGACACAATCATTAACTCTCACTGAACTAGCTTTTATTTCCAGAGGCTCTGCAAATTTGATTCTAGAGATTAGTTCAGAGATGTAGCACGGAAACAGCCCCTTCGGCCCACCGAGTCTGTGCCAACCAACCTGTTCCCACCAGTTCTAAGTTATCTCATCAATCCTGTACACACTAGGGGCAATTTACAGAAGCCAATTAACCGACAAACCTGCACGTCTTTGGAACGTGGGAGGAATACCTGACAACCCGGAGAAAACCCATGTGGTCACAGAGAGAACGTGCAATCTGCATACAGTCAACATACAGTCTCTGGTGCTGTAAGACAGTAACTCTACCACTGCGCCACCGTGCCACCTCTAATTTTCTTCCATTGGATCATCTAGTCACATATACATTAACACTTCATTTTAAGATGGGTTTATAACTGTCACTAATGACAGTTTGAAGAAATATCAGGATACTTTTTATGTAGTGCTTCTCACACCACTTGGCTTTGGTATGCAACATGCGAAATGCATACCAGTGTTTTTCTTCTGAATCTCCTGGGTCCAATAAAATATTAGAAAATTGGCGGAGATGAGGACAGGTATGTAAAGCAACCCAATAAGTGTTACTGACAATATATGCTGAAACTTCCTGTTTCTATTAGTTTTCTCTTGCCTCAAGACAGTTAAGGGCCTGTCCCACTTTCACAACCTAATTCACGACCTTTTTTACTCGTGGACATTTTTCATCATGTTGAAAAAACGCCCGACCTACTTGATGCCACGAGTACCTACGACTAGCATCATGACCTACCTATGACCTACCTACGACCTCGTGATGACCATGCTGCGAGTATGAGTCAAGGGCAAATTCCGCAGAGGTCGTGTAAGTGGGACAGGCCCTCTGGTTTTAGCCGCAAGCACCAAAGCAGTATAATTATCAAATTATGATATTTTTATTTGTGCCACCTTAATCTATAACACATTTAAAAGAAAATTGCAAATCCTAAAAAATAAATAGTGAATGATAATATAGACTATATCAGCTCCAGAATTATGCATCTCTCTTGCTTTTTGGGCATTTTTTTCCACATATTCGATGCAAACTTTGATTTTTATCTTCTAAGAAATTTGAATTGGCTTAATTTTGGTCCAAGTCAGCACTATAAATTTCGTGACACAATAAACATCAAAATGGTGGCTATTTGTGTAAGAGATAATGTTTACAATGCGAATGCAAGGTTCCATCTTTGCTTTTCCAGACTGAACTGCATCCAGAATACACGAAAAAAAAGGAGGGTTCATCTGGAAAGAGAGGTGGATAACCCTTCCATGTTTTTATGCTGTTATTTAAGGGTTATCTTCTCTTATTTTATTTAAATTGTCTATGCATGGAGAGTGATAGTGTTGCCATATTGTACATGCCAGTGTTTATCTCTGTTTTGTTTAATAGGAAAGAAGAACTCACTCTTGCTACACAAGGTCCAACGAGATTTGAACACAGGTGTTTTTGATAACCAAGAGACAGAACTTCTCAAAAAGATGGTGAAACAAGACCGGGAGATGGTGCAATTCACAGAAACCCCCCTTAGTGCATCATTTGGGGTATTTCCTCCATTCTCTGGCAACTCAGTCATCAGAGCTTCTCTTCAGTCGCAGCCACCAAATATAGCTCAGTTAGATTTTCAGCACATTTCTTCACCAAGCTTAAATACCTATTCACCTTCTTCTCAAACATCCACGAGGCCACCCCAGCTGGTTCAGACTGTAACCAACCAGAATTCCCCCATACCCAGCCCACAGACAATGGCTCTGTCACCCAGCTCTTTTACTGCTGCAGTTCCAAGTCCTTCTGTTCAGAGTCCATTGGCAGGCCGAACTTTCCAATATGGTTCACCAAATATATCACAGATGTCCTTGATGCAACAACAGCCAGTGCGCAGCCCTGCCCGAAGGCGTGATTCTAACAAAAGCACACAGGGTTTGCAAACAAGCAGCTTCAGCAAAGAAGTAAGACCACTCTCAGCATCTCAACCTTCTCTGCCTCATGAGGTGACACCAATGATTATCAGACCACATCCATCCTCAGGAGAACCACTAGCAGCAGTTACTGCTGTCCCAACCATGCAAAGTCCAGGACCTCAAGGAGGCATGCGAAGCACTGTTCCTCAAAGAATGACCCTCTTTCGACATATGTCCTCAGGAGCAATACCACCACTTCGAGGGACACAAGCAGCTCCACCAGCCCCAAAAAAGGAAACATCTGCAGTCTTAAATACAGATACTGATCAAGGAAGACCACGATTTCCCTCTAATTTATGACCCTAACAATTTTGTTTATTGCTGACCCTGTTAACATTGAATGCTAAAAACCCTACTACAAGGCAACGTCATTGTTCATGAGGATAGTCTTATCATCTTCTGACAGATTGGACATTGCTGTCCTCATGACACGCACAGCTCAACGAATGTAAAATATAACAGAATTAAAGATTATGAACCCTAATTTTCAGAGTTCTAATTAGTAAATTACAAGTCTTCCTTCCCTATGGATTTTGAACACATTGAATTGTTTTCTAAACTCTTGTAAAAATAGAATTAGAGGAACAGTAGCTCAATGATAATGTTCATCCAGTTGATGAAATGAAAGTCTCTGAGTGCACAGCAATGCAAATCCAGTTTGGGACCGAGTTTTTAAAGTGTTTCAATGCTGCTCTGTAAGCATCACCTACACCATACAGTGTTTCTTGCTGGAGAACTACTCATCAAGACATTGTGTCCTTTATCAACAAAGCATGGAACATCGAATATGTTTTGTAATGAACTTTCAATAGGTAATTCTGTAAATTCTGTTCCAGTATTATTCTGGGTGATAATTCTGCATGTTCACTGGTGGACTATGGACCAAGGTTAAACCAACCTGACATCTCTGCTAAAATAGACGAGACATTCCTCATTTTAGCTTCAGTGTTAAATGTATGCTGCATTTCAATGGATTCAGCTAATGGACATTTACCGTCAACATATATGTGGAGAAAAGGAAACATCCATGTCTTTGATGTTAGTATAAATGAAAATTTGCTTATTGTGGTAACTGGGACTTTTTCATTTCCATTCCTTTTCGCCCTCTCATTTTCCATTGCTTTGAAAAATAAATAAGTTGTAGACCTGGAAGGTTGTTAAAAAATGCTGACAAAGGCAGCATCACATGATGTTTGTAAGTAAAATGCTGCACAACTTTAATATTGCAATGTCTTATTTATTTAAATTAATAGGTTTTTTTGGTTAAATAACACCTCCAAACAGTCAAACTAGTCTTTTTCCTTTAATTTGTTTCTTCATTTTCACTGTAATGGGTAACTTACCAAGTTTGCTCAAAATTTGCAATTTTAGTAAACATTTCCAATTTGTTCTGTGTATGATTCAAGAAAGAACATTAAAGACAAGATTTAAAGCCATAATCTCATGATTTTATTCATATTTTAAAATTCAATAATATGTATGACTATGTTTAGTTCTTTCTGCATTCTACAAATGTATTTGTGAACTTTTGTTCTTAAAATAACCAAGGTCATTCTCTTAATCGAGATCTAGATTATCTTTTCTTTAAATCACATTAACCTTCAGGGTGATTTGGTTCTTTATCAATTTAACTCGTTAATGAATGACAGATTGAAAGACATGGATATATTTATTTCCTTCATCATTTCCCTGTACCAATTCCCCTCAAAAATGAAAGAAAAAAGTTGTATATAATTTTTGTTGAATGATACATATGACTGAAACGATGTTGTTATTTTAATTTGCTTGCTACATGAGAAAATATGGCTTTAACTTTGCTTATCATATGCAGTACAAATAGCTACATATTTTTGGAATGCAAAACACTGATTTATTAAATCGAAATCAAATGGAACAAATAAAGGAAAAAGGATTTATTTAAATAGGAAATTGTGTTTTGTGAGGTTTTTTTCTGATGTTTTTGGCTTCTTTTAACAAGCTATTGTTTTCCTCATTATTTATTTTATAAAGTTTAACTTACAAATAACATTTCTTGAGCTATTGTGTGGTCTAAATTGTAGTAATTTTACACATATGTATACAAATGAAAGTTTTAGATAGATCTCCATCTTGATATCATGGAATGATGTTAGAATTCCAGAAACTGAAATATTGACTATTTTGCTTAGGTGTTGAACTTTGGGAAAGAAAGGGCAGGGATCACAAGCTAATGGGTTAAGGGCATCGTTTATCTTTGTAAAAACAGATTTATGTTTGTCACAGATGGCACTGATTAATGTATATATTAACATATATGTGCAGAAATTGAATAGGATTAACATAATGTAAAATATAAAAGATATATATTACATATAGATATATATATACATATATATATGCCTATTCTGAATCCTGGTGTTGACACCATGACCTCTAATAGTTCGTCTTTGTATACATATATTTGCATTGAGATATGATTATCCCACACAACTTCATTGTAGTTCTCCTGTTCATTAACTGCACACGGCATAACAGTTGATGTTTGTTTGTACACTGTTGGACACTGGTGCTATGGGGAAGAAACAATGAATGTAAAATTCTTGTGGAAGGGCAACCTAGTCAGTGGACAAGCTGAATTCTTTTTTGCTATCTTTGCTTGTACTGAAACTTTAAAGATGAAAGGAGTAAAAACATTAAAAATCAAACATTATCCAAGTAATCAGTGAGGTTTTTCATCGACTCATCCTGTGAAACTAACACTCTCATGGAAAATCACACCCCACATCTTAATACTCTGAGATCAAACACGGCCTTTCCTAGAGATGTGTTTTCTTACCATTCATTTATCAGAAATAATAGATTGTTCTTTGCTTAATGCAAACTTGAGATGACCTCACTGATACTACATATTACACATACTACACATATCATTTCATGATAAGGTTGAAAGGTTGAGCTTTGGCACAAACGAGCTTTAGCTAATTGGCCACATTACAAATGGAAAGAGAAATGGTTGATGCATTTTTTTCTTGGGAACTACTTTGGTAATGTCCATTTTATGTCTCTAAACAATGCTAAAATGTCACTCCATTTGTTTATGGTGTGCTATGATTAAAATTGCCGTTGGTAAATGTCCTACCATTTGCCCATTTAGAGCCATTCTATCTAATTGGTTAACAATATGGTATCTTGAACAAAATTAAGGCTGTAATATTTTTCCTATATTTTCACATAAATGCCAGATTTGTAGCTGAACAGCATTAGCTTGACTGGAGACAGGTCTCATTCAGGGAAAATGTCATCAGCACTACAGGCAGAGTAATGTGTAGGAAGGAACTGCAGATGCTGGTTTAAACCGAAGATAGACACATAAAGACACAATCCAAAGATAGACACAACAAAGCTAGACACCAGAGATGCTGCCTGTTCTGCTGAGTTACTCCAGCGTTTTGTGTCCTATCTGCAGGCAGGGTAGTTGTGTGGTGTGTACCCATGCTATCAGATCTTCCTTGATATCATTTTCAATGAATGGAATCAACTGCTAAAATTGGGTTCCATGAGGCTGGTAAAGATGGCTTAAATATTATCTTTTGCACAACATTTGACTCCAATTCACCTGATTTGAGAAAATGACAATACCATACACAGAAAGCTCTGCTCACCACTATCCAACACTTGACCTTTAATTTCTCCATGGTATTTTCTGAACAAGTTTCTTGTCTGAACCTGTTAAATTCCTATGAGGATTTAGTTTGACATCCTAATTATCATAGGATACCTCATCCAAATGTCATTCCTCTTAGATGATTCTAAACATTGACTTTAGGTGCTATTTACTGCAGTTAAACTCAATCGATCCTCATAGGCTGCCAAAGGCATCCTTCTACTTCATTTATGGGATGAGAATGTCAATAGTTAAGCCATTAAAAGTGACAGTGAGATAAATATTTGAACTGTTACAATCTTTCCATTGAAAGTACCCCAACAGTGGTATACAGTTCGGGGCTCTGGCTATGGTGGACCATCAATTACTATCAAGTCAGGATGGTGCACAAGTTACACACAAAACTGGTGATGGTGCATCCATGCCACTACTGACCTTGTCCATCTTGAAGCAAACATTATGGGTTTTGGAGGTGCCATAGAAATCACCTAAGTGGGTACTGCTGATCTTTTTTATTGATGATTCACACTTTAGATGGTGGTGGAGGGGGTGAATACTTTACGAAACCAAGCAGGTTACTTAGTCTCGAAAGATGACGAGCTGTTTAAGATTTATTGATGCCACAGTCATACTGAAGAACACATTCCTGATTTGTGCTTTATAGAAAGGCTTTGGTTTACAAGCACAGCCTTAGGAATCCATATTTATGGTAGATATATCTGTGCAACAAGAGGAGCAGAGCCCAAGGCTGATTTTCTCTTTGAAGGGGAGTTGGACACCCCAACCCCATCCCATTCTGAGATCAGCTAATATCAAGACCAACTGTAAGGTACTGTCATGGTCAAGAAGACTCAATTCCTCACAGTCTCAACAACCAAGCACTCCACTCACATTCAGGTGTCTGCTAACAGGAAGCATTTTTTAATTACTTTGGACCAGGCAGTCCTATACATTAAGTGTAAACAACTTTACTTTGATCCATTTTTCTTTAGACTTTAAAGATACAGTGCAGATATAGGCCCTGCAGCCCACTGGTCCATGCTGACCAGCAATCATCTCCTACACTTGCACTCTCCTATACACTAGGGACAATTACAATTTGTACTGAAGCCAATTAACCTACAAACCTGTACATCTTTGGAGTGTGGGGGGAAACCGCAGCACCTGGAGAGAACCCAAGGGTTCGTAGAGAGAACATACAAAGTCCGTATAGATAGCACTCAGGATAGTCAGGATCAAACAGGCACTGTAGGTCAGCAACTCTACCACTGCGCCGCACTGGTTGTCGGGTTGTCGGCTTAAATTGGTCGGTGTGGATTGATTGGCCTGTTTTTTCTGGCTTTATTTTGTTATTCACTTTGGATAAATACATGTCCTGTTTCCACATTGCACTAATCGTATTGACAGCAACATTGTAGTTTAAGTACATGCCCAATGATTCTCCCTCATAAATTGTGCAATTATGTGTGAAAAATCAAGTGAAGCAATCAAATAATAGATTTGTTAAACTCTCCAGTAAAGCAAGTTCTTCCACCGTTCTCATGAAATCCAAGAAATTGATTTCTTCGATCAAATTGATAATCTACCATTTATTGGAAACAACAATACAGCTTTAGATGTTTAAGCTCTTTGAATATACATGCTGATCTGAAGTGTATTGCACAAGGCAGATTTTAGATCATATCGCAAAAGCAACCTCATTTGTGCTTGATTCTCCGTGATTCCATTATCCCATAAATTTGCCATGTGGCACTGGGTACAGAGTACAAAACCATTGAAATGTCAGTAATAAATGCCATTAAACCTATGTGGGTACAGAGGAATTTACTCTGCAAAACTAATTCATTCAGAATACATCTGGTGAGGTGATGAGCTGTCAAATCAAATCAGAGTGCTAAAAATAATGGAAATTGTATGCACTTTTTGATGCATCATCGCACAAACAGTCACCATGGAGAATATCACCTTCAATCTGGAGTAATTATGCCATTTGATGAAATAGATTAATGATAAATGAAACACAAATGCTGGTTCTCTTGTAACAGTTCAAATAAAGCTTAGGTTTATCAGTTTCACCGTGGCACAGCAGTAGAGTTGCAGCCACAGCAGTACAATGCCAGGGACCTGGGTTCGATCCTGACTACGGGTGCTTATCTGTACGGAGTTTGTACGTTCTCCCTGTGACCTACGTGGGTTTTCTCCGGGATCTCCAGTTACCTCCTACACTCCAAAGTCGTACAGGTTTGTAGGCTAATTTGCTTGGTATAATTGTAAATTGACCCTAGTGTGTCGTTGGTCGGCACGGACCTAGTGGGCCGAAGGGCCTGTTTCTGCGCTATATCCCTAAGCTAAACCCAGTCTGCTAAATTTATTTTACAGGTATCTCTTGGTCTAGGAAACTATTAGGATGACAGCACAAAGGTGACCAAGTCAATGCTGCCCCTTAGATAAACTCTTGTTTAGTCCCACACCCCAGTTGAAAGTTCCTGCGAAATCTGATACCACCACTCATTCGGGTAATGTCAAGAGTCAAGAGAATCAAGAGTGTTTTATTATCATGTGTCCCAGATAGAACAATTAATTTTTTCTTGGTGCAGCACAACATACTGTATAATGTACTCAAGTTCTTAATTTCATGTTTGGAAAATGTTCCTGCTCATTTCCACTGCTATTTATTTGAAATCGGTGGTGAGGAAGATGCTGGAGTCAATTATAAAAGATGAGATAGCCGAACGTTTGGATAGCAGTAACAGGATCATTCCGAGTCAGCATGGATTTACGAAGGGGAAATCATACTTGACTAATCTTCTGGAATTTTTGGAAGATGTAACTAGGAAAATGGACAAGGGATAGCCAGTGGATGTAGTTTACCTGGACTTTCTTTGTTCACCAGTCTACCAGTGGATGTAGTGTACCTGGACTTTCAGAAAGCATTTGATAAGGTCCCACATAGGAAATTAGTGGGCAAAATTAGGGCACATGGTATTCGGGGTAGAGTGCTGACATGGATAGAGAAGTGGTTGGCAGACAAGCAAGAGTAGGGATTAAAGGGTCCCTTTCAGAATGGCAGGCAGTGAC
>CM075977.1:352914312-353026549 GCA_038087875.1 Malacoraja senta
GAAGGAAGTTTAGAAGTTTTCTGTCCTTCTCGGACAAAGGTTATTACCTTTGGATGAAGGGATTCAAAGTAACATTAGCAAATTTGCAGATGACGCAAAGCTGGGTGGCAGTGTGAACTGTGAGGAGGATGCTATGAGAATGCAGGGTGACTTGGACAGGTTGGGGGAGTGGGCAGATGCGCGGCAGATGAAGCTTAATGCAGATAAATGTGAGGTTATCCACTTTGGTAGCAAAAAACAGGAAGGCAGATTACTATCTAAATGGCGTCAAGTTGGGAAAAGCGGAAGTACAATAGGATCTGGGGTTCCTTGTACATCAGTCCATGAAAGTAAGCATGCAGGTAAAGCAGGCAGTGAAGAAAGCGAATGGCATGTTGGCGTTTATAACAAGAGGAAACGAATATAGGAGCAAAGAGGTCCTTCTGCAGTTGTACAGAGCCCTAGTGAGATAACACCTGGAGTATTGTGTGCAGTTTTGGTCCCCTAATTTGAGGAAGAACATTCTTGCTATTGAGGGAGTGCAGTGTAGGTTTACAAGGTTAATTTCCGGGAGTTTAGAATGATGAGAGGGAATCTCATTGGAAACATATAGGATTGTTAAGGGTTTGGACACGCTAGAGGCAGGAAACCTGTTCCCAATGTTGGGGGAGTCCAGAACCAGGGGCCACAGTTTAAGAATAAGGAGTAAGCCATTTAGAACGGAGACGAGGAAACACTTTTTCTCACAGAGTGGTGAGTCTGTGGAATTCTCTGCCTCAGAGGGCGGTGGAGGCAGGATCTTTGGATGCTTTCAAGAGAGAGCTAGATAGGGCTCTTAAAAATAGTGGTGTCAGGGGATATGGGGAGAAGGCAGGAATGGGGTACTGATTGGGGATGATCAGCCATGATCACATTCAATGGCGGTGCTGGCTCGAAGGCCTACTCCTGCACCTATTGTCTATTGTCTATTGAAATCTATGACCTCTGTTCACCAGTCTACCAGTTTGAGAAAACAATTATAACCTATTTCCTTTATCCAATTGTATTATTATTTTAAATCATGTTAATGTCTTGAACTACCCTGCTTTAAAATTGTGGACAAAGGAGGAAAAGCAGCAGAGAAAATTAAAATCTTTTTTATTTGCAAATTCATGCATTTCTGGATGAATGCAGGTAGCTTGTTGAGCTGAACGGAAAGCTTTTTAAAGTTGAAACTGTTTTTACGTTTACAACCAAAAATCGGGGGTTTTGAGAAAGAAAAATTAAAATCAAAGATTTTCTCCATTGATGCTGCCTAACCCACTGAGTTACTCCAGCATTTAGTACCTATCTTTGTCAAAGATTAGGACTTGTGTATGACTGGTGTGGATCAATAATCTTGTTTTACTTACATGTCTGGGAACTAATGAACATTATGTGCATTTGCCTTTTGAAACTCGAATGTGCCTTTTTTTAAAATAATTCAAGCTTATTTTTAAAGTAAAAGTTGAGATGTATATAGGCTTCAGGGAAGGGTATGCATCTTAAATCTCACAGAGAATGTCAACAGCCTGAATTACAAGAAGTGGCAAGGATTCGGCTAACAAAGCAAAATCTGGATGATTTGTTATTGGTATTTGATACTAGAGGAAGGTTATGTCACTTTTAGTTTCATGATGAACATCAGTCAAATGTTTAAGAAAGAACTGCAGATGCTGGAAAAATCGATGGTAGACAAAAAATTCTGGAGAAACACAGCGGGTGAGGCAGCATCTGTGGAGAGAAGGAATAGGCGTCGTTTCAGGTCGAGACCCTTCTTCAGACTGATGTCTCCCCCCCCCCCCCCCCCCCTTCAGTCTGAAGAAGGGTCTCCACCAGAAACATCACATATGCTGCCTCACCCGCTGAGTTTTCTCCAGCATTATTGTCTACCATCAGTTAAATTAATTTGTAAGGATTTTCCAATTGATAAAGATATTAAATCAATTAGTTGGGCTAATTGATTCCATATTGACTCTATGCTGATTGGGAAGCTGACCTATTTTGAGGAAATCGAAAAATAGATCTATTCAAATACGTGTAGAAACAAGGTACTGCAGATGCTGGTTTACACAAAAGGACACAGAGTGCTGGAGTAACTCAGTGAGTCAGGCAGCATCTGAAGAAAGGTCCAAATCCAAAATGCCACTTACCCATGTTACTCCAGAGATGCTGTTTGACCTGCTGAGTTACTTCAGCACTTTGTGTCCATTCAAATACATCCTTGGATCTCCTGGGAATCTATCAGATATTTAAGAGTCTCTGAGCAAGAATTTAGTAGCACTGTAATGGCCTTTCATTATTTTGGTGCCAACTTGCTTTTTTTTAAATCAGGCAATTAATCACATTGAAACAAATCATAGAACGGCAATAGCTCTTGTCCTCACACTGGCTGCAGAATATTTTTATATGGTGGCTAAATTGCTCAACTAGATCTTTGAAGAATCAAAGATAGACACAAACTGCTGGAGTAACTCAGTGGGACAGACAGCATCTCTGGACGTTTCAGGTCAAGATCCTTCTTCAAACGAGATATGAAAGGGTACAAAGAGCGCCTGCTATGATCTGCTCTTTTCACGCCTGATCCTTCCATATCTCATTTCCCTCTCCCCTAACTCTCAGTCTGCAGAAGGGTCTCGACCGGAAAGGTCACCTATTCCTTCTCTCCAGAGATGCTGCATGTCCCATTGAGTTACTCCAGCATTTTGTGTCTTTGGTGTAAACCAGCATCTGCAGTTCCCTCCTACACACTTTGAAGAATCAACATGTATTTTTTTCAGCAAACGACTGGGAAATAACTAAATTGCAGAACTATAATTAAGATCCAAACCTTTACTTTCAATTCTTGCTGATGCTTGCCACTAATCAGAAGTCCTGTGATGCTGTGTCCTGCAGAATGCTTGGCTTCCTCTCAACATTCAGCCTTAAAATATCCAGTCCCATTACTAATCTAACTTCCAGTCATTTTTTATTCTGATCCTGAAGAAACCCAATGTTTCTCCTACTGCGACATCAATGGGAGATATGTTGGCACATGTTTAAGCTTCAAAGCCAATTCTTCCCTGTTAAAGAATATTACAGTGTGATCAGCAACATTAGATTCAGAGGATCAGCCAATTCAAGTCAAGTCAAGTCAAGTGAGTTTATTGTCATGTGTCCTGATAGGACAATGACATTCTTGCTTTGCTTCAGCACAACAGAACATAGTAGAAACATAGAAACATAGAAAATAGGTGCAGGAGTAGGCCATTTGGCCCTTCGAGCCTGCACCGCCATTCGATATGATCATGGCTGATCATCCAACTCAGTATCCCATCCCTGCCTTCTCTCCATACCCCCTGATCCCTTTAGCCACATCTAACTCCCTCTTAAATATAGCCAATGAGCTGGCCTCAACTACCTTCTGTGGCAGAGAATTCCACAGATTCACCACTCTCTGTTAAAAAAATGATTTTCTCATCTTGGTCCTAAAAGACTTCCCTCTTATCCTTAAACTGTGACCCCTAGTTCTGGACTTCCCCAACATCGGGAATAATCTTCCTGCATCTAGCCTGTGCAACCCCTTAAGAATTTTGTAAGTTTCTATAAGATCACCCCTCAATCTTCTAAATTCTAGCGTGTACAAGCCGAGTCTATCCAGTCTGTCTTCATATGAAAGTCCTGCCATCCCAGGAATCAGTCTGGTGAACCTTCTCTGCACTCCCTCTATGGCAAGAATGTCTTTCCTCAGATTAGGAGACCAAAACTGTACGCAATACTCCAGGTGTGGTCTCACCAAGAATCTGTACAACTGCAGTAGAACCTCCCTGCTCCTATACTCAAATCCTTTTGCTATGAATGCTAACATACCATTTGCTTTCTTCACTGCCTGCTGCACCTGCATGCCTACTTTCAATGACTGGTGTACCATGACACCCAGGTCTCGTTGCATCTCCCCTTTTCCTAATCGGCCACCATTCAGATAATAGTCTACTTTCCTGTTTTTGCCACCAAAGTGGATAACCTCACATTTATCCACATTATACTGCATCTGCCATGCATTTGCCCACTCACCCAGGCTATCCAAGTCACCTTGCAGCCTCCTAGCATCCTCCTCACAGCTAACACTGCACCCCAGCTTCGTGTCATCCGCAAACTTGGAGATGTTGCATTCAATTCCCTCATCCAGATCATTAAGATATATATTGTCAATAGCTGGAGTCCCAGCACTGAGCCTTGCGGTACCCCACTAGTCACTGCCTGCCATTGTGAAAAGGAGCCCGTTTACTCCTACTCTTTGCTTCCTGTTTGCCAGCCAGTTCTCTATCCACCATCAATACTGAACCCCCAATACCATGTGCTTTAAGTTCGCATACTAATCTCTTATGTGGGACCTTGTCGAAAGCCTTCTGACATGTAGGCATTGACAACAAGGCATTCTATAAATAAATATATACACACATGAATCAATATACTGATCAAGTGCAAATAACAGTTAATTGGCTAATACAGTTCAGTGTTTTGTCCGAGCCAGGTTTAATAGCCTGATGGCTCTGGGGAAGTAGCTATTCCTGAACCTGGTCATTGCAGTCTTCAGGCTCCTGTACCTTCTACCTGAAGGTAGTAGGGAGATAAGTGTGTGGCCAGGATGGTGTGGGTCCTTGATGATACTGCTAGCCTTTTTGAGGCAGCGACTGTGATAGATCCCCTCGATGGAAGGGAGGTCAGAGCCGATGATGGACTGCGCAGTGTTTACTAAAACAGTTCTGAACTTAAAGAAAGGTAACTTTGAGGGTATGAGACGTGAATTGGCCAAGATTGACTGGCAATTAGTTCTAAAAGGGTTGACGGTGGATATGCAATGGAAGGCATTTAAAGACTGCATGGATGAACTACAAAATTTGTTCATCCCAGTTTGGCAAAAGAAATAAATCAGGGAAGGTAGTGCATCCGTAGATAACAAGGGAAATCAGGGATAGTATCAAAGCAAAAGATGATGCGTACAAATTAGCCAGAAAAAGCAGCATACCAGAGGACTGGGAGAATTCAGAGACCAGCAGAGGAGGACAAAGGGCTTAATTAGGAAAGGGAAAATAGATTATGAAAGGAAACTGGCAGGGAACATAAAAACTGACTGCAAAAGTTTTTATAGATATGTGAAGAGAAAGAGATTAGTTAAAACAAATGTAGGTCCCTTGCAGTCAGAAACAGGTGAATTGATCATGGGGAACAAGGATATGGCGGACCAATTGAATAACTACTTTGGTTCCGTCTTCACTAAGGAAGACATAAATAATCTGCCGGAAATAGCAGGGGGCCGCGGGTCAAAGGAGATGGAGGAACTGAGTGAAATCCAGGTTAGTCGGGAAGTGGTGTTGGGTAAATTGAATGGATTAAAGGCCGATAAATCACCAGGGCCAGATAGGCTGCATCCCAGAGTACTTAAGGAAGTAACTCCAGAAATAGTGGATGCATTAGTGATAATTTTTCAAAACTCTTTAGATTCTGGAGTAGTTCCTGAGGATTGGAGGGTAGCAAACGTAACCCCACTTTTTAAGAAGGGAGGGAGAGAGAAAACGGGGAATTACAGACCAGTTAGTCTAACATCGGTAGTGGGGAAACTGCTAGTCACTTATTAAATATGGGATAGCAGCACATTTGGAAAGTGGTGAAATCATTGGACAAAGTCAGCATGGATTTACGAAAGGTAAATCATGTCTGACGAATCTTATAGAATTTTTCGAGGATGTAACTAATAGAGTGGATAGGGGAGAACCAGTGGATGTGTTGTATCTGGACTTTCAGAAGGCTTTCGACAAGGTACCACATAAGAGATTAGTATACAAACTTAAAGCACACGGTATTGGGGGTTCAGTATTGATGTGGATAGAGAACTGGCTGGCAAACAGGAAGCAAAGAGTAGGAGTAAACGGGTCCTTTTCACAATGGCAGGCAGTGACTAGTGGGGTACCGCAAGGCTCAGTGCTGGGACCCCAGCTATTTACAATTTATATTAATGAACTGGATGAGGGAATTGTAGGCAACATCTCCAAGTTTGCAGATGACACTAAGCTGGGGGGCAGTGTTAGCTGTGAGGAGGATGCTAGGAGACTGCAAGGTGACTTGGATAGGCTGGGTGAGTGGGCAAATGTTTGGCAGATGCAGTATTATGTGGATAAATGTGAGGTTATCCACTTTGGTGGCAAAAATAGGAAAGCAGACTATTATCTAAATGGTGGCCGATTAGGAAATGGGGAGATGCAGCGAGACCTGGGTGTCATGGTACACCAGTCATTGAAAGTAAGCATGCAGGTGCAGCAGGCAGTGAAGAAAGCGAATGGTATGTTAGCTTTCATAGCAAAAGGATTTGAGTATAGGAGCAGGGAGGTTCTACTACAGTTGTACAGGGTCTTGGTGAGACCACACCTGGAGTATTGCGTACAGTTTTGGTCTCCAAATCTGAGGAAGGACATTATAGCCATAGAGGGAGTGCAGAGAAGGTTCACCAGACTGAATCCTGGGATGTCAGGACTTTCATATGAAGAAAGACTGGATAGACTTGGCTTATACTCGCTAGAATTTAGGAGATTGAGAGGGGACCTTATAGAAACGTACAAAATTCTTATGGGGTTGGACAGGCTAGATGCAGGAAGATTGTTCCCGATGTTGGGGAAGTCCAGGACAAGGGGTCACAGCTTAAGGATAAGGGTGAAATCCTTTAAGACCGAGATGAGGAAAAACTTATTCACACAGAGAGTGGTGAATCTCTGCCACAGAGGGTAGTTGAGGCCAGTTCATTGGCTATATTTAAGAGGGAGTTAGATGTGGACCTTGTGGCTAAGGGGATCAGGGGGTATGGAGAGAAGGCAGGTACGGGATACTGAGTTGGATGATCAGCCATGATCATATTGAATGGCGGTGCAGGCTCGAAGGGCCGAATGGCCTACTCCTGCACCAATTTTCTATGTATCTATGTATCTATGTAGTCTTTTCCTCTCCAGGGCGCTCAAGTTGCCGAACCACGCCACGATGCAACCGGTCAGCATGCTCTCTACTTTGCACCTGTTGAAGTTAGAGAGAGTTCTCGGACCAGGAAAGATCTTCAGAGGTGTGCACGCCCAGGAATTTGAAGCTCTTGACCCTTTCAACCATCGACCCGTTGATATAAACGGGACTGTGGGTCCCCATCCTACTCCTTCCAAAGTCCACAATTTGTTCCTTGGGTTTGCTGGTGTTGAGGGCCAGGTTATTGTGCTGGCACCATATGGACAGTTGCTCGATCTCTCTTCTATACTCTGACACATCCCCATCAGTGATACGTCCCACAACAGTGGTGTCGTCAGCGAACTTGATGATGGAGTTCGCACAATGTCTGGCTACGCAGTCATGAGTATAGAGTGAGTATAGCAGGGGGCTGAGCACGCAGCCTTGAGGCGCTCCCGTGCTGATTGTTATCGAGTCTGACACATTTCCACCAATACGAACCGACTGTGGTCTGAGAGTGAGGAAGTCGAGGATCCAATTGCAGAGGGATGCGCAGAGACCTAGTTCTGCGAGTTTGGTAACCAGCTTGGAGGGGATGATTGTATTAAATGCCGAGCTGTAATCGATGAATAACAGCCTGACATATGAGTTTTCGTTGTCCAAGTGGTCCAGAGCGGAGTGGAGGGCCAGCGAGATCGCATCCACCATTGATCTGTTGTGGTGGTAAGCGAACTGCAGTGAGTCCAGGTTTTTGTCGAGGTAGGAGTTGATCTACGTCATGATCAACCTCTCAAAGCACTTCATCACCACAGGTGTTAGTGCCACAGGTCGATAGTCATTGAGGCACGTCACCTTACTCTTCTTGGGCACTGGTATAATTGATGCCCTTTTGAAGCAGGTGGGAACCTCAGACCTCAGAAGTGAGAGGTTGAAAATGTCCGTTAAATCTCCAACCAGTTGGTCCGCACAGGTTTTTAGAACACGACCAGGTATACTATCAGGTCCAGGCGCTTTTTGAGGGTTCACCCCTCTGAAGGATTTCCTGACGTCGGCCTCTGTGACTGAGACTGAAATACCATTACAGCGAATGGGGGCTCGGGAAGGCACATCGTTGTTCTCCCTATCAAAGCGTGCGTAAAACGCATTGAGCTCATCGGGGAGTGATGTTTCGCCGACATTCGAGCTGCCTCCTGATTTCGACTTGTAAGAGGTGATTGCATTCAGGCCCTGCCACAGCCGCCGAACATCAGTCTCTTCAGTTTGGAGCAGAAGTCCCTTCTGGCCTTTTTGATGGCCTTACCAAGGTCGTATTCTCCACAGTACCTTAGTATCACAGTATCACAGTATCAAGGCCTTACCAAGGCCAATTCTCCACAGTATCAGCCACATGTTTGTTCTGTTTCATGTAATCAGTGTGCTGAGGATAGGTACAGGAGATTTCTCAACAGTGCAGAACAGGTGCAGTGAATTTGCAGCCAATAGACAATGGGTGCAGGAGTAGGCCATTCGGCCCATCTAGCCCATTTTTTATCTCTTCCAACTTCTAGTAATGAACATCAAGCATACAGAGATTAATTTGATCTATTGTTTCAGAGACCCACATTAATTGGTTGTTGCTTTTGCCACTAAGGGTATGTTATTTATGGATTAGATGGAGTTCATTTATGGGCCCTTAAAGGGCCATCTATTGTGCAAATGGCCATTCAGATCGTCCAAAAATGTACAGTTTTACCCAATATAGTAGTGCCATGGTGTTTTTCACACCAGATCTTGCAATAACCTTGCATAGATCTGTAGAGCTCACAGTTGCTCTGTCATTGCTGAACAAAGTGCTGAGATGCAAGACAGCATTTAAAGCATCCATGTTGCAGAGGCAGAAAAGGATGCCATGGAGCTGGGAAGTGAAGATGTGAAAAAGGCAGGGATACTCATCCTAATGTGTCGGAGTAACTGCGTCGCATCCTACCCCGCATGTGATGCTTACTTAGGCTGATTAATGACCAGTGATCGCAAAGCACAGGTCGCAAGTATTATTTAAAATGATTGTGATCAATGAAGGGAGTTCCAGTCAATCCTTTTACATAATATTTCTCCATTGGCTATTAAAAAGTGAGCTAAGATATGCTGAGTGTATGTCAGTGATGTGACAGTATGAACTCCTTAATTCCTGTCACATTCGCAAACCCTGTGCAATGTGCTCCTCGTAACATTGTCTCAATTATGAAAGTTGTAGTTCCTCCCTAGAGCTCCAATTTCTGCTGGCAGTGGGAGGAAATTTGCACTGAGCACCTGGCAAATGTCAGCTGTGTTACATTGAATTGCTTCACCAGAGATGCCAAACCAAATTCTCAGTGGTCACTAACTGACCCAGAAATGATAGCCAGCATGAGTAGCATGTGCAAAGCAGCTGCAATGTCCAATTTGCACATGTCATGGTGTCATAGAGATATGAAACACTGAAACAGGCCCTTCAGCCCAACTCATCCAATTGCGTCAATGACATTGCTTCAATTATACTTTATTGTCACATGTACCTAGGTACAGTGAAATTCTTTTGCTTTTGCATACAATCTGGTTAAAAATCGTACAGCAGACTTCACCTAAGCAGTGCATAAAGAATTGCCACGGTTCTGCCACCAACCAAGATTCAAAAATCTTATCTTCTCGCAGCGGCGAACCAGGCCTGCCACAGGGTCCCACTTCATTCTCAGCGGTGTGACCCGCCAGGTTGCTCGTGTGGGCCCGCCCACCTGGTGGATCTAGGCACGTCAGTCGTTTAGCTCCGCGGAGCATCTGGGAGCCTTCTGCTGCTGCGCAAGTTGCTTAACCAATTGACCCAGTTGCTTAACTGAGCTAGTCCCACTTGCCTCCACCTTGTCCATAGCCCTTCAAACCTTTCTTATCCATGTACCAGCACAAGTGACTTTTAAATGTCATAATTGTACCTACCTACATCCACCACCTCCTCTGGCTGCTCATTCCATTTACATACCAAATTCAGCTCATGTCCTTTTTTTAAACTTTCCCCTCTCGCCTTAAAACCATGCCCTGTAGTTTTGGACACTCCTACCCTGGGGAAAAAGATTGTGGCTATTCGTCTTACCTATGCCCTTTATGATTTTCTATACATTTATAAAGTCACCCATTAGCCTCCTATGCTCCAAGAAGAAAACTCCTAATAATTCAAATTCTCCAGCTATAACATATGTCCCAACCTATGTTCACACTATCCTGACTGATGAAAGCAAGCATGCCAAACACCTTCTTCAGTATCTATTGAGCCTACCTGTGGCAACACTTTCAAGGAATTATGTACCTGCACCCCTGGGTCTCTCTGTTTTTAGATAGATAGAGATAGATCCTTTATTGTCATCCAGACCTTTCGGTCTGAACGAAATTATGTTGTCTGTTATACTACACTCCCCAAGGTTCTTCCATTTATTGTGCAAATCCTGCCCTGGTTTGGCTTACCAAAATATAAAACCTTGCATTTAACTGAATTAAACTCCCACCTGCCATTCGTCAGCATGTTGGCCCTGCTGAGCAAGATCCCATTGAAATCTTAGATAACCTGCTTCATCATCCAGCATACCACCAATGTTAGTGTTATTTACATACTTTACTGACCATGCCATCTACAAGCTCATCCAAATCGTTAATATAAACAACATACAACAGGGGACCCAGCACCAGCTACTGTGATACAATCTATTTTGCAGCCTCCCGGTCTGCAAAACAACTCTCAACCACCCCAAAGATAGACACAAAATGCTGGAGTAACTCAGTGGGACAGGCAGCATCTCTGGAGAGAAGGAATGGGTGACGTTTCGGGTCGAGACCCTTATTCAGACCACCCTCCTCTGCTTTCTACCTTCAGGCCACTTTTGCATCCAGACAAATTTTGTATTTGGCTAGCTCATCCTGCATTCCATGTTCTCTAACCTCCCAGACCAGCCTGCCTTGTCAAAAGCCTTGCTAAAGTCCACTTAGACAATGTCTACCACACTGCCCTGTCAGCATGTTGGAGAAATGTAGCTTTGTGGAACAATTGGCTCAGCTGGGTTTGTTTTCTTTGGAACAGAGGAGGTGCAGGGAAGATTTTAATTAAGCATGTATATCATTGTGAGTGCCCCAGATAAAGTACATAACTGGAACCTATTTCTCACAACATAGAAATCTAGATCTATGTAACAGATTTTAGATAATTGAATTAGAGGGAAAGACACCTGGTTGAGCTCTCACAGTGTCACAGCCTCAGGGCAACAAGAAATGGGAAATGGAATTAGTGCTAATAGTCTTTCTCATCAGGCAAGATATAATCAACCAAATTCTGTGCTATGAAGTTTTATGATTGCAAATTGTAATTTTAATACTTTAACACCAGTACGAATATAATACATCCAAGTCTGTGTACAAGTTCTGCAAAACTAATACATCTGCTATTTCAACTGTCTTAATTTCAACTCTATCCATCCCATGATAGACATATTGGGATTTTAACTTTCCCTTATGTGGCTGTAAAAATGATATAATGTTTCTTATCTTCTGTTGATAATTTCCTTGATAATTTAATTTCATAGTTTTTTTTGCAATCCTAAAATTAAAAAAATGATACTTGTAACTGGGGTGGGGGTGGCACAGTGGTGCAGCGGTAGAGTTGCTGCCTTACAGCGCTAGGGACCCGGGTTGGATCCTGACAATGGGTGTCTGTGCAGAGTTTGTACGTTCTCCCCGTGACCGTACCCATGGGTTTTCCCCGGTTGCTCCGGTTTCCTCCCACATTTCAAAGACGTACAGGTTTGTAGGTTAATTGGCTTCGGTAAAGGTTGTAAATTGTCCCTAGTGTGTAGGATAGTGCTGGTGTACGGGGAACGCTGGTCGGCGCGGACCCGGTGGGCTGAAGGACCTGTTTCCACTCTTTCTCTAAACTAAACTAAAACTCCATTATCCATTATCCCACAAATAACAGTGTTAATGGAATTATTTTGCTCACAGCAACTATTCAAGAGCAACAGTATGGAAACACTCTCTTGGCGACATTCCAGCCTTTGTTTTTCAAATCTCAAAGATGTAGTGTTCTAAAAGATGTCAGTGCTTACTAACAAGGCATGTTAACTTGGATAAATGAATGCTTAAAATAATGTTTGGAAAAAGTAAGTTTTTATTTGCTTGGTGCAGTTTACAGTGTCAATTGACTGTTAATAATACAGGAACAGCAAAAAGGTAATCAAGTGACTTGCTCTGAGATTTGTTTCTATAAAAAGTTACTACATTCAGAGACGCTGAGGGTGAAAGATTTGTAAAAAGCCAAGTAACTGTCACTCATGGATGGTTAGCATAACCCTTTTTTTAGAACTGTGAAATCAATCATTTTCATAAATAACTTGCAGCTTCTTCACCTCCTGCTAAAAAGGTTTGTCAGCATTTTTAATCCAATGTTGAGTATGTTAGACAATCAAACACAGGAGGCCACAAGGCACCAGATATTCATTGTTTTACTAAATCATAAGATATTTTAAATAGTGGTTTACTTACTGTTAATGAAAATTTGCAGCTGATATCTTCATCACTTTATTAACTGGTGATATACATTTGTATTAGGGTTGCTTGTAAAGGCACAATGTCAATTTCCATTCACAACTCTGTGGCAAACAAAGTTGTCCACAACTGCATGCAGGAAGACCTAGATGATTTTCAGACATAGGGCTTATAACTGCAAACAACATTAGTTTAGTTTACTTTAGTTAGTTTATTGTCAGGTGTACTGAGGCACAGTGCAAAGCTTTTGTTGCGTGCTAAGCAGTCAGCGGAAAGACAATACTTGATTACAATTGAACCATCCACAGTGTACAGATATATGATAAAGGGAATACGATTTAGTGCAAGATAAAGTCCGATTAGTAAAGTCCAATTAAAGATGGTCTGAGGGTTTCCAATGTGGTAGATAGCAGCTCAGGACTGCTCTCGAGTTGTTGGTATTGGTTCAGTTGCCTGATAACAGCTGGGAAGAAACTGTCTCTTTATCTGGAGGTGTGTGTTTTCACATTTCTATACTTGCTCAATGGGAAAGAAGGGATTTGTGCCATACATGTTCCAGATAAAGACCATTTCTGAAAAAGCATCTGCCTGCCTATTCTTAACATTCAAAGACTTTACTACTGCCAAGATCTCCTTGCCCCCCCCCCCCCCCACCAACCACCCACATCCATGCTCCCCTCAATATTATAAAGGTCACTAACAAAGACTCAACTGGAGCATTCAGGTAATTGGTATAAGTGCGAGATCAGGTCTATGGAAGTGTCTCATCTCTTGACACCTTAAAGCCTTTCCGCCATCTATAAGACAAAACGTTGAAATACTCTCCCTTTGCTTGCTGGGTGCAGTTTCTGCAACTCTCAAAATGTTTGACACCGTACACAGAAAGTAGCCCATTTAATCATTACCCCATCAATCACCTGAAACATTCATTCTCACCATCATCAGTGCAATGTGATTGCAGTCAGAATTGCATACAAAATACGCTATAATTACTATTCTGACAGCATCCGTTGACCTCTATAAAGGACAAAGGAAATACCCATACCTGAGGTTGCCCTGCAAGTCAAATGTTATCCTGACATGGAAATGGATCACCATCACTTTCTTCCCCTTCCCCTATGCTGTATTTATGTACTCGTGTTTGAATTCATTGTATGCATGTACAGTATTATCTGATCTGACTGGATAACATGCAAAACAAAGCTTTTCTCTGTATCTTGGTACACATGACAGTAATGAACCTAAATCACCCATGTCTCTGACTATTAACCTTTGAAATTTACCCAATCGTATTATGGCAATATCTTCAACAGAAAGACTAAAATAGTTCAGGAAGAGGCCTCACTTCTGCTTTCTCAAGGGTTATTTGGGATAGAACATAGAACAGTACAGCACAGGAACAAGCCCTTCGGCCCAGAATGTCTGTGCTGAACACGATGCCAAGACAAACATTTATCTGCCCACATATAATAGTAAGATTAAACGAGAACTTACCAGTTTGAAGTTTGATCTGTATTTTATGAGGAGTTACGATGAGGGATTACATGAAGACCCCGTCCAGCACGCATGCGCGACATTCTTCAAAGCAGCGGTGTGGAATCACAGGAAACACAATAATTGAAATAAACATAGTAAAGAAAAGGAGAACTAAGATACCTGTTGATCTATATATTTGAGGGTGGGAGCGGAGGGCACGTAATCCCTCATCGTAACTCCTCATAAAATACAGATCAAACTTCAAACTGGTAAGTTCTCGTTTAATCTTACTATTTTACTTCGGAGTCACGTGAGTGACTACGTGAAGATTTTAAAGCTCTGTGATTTCAAACCGTGTAACAGTTCATACTTCACTCGCTGCCGAAGTCATTCAAGGGAGGAATTATGTTATCGTAATCAACCATAATCTGTTTGTAAACAATAATGGTATCTATTAAACAATAACAAAAGACAAAATGCTCCCCGGGCTTAAATTATATATTCTTGCAGATTTTAAAACTCTTTCTGCAAATAACACAGGTTCTGCTAGCGGCTTGTGGTAGAACGTTTGGAACGTTTTCTCCATGTTCATTCTTTTAGCCGCCGATGTGGATGCTGCCCTGGTGGAGTGAGATGTATATACATCAGTATCTACTCCAGCAGCTCCCAGTACCTGCTTGAGCCATCTCGAGATGGTTTGGCTCGACACCCAACCATGAGGTTTCTTGTGGCTGACCCATAAGGCTTTTTTTTATTTATTTATTTATTTATTTATTTTTTAAATTTATTTTTTTCCCTTCTCCCTCGAGAATCTCTTGTTGTGTTGATGTAAGTGAATAAGTGAGTCATGACACACAACCGTAGGTCAGGTGGGTATGCTCGGAAATCCATAACTAGGACTCAAGTTCCTGGCTTGCTCTGCTTTAGCAGCTCCTGAATGGTGAATGAGACCCGGTCTGGTGTTATAACCATGTTGTCCAGTCGCATTAAGTGGAGGGACTGGACTCTTTGTGCTGAGACTAGTAGCATCAGCATGACTGTTTTCAGGGTTAGATTTTCCAGGGTGAGAGACCTGGCTGGGGACCATCCCCCTTAGGTATGTCAGGACCACACTGACATCCCAGATTTGTGTATACCTAGGTCTAAGAGGGTTGGAGTTGACGATACTCCTCATGAGTTTGATCACCAGCGGGTGAGACCCTATGGCCTGTTGTCCTGGCACCTGTTTTAAGTAGGCTGACAGCGCACGTCTGGCAGTATTGATGGCGCTGTAGCTCAATCCTTCATTATGGTGAAGGCCCCCCAGGAACTCCAGTACATTGGTTATGGTTGCAGATGAGTACGTTGTCCCAGTAGTCGAGCAGTATCTTTCCACTTCCTGATGCTCGATAGGTATTGTTTCCTGGTGTACATACGGTGTCATCATGTTGATGGTCCTGTCAGACAATCCCAGTCCCAGCAGTGGTCTTTTGATAATCTGCAACCCAGTAGGTTAATTTTGGCATGGCATGGATGACTTATGCCTGATACAGGGTGTGTCAATAGGTCTGGGCTACTGGGAAAGGTCATAGGAGTTTCGATGACCATGTCGAGGACCACCTGGGAACCATGGCTGTGTAGGCCAGTTGGTACTATCAAAATACCTGAAGCAGAGTCCATCTGTATTTTGCGTAGTACCCTACAGATTAAGGCAGAAGGGGAAAAAGCATAGAAGAAATCTGTCCCCCAGTTCAGCGCGAATGCATCTATCGCTGCTGCCTCAGGGTGTGGTTCCCAAGGAACATACATTGGTACGTGGTGATTTAGTCTGGATGCAAAGAGATCGATATCTGGTGTGCCATATTGGTTTGTAATTTTAGCAAAGCTCTAGGATTTAACATCCATTCGGTGTTTATCATTGAATTTGCATGACCTGGCACTGTATTTAGCTTACCTGGTAGGTAAGTTGCTGATAGCCAAATATGTCTATCGACCCACCATTACCAGATTGTGTTGACCCAATTGTCACATGATATCGATTTTATTCCGGTCATATGGTTAATATAGGCCACCGCCGTGATATTATCAATTTGTAAATGAACATGCAAGTTGTGCATATTCCTAGAATATGCTTTAAAACCATAAAACGCACCCACATTTCCAAATAATTTATGCCCAGTGTTTGTAGTAAAGACGAGTCTAGGTTAGTCCATCTACCACCTGTGCTGGATATGGTATTAGTTGCTCCCCAGCCTTGAGCACTGGCATCTGTTTGTATAGTTAACGTTGGGTTATTGATGATGATAGGGCTGGAACTATGCCAAATGTGTTATATCCACCATTGTAACTTGATATTGCTTCAATGGGTAGTTTCATGGATCTGTCAAAGTGACCTGCATGTCGTTTCAACGCCTGTACTTTTGCCCTTTGTAGGTGCTGATAGTGCAGGGTCCAAATTGTGTAGCTGAAAATGCTGCTACCATTTTGCCAATTACTCTTGCCACTTGTCGGATGGTTGGTCGATTGCTTACCATTAAATTGTTGCACATCTGTGCCAATTCTGCTGCTTTACCTTTGGCAACGTTACAGACATGTGGATTGAGTTATTGTGAATCCTAGACAGTCCATAGTTGTGGATGGCGTCAACTTAGATTTATCTGGATGTATGACAAACCCTGGTTTCAAACAATTGTTTGGTAGCTAATACAGCTGATTTAGCCAACTCCATGTTTTGCCAACTATTAGGATATCATCAAGATACGCCATGACAATATGTCTTTGTTTCGTTAATGTTGCCAAGGCTGGTTTAATATCTTGGTAAATAGTCTAAGGCTGATGTCAACCCATTAGGCAACACTTTATACTGCCATAGTTGCCCCATCCAGGTAAATTTTCAGGTATCTGCGATGACCCTTGTGAATGGGTACTGAATAGTAGGCATCTTTTAAATCAATGCTTGCCATAAAGTATCCTTGGAAATCAGTTGTTTAGCAGTTACAAATGTTTCCATTTTGAAATGTACATACTTAATAAAGGTATTTAGTGAGGTTAAGTCAATGATGATGCGACATCCACCATCTTTTTTGCTTTTGGTAAATATATTTGAGACAAATTCCAAAGGATCATGTTTGGATTTCTCAATGACACCCTTTGTAAGTAACCTCCCCAGTTCTGCTTGAGCCTCTAGTTCTCTTTGACTGAGAGGGTAAAGACCCTTTGGGGTACGTGCTGAACTGGTGGCATGTTTTCTTGAATGAACTCTATTTTGTATCCCCGAATACTGTTAAGTATATAACTATCATTCGTGAGACACCTCCTGTTAGTACAGACCTCCTGTTAGTACAGTTCCCCATTTACATGCTGGTAGGAACCAGACCCACCTACCTCCATAGTTATGGTAGTGTTCCTTTCTTCCGTTTGTTCATCCGTCGTTATACTGCTGGATGTACTGCTGATGTACTGCTGATTGGGGGTGGCGCATTTTCCATGGGGTCCGCTCTGGGCCCTGGCCTAAAAAGGCTTTCGGGGATAGTATGCGGACCCCGAGCTTTCACCAGTTACCTAAATTTGACCTTGACTGGTGGACGCGGTGGGGTACTGCCGTCTGTTTTTTTGTGTGGGTGGCCTGCCCTCATGAGGCCAAATGCTTTGGACTCTTCCTCCAGGTCTTTCACTTGTCCTTCCAAATAACAGGATCTGCGGCTCTGAGGCCGGTGTTTTACACAGTCCTGCAAACCTGGGATTGAGGGCAGGTCTTATTCTCTCCTTGCGGAGGTTATTTATCTCATATTGGGTGTAGCACAGCAGAGCCAGAGTGTCTTGCTGGTTTGTGGTCAATCCACCCCATCCACGGAACGAGCATAGGCTGTTATCCCTGTCGTCAGGAGCTTGAGGATTTTAGCTCCTGGTTCCGGATACTCTGTCCCCCCCCCCAGATTTCGCTGTTAACAGCCGGTACATTGAGCGAACTGCAGTTTTCCAGCTCTAGTGCCTCATTAAGTACCTGTCTTGTAGGGGTTTGAGGGACAGGTGGTTGATGCTGGCCGCCAGTTTTGGCTCCAATGGCCGCCCTGCTCGTGGTGAAACCACGTAGCGAATCTCCACACCCAGCAGCTCTTCCTAATCCTGTACCCCAAGCGTACTCCCGACATCTTCAGCCAATGACCCCTGTTCCTGACCAGCCCAGCCCTGGTCGCCAACGCTGCCCTGCTTTGAGGGGAAAGCGATGGCCAGTGCATTGTAGAGCACTGCTGTGGGAGTGCCTGATCCCCCTGGCGAGACTGCTCTAGCTCTTGAAGCAAGTCTCGCTGGAGCAGTTGCTCCATGAGCCTTTCCATTCGGCTCAGGCGGCTAGTTCTGCCGCTCTAAGGCGGACCCTCCTCATCGGAGTCAGACATAACCGGCCGGTATTTATTTATTTTTTTTAAACTTTTCCTCCAGCCCGCTGCCGCTCATCAGGCTGCGCTAGCGGTACTGGGCTCGGCTCGGTCTCGATGAGGGTGGACCGCCGCATATGCGGTCCAGGTGCCGCCTCTCGCCCCCCACTGATGGAACACTCCCGTTCTGTTGGAGTCGTACGGGGGGCGGTTTTCTTCCTTTGCCGTGCTGCTCCTGTTCCCAGTTCCTCTGGAATAGAGAGCAGAGCACAGCTTGCGGATTACGACCTCAGTGTAAGACTTACCTGATGGTCCGCTGTTTAGTTTTCACCGATGTGTAGCGGGAGCGCATGTACTCCCGGTCGTCGCTGTTGCACTGCGTGAACGCTAATGTCGCGCATGCGTGCTGGACGGGGTCTTCACGTAGTCACTCACGTGACTCCGAAGTAAAATCTGTATTGCTGCATTCCCTGCATATCCATGTGCCTATCCAAAGTCTCTTAAATGCCACTATAGTATAACCATATAACCATATAAACATTACAGCACGGAAACAGGCCATCTCGGCCCTTCAAGTCCGTGCTGAACACTTTTAATTTTTTTTTAAAAATTACTTCCCCCTATTCCCATCTACCTGCACTCAGACCATAACCCTCCATTCCTTTCCCGTCCATATACCCATCCAATCTATTTTTAAAGGATAAAATCGAACCTGCCTCCACCACTTCCACTGGAAGCTCATTCCACACAGCTACCACTCTCTGAGTAAAGAAGTTCCCCCTAATGTTAACCCTAAACTTCTGTCCCTTAATTCTCAAGTCATGTCCCCTTGTTTGAATCTTCCCTACTCTCAATGGGAAAAGCTTATCCATGTCAACTCTGTCTAACCCGCTCATAATTTTAAAGACCTCTATCAAGTCCCCTCTTAACCTTCTGCGCTCCAAAGAATAAAGACCTAACTTGTTCAACCTTTCTCTGTAACTTAGTTGCTGAAACCCAGGCAACATTCTAGTAAATCTCCTCTGTACTCTCTCTATTTTGTTGACATCCTTCCTATAATTAGGCGACCAAAATTGTACTCCATACTCCAGACTTGGCCTCACCAATGTATTGTACAATTTTAACATTACATCCCAACTTCTATATTCAATGCTCTGATTTATAAAGGCCAGCACACCAAAAGCTTTCTTTACCACCCTATCTACATGAGATTCCACCTTCAGGGAACTATGCACAGTTATTCCTAGATCCCTCTGTTCAACTGCATTCCTCAATTCGCTACCATTTACCATGTACGTCCTATTTTGATTTGATTTGTCCTGCCGAGATGTAGCACCTCACATTTATCAGCATTTATCAGCCATTCGGCCCATCATATCTTCCTCCACCACCAGTCCCAGTCATGTGATAGGAGTAGAATTAGGCCATTCGGCCCATCATGTCTACGCCATTCAATCATGGCTGATCTATCTCTTCCTCCTAACCCCATTCTCCTGCCTTCTCTCCATAACCTCTCACACGTGTACTAATCAAAAATCTATCTATTTCTGCCTTAAAAATATCCACTGACGGCCTCTACAGCCTTCTGTGGCAGTCCTATAAAAGCTGTACCATGACTTCCTGACTCTCATAGTGCCCCGACTGATGAAGGTAAGCATACCATTTTCCTTCTTTACCACTCTATCCACTTCTGTTGCCACTTTCAGGGAGTTATGGACTTTGGCCCCACGATCCCTCTGTGCATCAATGCTGTTAAAGATATAGCTATGAATTGAATATTGTACAATTGTATATTGTATATTGGGGTTGAGAGGGAAAAATAGATTAGTCATGAATGAATGGCAGAGTAGACTCGATTGGCTGAAAGGCCTAAGTCCTATGGTATATATATCCTTTATATTGGACCTCCCAAAGTGCAACATCCCCAATCCTGGATTTTCCACTCGTCACTTTAATTTCATGTTTCATGTATCTTGTTGTGTTTTATGACTGTTGGCTGACCAATTTCTCTCCTGGGATAAATATTCTATCGTATTGATTCCAGATCCCAGATACTGGTGTTAGGCATTATAAAATCTAGACACAAAGTGCTGGAGTAACTCAGCAGGTCAGGAAGCATCTCTGGAGAACATTAATAGGTGACATTTCGGGTCAGGGCCCTGAAGAAATATCCCGAACCGAAACATCACCCATCCATGTTCCCCAGGGATGCTCCCTGACCCGATGAGTTACTAAAGCACTTTGTTCCTTTTTTAGTAAACCAGCATCTAGCACATATAGTAACCACCTGCAAAGCAGAGCAGACCGGAAGATCGGAGCAGTGCACTTAGAAGCTTGTAGAAATGAGAAAATGCAGATGCTGGTTAATACACAAAAGATACAAAGTGTTGGGGTAAATCAACAGTTCAGGCAGCATCTCTGGAGAACATGGTTAGACAAAGTTTCCAGTCGAAATGCTTCTTCAGACTAATTGTAGGGGGGAGGATAAAGCTGGAACAGAGGAGAGGCGGGACAAGGTGTGACAGGTAATAGGTCAACAAAGGAGAAGTGGGTGGGAGTCCAGGTGGGGCACAAGAGAGGGGGAGTGGGGTGTTGGTGTGGGGAAGAAAGTTGTGGGGCTTGGGAGGGGTTAGTAAGAGGCTAACTAAAATTGGAGAATTCAATGTTCATACCATTGTGTTGTGGGACCCAAATAGAGTATGAGGTACTGTCCTTCCAGTTTGTGTGTATCCTCACGCCAGCAATGAAGGAGGCCCAGGGCAGAAAGTGTGCAAATGGGAACGTGAGTTAAAATGTTTAGCAACACAAAGATATAGTAGGCCTTGGCGGACTGAGCGCAAGTGTTCAGCGAAACGGTTGCGGAGGAAGCCACATCGGAATCACCAGATGCAATAGGTGAGGTTAGAGGAGTCTCACCTGGAAGGACTGCTGGGGTCCTTGGATGGAGGCGAGGGAGGAGATACAGGGACAGATGTTACATCTTCTGCGCTTGCAGGGGAAAGTACCAAGGAAGGGCTGGTTTGGATGTGAAGGGTTGAGTGAACCAAGGAGTTGTGGAGGGTGCAACGTCTGTGGAAGACGGAAAGGGGTGGAAATTGCTAGATGGGACTCATGTTGACATCACGTTGGAGGTAAAGGAATTGATGGAGTATGATGTGTTGGATGCGGAAGCTGGTAGGATGAAAGGTGAGGACCAGGGGAACTCTATCCATGTTCCATCTGGGGGTAAGGGGAGCAAGTGTAGTGATATGGGGCACGGAGAAGATGCAGGTAAGGAATCCATCTATAACAGAAGGGGTGACAAAAAAAGAGGACATCTCCGAGATTGGAAAAGTTTCATCTTGGGAGCAGATGTGGAGGAGACAGAATGATTGAGAGTAGGTAATAGTCTTTTTAAAAGGCAGGGTTTGAGGCAGAGTAATCCAGAGAACTGTGATAGTCGATAGGTTTATAGCAGACATCAGTTGATAGTATGTCCCCTGTGATGAGATCAAAGAAAGGGGAGAGAACTGTCAGATAGTTAGCCTTGATTGCCTGTCATGTTCGTGGGGGAAAAAAATCTGCCTTTTGATTTAATTATCAAACTAACATGGAGTACTAATTAATCCATCTGTAATGATTTTGGCTAAGCATCACACAAATTGAATAATCGTTTTGTATTCATTTGAAGGCTAGGAATTTTCAGAAAAGTTTAGTTCAGAGGTACAGCGCGGAAACAATCCCTTCAGCCCACTGAGTTCGTGCCGACCAGCAATCCCCGCACATTAACACCACCCTACACACACTAGGGACAATTTACACATACATGAAGCCAATTAACCTACATACCTGTATATCTTTGGAGTGTGGGAGGAAACTGGGAGGAAACTGAAGATCTCGGAGAAAACCCACAGCACCAATAGTTGGTATCCAACCCGGGTCTCCGATGCTGTAAGACAGCAACTCTACCGCTGTGCCACGGTGCCGCCATGTCTATATACAGTACTGAATATAGATGAATTATCAGTTTGCATTTTTTGCCAGCAGTTGTTACTCAGCTCTAGAGATCCAGAAACTTGGACATGTAATGCTAGTTTCTCTCAATGTTTCAGATTCTATTATTTAGAAAGTGGAATGTAATCCATTTCTCAATTGCTCTACTCCACACTAAAATGATGTGTAGGAACATGGTCAGGAATCACACTTGGTCGAATAATATGTTTTCTGCCAAACACGAACCCAACGGCATTAATCCCTGTGGCACTTTACAGCGCCAGAGACCTGGGTTCAATCCTGACTACGAGTGTTGTCTGTGCGGAGTTTGTACGTTCTCCCTGTGTCCGCATGGGTTTTCTCCGGGTGCTCTGGTTTCCTCCCACACTCAAAAGACATGCAGGCTAATTGACTTCGGTCAAATTTGTAAATTGTCCCTCGTGTGTAGGGTGGTGTCAAGGTTCGCTGGTCGGTGCAGAGTCAGTGGGCTAAAGGGCCTGTTTCCGCGCTGCATCTCTAAACTAAACTAAAAACAAAACTAAACTAAGCACAAGATACACAAGTCCATGCAGTTCTTTGGTTCAGCTGATTCTGGGAATTCTTATGGGCCTGTCCCACTTAGGCGACATTTTAGGAGACTGCAGGAGACTATGCGGTCGCCACATGGCCACCAAATCTTCGTGGGTAGTTGCCGGGGAGTCGCCTTCATGGTCGTGAGGAGTTCCCGCATTCTGGGAACTAGTCGCAGCCTAATTGTGGTCACCATGAATTTTTCAACATGTTGAAAAATTAGCGGCGACCAGAATGAAGCCGCCATGGAGAGTAGCGAGAATTCTCATGCCGTAGGTGGGTTGCCAGGAGGTCCTACTGGGTTGCCAGGAGGTTGAAGGTTCTCGTAGGTTGTAGCCGGTGCTGACTGGTGAATTTCATTGACTCATTGGGGAAAAAAACATAAGCAGTAGTTTTCAGAACTAAGGATAACCGAATTGTTAATAGAAACATAGAAAACATAGAAAATATGTGCAGGAGGAGGCCATTCGGCCCTTCGAGCCAGCACCGCCACTCATTGTGATCATGGCTGATCGTCCCCCATCAATAACCCGTGCCTGCCCTCTCCCCATATCCCTTGACTCCACTAGCCCCTAGAGCTCTATCTAACTCTCTCAAATCCATCCAGTGACTTGGCCTCCACTGCCCTCTGTGGCAGGGAATTCCATAAATTCAGAACTCCCTGGGTGAAAACGTGTTTTCTCACCTCAGTCTTAAATGACCTCCCCTTTATTCTAAGACTGTGGCCCCTGGTTCTGGACTCGCCCAACATTGGGAACATTTTTCCTGCATCTAGCTTGTCCAGTCCTTTTATAATTTGATATGTTTCTATAAGATCCCCCTCATCCTTCTAAACACCAGTGAATACAAGCCTAGTCTTTTCAATCTTTCCTCATATGACAGTCCCGCCGTCCCAGGGATCAATCTCATGAACCTACGCACCACTGCCTCAATCACAAGGATGTCCTTCCTCAAATTAGGAGACCAAAACTGTACACAATACTCCAGATGTGGTCTCACCAGAGCCCTATACAACTGCAGAAGAACCTCTTTACTCCTATACTGAAATCCTCTTGTTATGAAGGCCAACATTCCATTAGCTTTCTTCACTGCCTGCTGTACCTGTAAGCCAACTTTCAGTGACCGGTGTTCACGGACGCCCAGGTCTCGCTGCACATCCCCCTTACCTAACCTAACCCCATTGAGATAATAATCTGCCCCCTTGTTTTTGCCGCCAAAGTGGATAACCTCACATTTATCTATATCATACTGCATCTGCCACGCATCTGCCCACTCACTCAACCTGTCCAGGTCACCCTGCAACCTCCTAACATCCTCTTCACAGCTCACACTGCCACCCAGCTTTGTGTCATACGCAAACTTGCTAGTGTTGCTCCTAATTCCCTCTTTCAAATCATTAATATATATGGTAAACAGTTGCGGCCCCAACTCCGAGCCTTGCGGCACTCCACTCGCCACTGCATGCATTCTGAAAAGGACCCGTTCACTCCTACTCTTTGCTTCTGCCAACCAATTTTCTATCCATGTCAACACCCTACCCCCAATACCATGTGCTCTAATTTTAGTCACCAGTCTCCCGTGCGGGACCTTAACAAAGGCTTTCTGAAAGTCTAGATACATAGATACATAGAAAATAGGTGCAGGAGTAGGCCATTCGGCCCTTCGAGCCTGCACCGCCATTCAATATGATCATGGCTGATCATCCAAAGTATCCCGTACCTGCCTTCTCTCCATACCCCCTGATCCCTTTAGCCACAAGGGCCACATCTAACTCCCTCTTAAATATAGCCAATGAACTGGCCTCAACTACCCTCTGTGGCAGAGAGTTCCAGAGATTCACCACTCTCTGTGTGAAAAAGTTTTTCCTCATCTCGGTCTTAAAGGATTTCCCCCTTATCCTTAAGCTGTGACCCCTTGTCCTGGACTTCCCCAACATCGGGAACAATCTTCCTGCATCTAGCCTGTCCAACCCCATAAGAATTTTGTACGTTTCTATAAGATCCCCTCTCAACCTCCTAAATTCTAGCGAGTATAAGCCAAGTCTATCCAGTCTTTCTTCATATGAAAGTCCTGACATCCCAGGAATCAGTCTGGTGAACCTTCTCTGCACTCCCTCTATGGCTATAATGTCCTTCCTCAGATTTGGAGACCAAAACTGTACGCAATACTCCAGGTGTGGTCTCACCAAGACCCTGTACAACTGCAGTAGAACCTCCCTGCTCCTATACTCAAATCCTTTTGCTATGAAAGCTAACATACCATTCGCTTTCTTCACTGCCTGCTGCACCTGCATGCCTACTTTCAATGACTGGTGTACCATGACACCTAGGTCTCGCTGCATCTCCCCATTTCCTAATCGGCCACCATTTAGATAATAGTCTGCTTTCCTGTTTTTGCCACCAAAGTGGATAACCTCACATTTATCCACATTATACTGCATCTGCCAAACATTTGCCCACTCACCCAACCTATCCAGTTCACCTTGCAGTCTCCTAGCATCCTCCTCACAGCTAACACTGCCCCCCAGCTTAGTGTCATCCGCAAACTTGGAGATGTTGCCTTCAATTCCCTCATCCAGTTCATTAATATATATTGTAAATAGCTGGGGTCCCAGCACTGAGCCTTGCGGTACCCCACTAGTCACTGCCTGCCATTGTGAAAAGGACCCGTTTACTCCTACTCTTTGCTTCCTGTTTGCCAGCCAGTTCTCTATCCACATCAATACTGAACCCCCAATACCGTGTGCTTTGAGTTTGTATACTAATCTCTTATGTGGTACCTTGTCGAAAGCCTTCTGAAAGTCCAGATACAACACATCCACTGGTTCTCCCCTATCCACTCTACTAGTTACATCCTCGAAAAATTCTATAAGATTCGTCAGACATGATTTACCTTTCGTAAATCCATGCTGACTTTTTCCAATGATTTCACCACTTTCCTAATGTGCTGCTATCCCATCTTTAATAAGTGACTCTAGCAGTTTCCCCACTACCGATGTTAGACTAACTGGTCTGTAATTCCCCGTTTTCTCTCTCCCTCCCTTCTTAAAAAGTGGGGTTACTTTTGCTACCCTCCAATCCTCAGGAACTACTCCAGAATCTAAAGAGTTTTGAAAAATTATCACTAATGCATCCACTATTTCTGGAGCTACTTCCTTAAGTACTCTGGAATGCAGCCTATCTGGCCCTGGTGACTTATCGGCCTTTAATCCATTCAATTTACCCAACACCACTTCCCGACTAACCTGGATTTCACTCAGTTCCTCCATCTCCTTTGACCCGCGGCCCCCTGCTATTTCCGGCAGATTATTTATGTCTTACTTAGTGAAGACGGAACCAAAGTAGTTATTCAATTGGTCCGCCATATCCTTGTTCCCCATGATCAATTCACCTGTTTCTGACTGCAAGGGACCTACATTTGTTTTAACTAATCTCTTTCTCTTCACATATCTATAAAAACTTTTGCAGTCAGTTTTTATGTTCCCTGCCAGTTTCCTTTCATAATCTATTTTCCCTTTCCTAATTAAGCTCTTTGTCCTCCTCTGCTGGTCTCTGAATTTCTCCCAGTCCTCTGGTATGCTGCTTTTTCTGGCTAATTTGTACGCATCATCTTTTGCTTTGATACTATCCCTGATTCCCCTTGTTATCCACGGATGCACTACCTTCCCTGATTTATTCTTTTGCCAAACTGGGATGAACAATTTTTGTAGTTCATCCATGCAGTATTTAAATGCCTTCCACTGGCACCCCTTCATCCATTTTACTTGTCACATCCTCAAAAAATTCCAGAAGATTAGTCAAGCATGATTTCCCTTTCATAAATCTATGTTGACTTGGACTAATCCTTTTACTGCTATCCAATTATTACCTCTTTAATAATTGACTCCAGCATCTTTCCCACCACCGAAGTCAGGCTAACTGGTCTCTAATTCCCCGTTTTCTCTCTCGCTCCTTTTTTGAAAAGTGGGATAACATTAGCTATCCTCCAATCCACAGGAACTGATCCTGAATCTATTGAACATTGGAAAATGATCACCAATGCGTCCACTATTTCTAGAGCCACCTCCCTGAGGACCCTGGGATGCAGACCATCAGGCCCAGGGGATTTATCATCATTCAGTCCCATTAGCCTACCCAATACTATTTCTTGCCTAATACAAATTTCTTTCAGCTCCTCTACCCTCTTAGATCCTCTGTCCTCCAGTACATCTGGGAGATTGTTTGTGTCTTCCTTAGTGAAGACAGATCCGAAGTACCTGTTCAACTCTTCTGCCATTTCCTTGTTGCCCATAATAATTTCACCCTTGTCTGCCTTCAAGGGACCCACATTTGACTTTGCTACTCTTTTTCCCTTAACATATCTAAAGAAGCTTTTATTTTCCTTCTTTATATTCCTGGCCAGCCTCCCTTCGTACTTCATCTTTTCAGCTTGTATTGCCTGTTTTGTTTCTTTCTGTTGTCCTATGAAAGTTTCCCAATCCTCTCTCTTCCGGCTAATCTTTGCTGTGTTATACATCTTTTCTTTTAGTTTTATTCTATCCCTAACTTCTCTTGTCAGCCACGGTTGCCTCCTACTCCCCTTAGAATTTTTCTTCCTTTTTGGAATGAAATGATCCTGCGTCTTCTGGATTATGCCCAGAAATTCCTGCCATTGCTGTTCCACCGTCATTCCTGCTAGGATCCCTTTCCAGTCTACCTTGGCCAGCTCCCCTCTATGCCTTCATAGTCCCCTTTGTTCAACTGCATCCCTGACACTTCCGATTTAACGTTCTCTGCTTGCAAGTGCCAACATGACATACAGTGATAGTTAGGAATGTCACATAAAACATTATTGATTAAATATGCGAATTAAATAAAATACCAGAGCAAAAGGAGGCTACAGATTTTTGGTTATTGAGTAGAGCTACTACTCGTGGGGAAAAAAGCTGTTTTTATGTCTGGCTGTGGCAGCTTTGACAGTTCAGACAAGAGTGTTTTATTATCATATGTTCTGGACGGGACAATGAAATTCTTACTTGCTGCAGCACAACAGAATATGTGAATATGTAAACATTGTATATAATGGGAAAAAAAAGAAAATGTTCAATAATTAACAAATATAGTGCAAATAACAAATAATAATATAGTCTTTTGCAATTCAGAGCTCATAGCTTATTCGTTGTGTTTAATAGCCTGATGACTGTGAGGAAGGAGCTGTTCCCGAACCTGGACATTACAGTGTTCAGGCTCCTGTACCTTCTTCCTGAAGGCAGTGGTGAGATAAGTGTGTGGCCAGGATGGTGTCGGTCCTTGATGATTTTGGCTGCCTTTTTGAGGCAGCGACTATGATAGATCCCTTCGACGGTGGGGAGGTCAAAGCCGGTGATGGACTGGGCAGTGGTCACAAATTTTTGTAGTCCTTTTCGCTCCTGGACATTCAATTTGCCGAACCAGGCCACGATGCAACCAGTCAGAATGCTCTCTACCGTGCACCTGTAGAAGTTTAGGAGAATCCTCTTCGACATGCCGAATCTCCATAATCTTCTCAGGAAGTAGAATCGGTGATGTGCCTTCTTTAAAATTGCATCGGTGTGCTGGATCCTGGAAAGATCTTCTGATATATACACGCCCAGGAATTTGACGTCATTGACCCTCTCCACCATCGTTCCGTTGATATAAACAGGATTGTGCGTCCTCATCCTTCCCTTACTAAAGTCCACATTCAGTTCCTTGGTTACTGATGTTGAGAGCCAGGTTGTTGTGCTGGCACCATTTGGTCAGTCGGTCGATTTCACTTCTATACTCTGACTCATCCCCATCTGTGATTCGTCCAACCACAGTGGTGTCGTCGGCGAACTTGATGATGGAGTTGCAATCCAGAGGGAAATGAATCAAAGAGTTTGTGGCCAGTGTGAGAGGGGTCAGAGATTATCTTACCCGCTCGCTTCCTGGACCTTGCAGTGTGCAATTCGTCAATGTAGGGAAGGTTGCAGCCAATAACATTCTCAGCTGATCGGACAATTCGCTGCAGCCTCCGGATGTCGTGCTTGGTGGCTGAGCCAAACCAGACCATGATGGAGAAGTTGAGGACAGACTCTACGATGGCTGCATAGAATTGGACCATCATTGCCTGTGGCAGATTGTGCTTCCTCAGCTGCCACAGGAAGTACATCCTCTGTTGTGCCTTTTTGACTGTGGAGTCGATGGTGGCCCCCCATTTAAGGTCCTTGGAGATGATGATTCCCAGGAAATTAAAAGACTCCACAGATGTGACTGTGATGTTGTTGATGGTGAGTGGGGAGAGGGGAGGGGGAGCTCTCCTAAAGTCTACAATCAATTCCACTGTCTTAAGAGCATTGAGCTCCAGGTTGTTGCGATGGCACCAGGACGCCAGCTGTGTCATTTCCTGTCTGTAGGCAGATTCCTCCCCATCCTGGATCAGTCCAATCAGGGATGTGTCGTCCGCAAACTTGAGAAGCTTGACAGAGGAGTCAGTGGAGGTGCATTCATTGGTGTAGAGAGAGTAGAGGAGAGGGGAGAGTACGCATCCTTGCGGTGCTCCTATGCTGAGGGTCTGCGGGTACAAGATGTCCGCTGAGCTTCACAGCCGTGTATCTCTAGCTTCTTAAAATTTGTCTCCACCCCTTGTACCTCCTTCTCCCCCTTCTCCCCCCTCTCTTTTAAAGGACTTACATGACCCTTCCAGTACACTGCTTTCACCATCTTAATTACAGCACCAACCTTCCTGTTCATTGCGGTGTGTGTCTGTATCACATTGGCTTTGCATCATGTGAATTTCACTCAGACAGCGCTCCCTCCACTTGCCCTGTCCCCCGCCTGCATAACGGGCTGGTGAAGGAAGCGATGTGTGTGTGTGTTCCATTCTGATTATCGCCGTTCTAGTCGCCGGCTTTTCAGGCGACTGCCAGCAACTTAACAGTTGCCAGCAGTCGCCTGAAAAATCGCCTAAGTGGGACAAGCCCATTAGTACAGAACATTCTGCAGTGGAATGATTTAAAGATTTTCCTGAACTGGCCCCAGCAAGTCTCTTTCATAGAAACAAAGAAACATAGAAACATAGAAAATAGGTGCAGGAGTAGGCCATTCGGCCCTTTGAGCCACCCCTGCCATTCAATATGATCAGTACCCTACATTCTCCCCATATCCCTTGATTCCATTAACCCTAAGAGCTAACTCTCTCTTGAAAACATCTAGTGAATTGGCCTCCACTGCCTTCTGTGGCAGAGAATTCCACAGATTCACAACTCTCTGGGTGAAACGTCCTTTCATGTAGTGATCTGCACACTCTTTTCACAAAACCCTGGACTACCTGGCCATTTATCCTTCAAATATCTTCCTGTCCCATCCATTTTAAGGCTTCTTTCAGCTCTGAACTCAACCCTTCTGTCCTAACCCATTGCAAGCCCTAAACAATGACCTACCCCCCACCTCCCACCCAAGTCCAGGGGGTCAGTTACCCTGTAGACCCAGCCTCAAGTGGTGCCTTCCCCTTGATCTCTGGAGGTAGTAGCACCAATGACAGTTTGAGGTATTCTCACTGTTTGTGAAATCATGTGAAAAGTTAAATTTTATGCACATAGATATTAATGTTCCAAACCTCATCCTCCTCTCCCAACTATTTGTATTCATACAGAAGGTTTCATAGATGAAAACAACTTGAGGCATTAGAGTTTTGATTTTGACGTGCATAAGACTTAATTAAGCCAACAGCCATACGTAGGGACCAAACAATCATCAGAAAAATATGAATGTTTCATTTCCATATGAGCCTGACACTGAACCTGAATCATTGCCTTGAGCATTTTGTAGTTTGCAAGTTACATTTATATGACCTATTTCTCAGCCTCATTATCAGTAAGTGCAAAAACTAAATTGACTTGCTAAATATTCAATTTAATAGAAACTGTTATGAAGAGTTTTTTTTACAGTGATATTGAAGGAAGGTTGTCAAACAATCAAACTTAGATCTATTAAGTAACTCTGGTACTGTGTAAAAATTATGTGGTTTATAGCAAAAACTTTGACAAGAATGTACAAGACATGATTAGTAAGTCTGCAGATGACACTAAAGTAGGTGGTATCGTAGACAGTGAAGATGGTTATCAGAAATTACGGAAGGATCTTGATCAGCTGGAAAAGTGTACTGAAGAATGGCAAATGTGGTTTAATGCAGATAATTGTGAGGTGCTGCATTTTGGGAAGTCAAACTCAGGCAAAACCTTCACAGTGAATGGAAAGGCCTTGGAGAGTGTTGTAGAACAAAGTGATCAGGAGTACAGATACATGGTTCTCTGATAGTGGCATCACAGGTAGATAGGGTCATAAAGAAGGTAATGAGTACAGAAGTTGGGACATTATGCTACAGTTGTAGAAGACATCGGTGACCCCGATATCTTGGAGTATTATGTTCAGTTTTGGTTACCCTGCTGTGAGAATCATGTTATTAAGCTGAAAAGAGTGAAGAGAAGTTTACAAGGATATTGCAAGGACAATAGACAATAGACAATAGACAATAGGTGCAGGAGTAGGCCATTCGGCCCTTCGAGCCAGCCTGAGATATCTCAAGGGCCTGAGATATGTAGAAAAGGTTAAACAGGCCAGGACTTTATCCCTTGAAGCACAGGAGGCTGAGGGGTGATCTTATAGAGATGTACAAGATCAAGAAGGGATTAGGGATAGGGTGAACGTACAATGTATTTTACCCAGAGTATGGGGAATCAAGAACCAGAGGACATAGGTTTAAGCTTAAAGTTGAAAGATTTAATCGGCAACTTTTTCCACACAGAGGTTGGTGCGTATATGGAACAAGCTGCCAGAGGAGATATTTGAGGCAGGTACTATGACAGCATTTAATAGGCACTTGGACAGGTACATACATAGGAAAGGTTTACAAAGAAATGGGGGAAATGGAGCAAGCTGAGATGGGGCATATTGGTCAGTGAGGATGAGTTGGGTCAATGGGCCTGTTTCTGTGCTGTTAATAAATTGGAGAAAAAAATAGTACACTTGAATCAGTTACATAGAAAAATATAGTAACTGAAATATAATTGCGGATGTCTATCTAAAATATTATATTACATTCGTCCTTTGAAATCCAGTTCTGTACACATCCGATTTTTATTTTTAAATAAAACTGTGATATATTAGACATCCAACAGACATCGTTGTGTATAAAAATATATTGACGTTGAAATAGTACGGTCCGATTCCTTTACAAAACACCTTATATTTTTATAACTGTGACATCCTCTTTCTTGCAAATAGCTATGGTTCATTACCCAGTTTAGAATCAGTGTAGCATGTTCATCGGATACAGATCAAGCCAAGGTACATATTCTTCCTTTCACTTTACTTAACAAAAAGCAAATAGAAGTTTTGTGAACACAAAGCGCATTTGATTTTCATGTGTTAATTCTTTGTTTTCGCCGTATTTTGATGTTCCAAACACGGACTGCATTAAGTGCTAATGCCCAATAATGTCCCATAAAAATAATGAAATTGGATTAAAAAAAAGCATAAAGAGCAGTGCTATTGGGCATATGGAGCTGTAATTCCAATATTCAGTTCCTGTGGATGAATGCCAGGGCAGCTCACGACTTAGGTTAGTTTAGTTTAGAGATACAATGCGGAAACAGGCTCTTTGGCCCACTGACTCCGCATCAGCCAGCGTTCTCCGTACACTAGCATTATCCCATACACTAGGGACAATTTACAAATTTTACCAAAGCCGAATTAACCTACAAACCTGTACGTCTTTGGAGTGTGGGAGGAAACCAGAGAACCCGTGGAAAATTTAGATGGTCACAGGGAGAACGTACAAACTCCATACAGACAGCACCCTTAGTCAGGATTGAACCCGGGTCTCTGGCGTTGTAAGGCAGGAACTCTACCACTGAGCCACCGTGCCGCCTGCAACTGATGTCCACAGTCCTGTCATCTCCAGGAAAGCAAGTCAGAACTGAAAGGAAATGGCCCTATGGCAGCCAGAGATGAATGTCAGAAAAGGCAGTCATGGAAGAGATAGGAAATGCAGGGTCATGAGGAAATAGTGATCGCCTGTGTATTTGATTTCCATGTGATGGCCTGTCTTGACTGAGCTGTGTGCTGTTAGCGGCCCTCAGCTACGGCGAGGTGTGTGCTGAACAAAAGGCTAGTAATTGCAAAATGAAGTTCTGAATTGATTTGATTAAGTAGGCTGCAACGTGCAATGGGACCAGCGATGATGCAATTCCTATAAGCCTCAACCATTGAAATCTGTAGCTGGCAGATTCAATCGTCACAGTATAAACCCTGTAATTGCCACCACATTTCCAATCTTTGTGTTCCCGATTTTATTGTGAGTTAACAGTGAGATAGGTTATCTCCAACGTCTGCAATTTAGACTTTAGAGATACAGCGCGGAAGCAGGCCCTGCTGACCAACGATCATCTCCTACACTAGCACTATCCTACACACCAGGGACAATTTACAATTTTATCAAAGCCTATTAAACTATGAACCTGTATGTCTTTTGATTGTGGGAGGAAACCTGAGCACCTTGAGAAAACCCACGCAATCACAGGGAGAAGGTACAAACGCCATACAGACATCACCCATAGTCAGGATCAAACCCAGGTTTCTGGCGCTGTCAGTAGGTATGTTACAAAAATTACCTTCAGTCGCGCTGTAATTCTGCCACTGGCCGTGTGCACGATTTTGGCGCCTTTAAGGGGGGGGGGCGGGGTTAAAACGCGGTTTCTCCTCCCTTGTCCTGAATTATATTTTGTTGGAGTACAAGCGTTTGCTGAAAAATCGTTCCTAGGGGCGTTTTGTGAATTTTTTATTTTTATTAAATCGTCAATGTCAGCGCTGGAGTAATTTTAAAAGCAGCTCCTGAAGCGTCAACGCCGATAACGGGGACGTATTTCACACACGGGACAGGTAAACGAAAGTGGTTTCTTTAAATGTATTAAAGTGCTTCTTAAGAAGCCTTTAATTCACATTTTTTCATGCGAAACGGTGATTTTATTCCCCGAACTAACGGCAGTATTTTTCATGCCAATACGGGGTTAAATTCACCGCAAATGAACGTTCCAAAAGATCGTGTTACAGAAATCCTCACTCACAAGATGATTTAAATGCCCATTAATTTACAGGTATTAAACATTCAATTACTTCCATTTGGCCTGTAAATTCATGAGAATGAGATTTAAAAATTATGTTATATTGTGAATTATTGTGTGAATGTTATTTGGACACTTAGGCTATTTAAAAATGTTAATCTATTCTTAAGAAATTGATAGATGTTTAGATCTAGTAATTGAATTTTGTTTCAGTTATCTTAATTTTTAAGAAAGATATGGGCTTTTAACTGTCCTCGATCACAGCTTTTGTGTTAAGTCAATGGAAAAGCAATAGGGAACAAGATGCTAATTTCCGAGTATGAAAATGGCCATAACTTCTTTAATACTGAAGATATGAAAGTGAATTAGGTGTCAAATTAAACCTCTTTTTATGCTTTATCTGATGGGATAAATTGCAGACTTTATTTTTAAAATCTCAAAATTTTGTAACATTGCTACTGTAAGGCAGAAACTCTACCACTGCGCCACTCTGCCACACCAAAGACACTTATGCTGGCAGTGAAGGAATTATCTGTTAAAACATATACCATTGCTTCAGATATTTGCCCTTTGTTGTAAATTTCAACAACTACCACAACAATTTCCACAGTGATAGTAATTTCAATGACATAAATATGTCCCAACACTGCACATGAATATTAGCAGACACTTAGCCACATAAAGGGTAATTGAAGCAGAAGGCAAAATAGTTGGCAAACGAGGTAAATAGTTAACAGCTTGAAAGAGTAGAGGTAGGGGAGGTTTGAGAGATATTTCAAAAGCTAAGTCCTTTGCAGTTGAAGACATGACTGCCAATGGGAAAACACTTAATTTCCATGAAGTCAGAATAGGAGACAATGAAGTGTTATAAAGCTGGAGGAAGTTATAGAGTGCAGAGGGTTAAGACCATGGAAAGACACAAATGCAGGAGTAACGTCAGGCAGCATCCTCGGAGAACAGGGATTGGTCATGTTTCGGGTCGGGACCCGAAACATCATGAATGTGGGTTTCAGCAGCAGTTGAGCTGAGCCAGGTCCAGAATCAGGCAATGTTAGAGAGGTGCAAATGGCTCAGAAGCAATGGACCACAAGGTCTGAAATTCAATTTGGGGTCAAACATGAGACAAAGATTTAGATCATTCTTCATTTGAAAGGAAATATATGAATGTTGTGTAAACTGAAATTCATTTACATCAGAGCATTGGCATGTTGCATTCTAATAGCTTTATTTTTCCAGCAGCTGATGTGCTTAAAACTAAAAGTTTCAAAGTAATAAAGCTTTCTTTCATTAAATGAGGACACTGTAATTGTATCTGGCTATCACCTCTGGAGAACAGAGCATTTTTTTGGTCACATGATACTCACATGCACAAACAGCCATTCCTATGTTTACACATTTACAAATTAGCAAATGAAAAATCTTCACATGCTAAATAGTTGCTCATCCAATTACAAATACACTCTCTTCCCACAATAGTACCTTTCATCCATATCACAAACATCACCAGAGGACCAAAAACAGGGTTGAAGTATTTGCAACTAGTTTTAATTTTAGGTTTCGAGATATAGCATGGAAGCAGGCCCTTCGACCCACTGAGAAAGTGCCGTCCAGTGATCCCCATACACTAGCACTGTCCCACACACTCGGGACAATTTACAATTTTTACCAAAGCCTACTAACCTGAATGTCTTTGGAATGTGGGAGGATACTGGAGCACCAGGAGAAAAGCCAGGTGGTCACTGGGAGAACGTACAAACTCTATACAGACAGCACCCATAGGCAAAATCGAACCTGGGTCTCTGGTGCTCTGAGGCAGCAATTCTGCAGCTGCACCACCATGCTGGCCCAAGCTAATTTCAATCAGAATTGCCAAGGGAACGATTCAACTCAGTCTCTCCCTGAGGTCACCCCAGCACAAAATTCAGTTTTGAGCCAGTTCAGCTTACTGCATGTGACGTCTAGAACAGGCTGGGTCCACTGGATGTGATACAAGTTAAGGGATATGATAACACATCAGCTAAAACACTGAAATCTTGTACCCCAGAATCAGCCTTGCCTCCAGACACACTGCTCCAACAGCTATAATGCTGTTCAACAACATACAAGATTGCACAGGTCTGTCCTATCCACAAAGTAGAGGTCAAATTCAATTCAGTCAAATTCAATTCTGACTGCATTGAAGCCTAACAGAGATATTTGCTGTGTTTTTGAAAATCTATTTATTCTTTAGGTGAAAATGTCTTCCATTCTTTTAAAGCAAAAACTACTTGTGGAACAAGCATTGGGTTCTATATAAAAGGTGAGGTTTTGTTTTAAAATGTGTTGATGATTTGTTATATAGTACCCAGGGAATCATTACTGTGTTACTGAGCAAATTGCTCTTGTAAGCACGTATAGCCCACTTTGTTCAATCATGTGATAGAAATCATATCTGCCTTGTATTTTTATTGTTCATTTGTGGTCAGATCAATAGAATAATTACTTGGCTTCTAGGCAGTAAACAAAGCTATGTTATCCAGTTATGAAGCTGCAGTATTAGTGGCAGAAAAAAATAGAGCAAAGATAAAGAGATAGCATTAGTTATAGAGTGAAGATATGGACAAATGGATGTGAAAGTGTGCACAAGCAGGACAGGACATGTTCAATGTATTGGCTCAGGTTTTTCACTCTATTCATATTCACTCTCTAGGGATGTAATGTTGAGGCTCTATAAGGTGCTGGTCAGGCCGCATTTGGAATATTATGAGCAATTTTGGGCACCATATCTGATGAAGAATGTGCTGGCTCTGGAGAAGGTCCACAGGAGGTTTACAAAAATTATCCCAGGAATGAGTAGGTTAACACATGATGAGCGTTTGAAAACACTGGGCCTATACTCAATGGAGTTCAGAAGAATGAGGGGGGACCTCATTGAAACGTACAGAACAGTGAAAGGCTTGCATAGAGTGGATGTAGAGAGGATGTTTCCACTAGTGGGAGAGTCAAGGACTAGAGGTCATAGCCTCAAAATTAAAGGACGTTCTTTTAGGAAGGAGATGAAGAAGAATTTCTTTAGTCAGAGGGTGGTGAATCTGTGGAATTCTTTGCCACAGTAGGCTCTGGAGGCAAAGTCAGTGGATATATTAAAGGCAGAGATAGATAGATTCTTGATTAGTAGGGGTGTCAGAGGTTATGGGGAGAAGGCAGGAAAATGGGGTTAGTAGGGAGGAATAGATCAGCCATGTTTGAATAGCGGAGTGGACTTGATGGGCCAAATAGCCTAATTCTACTCCCATCATTTATGGTTATGATCTCAGCCTTAATAATCAGTTCCTATTCTATCCTTATCTCTTAATCTCACACTTTATCTTTTCATCTCTGGTCTTTGTCCAACCATCTAGCAATCAAAGGCCCCCTCACTTGCATCCATCTATCTCTTGCCAACTTTGTCCCACTCCAGTTCCATCCCCCCACCCCAATCTTCAGTCAGTGTTAAGAAGCATCATAATATAAAATGTCACCTATCCATGTTCTCCAGAGATGCTGCTTAACCTATTGAGTGTGTGTCCAAAAGTTGGTGTCTACTTTTGCTGCCTGATCTGTGTTTTCAGCAATTTACATTTTGAATTTCAGATATCTACCCTCTGCAGTTTTTAATTTTTTTAAAATATAAGCATTAATTTTCCTCAGAGGAAAGATTCACAATAAGGTTTGATTTGGAAGTAAGTTATTAATATGGCTGTAAACAGCTGTGCGATATTCTGACTCATACATCGAGGGGCTCCATTAGAGTATTTCAATAGTGGCAACATCTCGGAAGTATACCATGAGTTACAAATGATTCTGGAACATTCAGAATATGTGCAAGGTGCAAGTATTTAAATATATAATTGCAAGCTCAATCATGATGGCCCTTCATCATTCAAAACAAAATTATTAGCAATTCTTGTACTGGAAAACCTATGCCAATTTCCAAGACCCACTCTTCAATCCATCTTGATGTTGAATTCTGTGAGATAACATCTTGCCTTTGCAGTACCCTGTAAATGAGAAATGGTCTGGAAAGTTTAGCAACAGTTCAAAACAGGACAGATTTCAATTGCAAGTTTACAACCCAAGGAAACCAAAGTATTTTCAGTGTAAATTCAAGTTCTTGGCAGTTTGGTGCATATTTTACAAATTGTTGTACACATTTTAGATAATCTTTTGTTAATGAATTTATCCAGGGTCGGTGGTATCAAAAAGCACAGTTCATTTTTTCTGCCTTTATTTTGTTGCTGCTACTCCGGTTTTAAAGAAGCTTTTGAATACTTTGGAATCTAAATCTATTCAGAAAATCTATATACACTCATGGTTTCATGAATGAGAAATTGTGTTTGACAAATATTATAGTTCTCAGAGGATGTAACTAGCAACATGAATAAAACCAACCCAATAGATTTTGTGTTGTTGGATTTTGCGAGTTTATTGTAATCTTTTCAATTGTGGTAATGATTGTAGCTGAGTACATTCATGATATCAGTTGATGTATGCGCGACGTTCAGTTTTGTCTTCAGTTTTGGTCATCATGTTATTGGAAAGATGCCATTAAACTGGAAAGAGGGAGGAGAAGTTTTATAAGGATATTGCCAGGACTCAAGGGCCTGAGCCAAAGGGAAATATTGGGCTGGCGAGGTCTTTATTCATTGGAGCACAGGAAACTGAGGGATCTTTACATGGAGCTGTATAAAATTGTGAGGCATATGATAGGATGAGTGCACAGAAACATTTTCCAGGCATGGGGAATCAAGAACTAGAGGTCATAGGTTTATGGTGAGAGGGATCTTATCAATTGTTTTACTGAAGTCCATGTATAAACATCCATTGCCCTATTTTCATCAATCATCCACATCACCTTCTCAAAAACACAGTGTAAGACATGACCTGTCCTGCATAAAGCAATGCTGATTATTCCCAATAAAAATCTATGCTTTTCCAGATGCAAATAGGTCCCATGCGGAAGAATCTTCTCCAATAATTTATCTACCACTGATGTGAGGCTCACTGGCCTATAACTTCCTGATTTGCCTTTACTGCCCTTCTTAAACTGAGGAATAGCATTGGCTATTCTACAGTCCTCGCTTGTGGCTGAAAATGATTTAAAGATCTCTATCGGGCCCCTAACAATGAAACTTCTATAATCAATGTTACCGTTCCATTGATAATATGCAATATGCCTGTCATGGGATTCCAGCGACTCAGTTGCTTGAACAAAAAAACACAATTATCCACATGAAATATTCAAGTCGAAAGTCCCTACAGATCTCTTTTAACTCCTAGATATTAATCCAGGATATTAATTCAATCTTGCTACTATCATTGCTTGTGCTCAACAGATGACTCACCTGTGTAAAGATTCACCAGGATACACATTAAATATGACAACTTGTATTTGTCTTTGTGATATAAATTTTGTTGGCAGATTACTTATTAAAATGTTAATGTGGTTGGAATGTCTGATGGAAATTTGTTCCTTATACAGTATTTGCACAGTAAGCATATTATTGGATGTGTTTACTGATTCAATCTTAAGGAGGAATCTGGCCCACTAAACTCATTTATTTATTGCTGAAGACAAAATTCCAATGAATAAATGAGTAAGGGTGCAGAACAGTTGCATGTATGAAAAGGTAATTGATACAATATCATCCCCATTCAAGTGCCTGTCTAACTAGAGCATGTTATTACTTTGCCACATCTCTCCAAGAGTAACAGAATGATATGAACTATAGTAATAGTCATACAGCACAGAAACACGTGCTTCAGCCCACCACGTTCATTCTAAACTTTTTTTTATCATCTACACTAGTCCCAATTGCCTGCATTAGGTCCACATCCTTTTATGTCTTCTAACCCTGGCAACATCCTAGTGAATCTCCTTTGTGCCATCTCTAGTACAAACACATCCTTCCTATAGTGAGGTGAACAATACTCCCTACCATTGACTCAACTTATACTTCATGCAGCCTCGGCAAGGCCACCAGCATAATCAAGGATGAGTTTCAAGCTGGTCATTCCCTCTTCTCCTCTCTCCCATCAGGCAAGAGGCACAGAAGTGTGAAAATGGCACACCTCCAACAACGGGGACAGTTTCTTCCCAGCTGTTATCAGGCAACTGAACCATCCCATATCCCATAGAGAGCGGTCCTGAGTTACTATCTACCTCATTGGAGTCCCTTGGACTATCTTTAATCGGACTTTACTGGACATTACTGGACTGGACAGGTGACACTAAGCTAAACTAAACTGTACTCCAAGTGCTGTTAATCAGAGTTTATAAAGTAAGAACATAACATTTCAAAAGTTGTATTCTATGCACTAACCAATAAGGTCAAGTGTGCATATGCCTTCTTCACCCTATATACCTGTGCTTCAATTTTTAGAGACCAATGGAATTGAACCATTAGGTCCCTCTACGCATCAATTTTCTTTAGAGCCCTACAGTTTAATGTATACAGTTTATCCTATAAATACTTGAATTCACAAGACATTGCCTATGTGAGCTTTAGCAAGGAATTCGATAAGGTCCCACGGTAGGCTGATTGAGAAGATTAAGATGCATCGGATCAACAGTCAATAGGTAGATTGTGCTCAGAACTGGCTTACTTATAAAAATGTGTCAGTAATGCAGAGAAGGCAGGTGAATGGGGTTAGGAGGGAGAGATAGATCAGCCATGATTGAATGGCGGAGTAGACTTGATAGGCCAAATAGCCTAATTCTACTCCTATTCCTTATGACCACATTATGAACAGAGGGTAGTGGTGGAAAGGTGTTATTCTGGATGGAGGTCTGTGACCGTGGGTGTTTCATAGGAATCAGGATCTTCTGGACAAAAATGTATATGAGTTGGTCAGTAAGTTTACAGATGACTCAGAATGGGTGGAATTGCAGTCGGGGAAGAAGGCAGTCAGGGAAGAATGATACTGCAGGATATAAATCAGTTGCAGATATGGACAGAGAAATGGCAAATGGTATTTAATCCAGACAAGTGTGAGATGTTGCACTTTGGAAGGTTAAAAGAAGGGGAAATGACAGAGTTATTGGCAGGGCACTTACAGCACTGATGTGCAGAGGGACATTGAAGTCCAACTCTATATCTCCCTGAAAGTAGCAATACAAGTAGATAGAGTGTTAAAGGCAGCATGTGGCATGCTGGTCTTGGCATTGAGCATGTGAAATCAGCAGGAAAAAACACAAAGTGCTGAAGTAACTCAGCGGGTCAGACAGCATCTATGGAGGACATGTTATAGGTCAGGGGTCGGCAACCTAAGGCCCCCGGGCCGAATACGGCCCGTAGCCCAAAATCATCCGGCCTGCAGGCGGATTTTTCCCCCCGTAATCATCCGGCCCACCGAGCGCCCTGAGCAGCGGCCAGAACATACTACCAAGGAGAGTGGGGAAAGCAGATACGATAATGATGTTTAAGAGAAATTTAGAAAGAAACATGAATATGCATGAAATGGAGGAACATGGAGCACGTGCAGTCAGTTGGGATTAGATTGGCATTACATTTGCCACAGGCATCGTGGGCTTATCCCTGTGCTGTATTCTTCTATTTTCTAAAATGCATCATCTTGCACTAGTCATAATTAAATGTTCTCCCCAATTTTCCATATGATCTATCTCCATTGTAGCCTTAGAAAACCTTCTTTGCTATCCACAACATCATCAACATTTGTGTCATCTGCCAACCTACTTATCATACCTCCTACATTCATATCCAAGTCATTAATATTTACCACAAACAATGGGAACCAGCACCAATCATTGTAGAATAGCACTGGCACACTCTTCTGATGGGAAAAGTGTCCTTGCAACAGTATCCTTTCCCTGCCATCAGCAAGCCAATTTTCAATCTAATTCACCAGCTCTCCTTTGATACAATGTGCCATAATAATCTGGACTAACCTATATACAGGATCTTTTCAAATACCTATTAAAAGCGCATATAGGGATATCAAAAAATAACTCCTGATTTACTAGAAGAAGTAATGAATATAAAAGCTGATACACAAAAATTAATATCATATTTATATAATAGTATCTTAAATATAGATTTACCTGTGACCGAGGTAATTAGAGAAGAGTGGGAACTGGAATTATTGATAAAAAATTACGAAGGCTACATGGGAAAAGTATTTGACATACATTCACAAGTGTTCGATTAACGCAAGACATAACCTAATCCAATTTAAAATTTTACATAGATTATATTACTCAAAAACAAGATTAAATAAATTTTATCCAAATATATCGCCCATTTGCGATAAATGTTTAACCCAAGACGCAACTATAACACACTCTTTTGTTTCTTGTATAAAACTTCATGGATTTTGGAGTGATATTTTCGAAATATTTACAAAATTATTTAAGACAAAAATGGAACCCAATAATTAATTGATTATATTTGGGGTAATGGAAGACGGGAACAAATTGAGCTCATCTGAAAAGTCAATTTTTAATTATGGTTTAATAATAGCAAAAAAATTAATATTGAAATTTTGGAAAAATACACCAATACCAACGCTCAAAATGTGGATTGCAAGTATGTTGGATACCGCACATCTTGAGGAAATGCGATTCCTCCTAATAGATAAATTTGACCAATTCATAACGAGTTGGTCTCCATTTGTCGTCTTTTTGGAAACATATGGTGCAAAACAGGTGTAAAAGCTAATCCTTGACTGCGGATGGTCAAGATTATAAATGATCTCCTTCTATTTTCTTTTCTTCTCTTCTCTTCTTTTATTCTCTTTCTTCTATTTTCTATGTCTCAACTTTCTTTTTTCATTCTTTAATTTTCTTTTTCACACACTATATATCTCACATTTTTCTATTTTTCATTACCTAACTTTTTTCTTTTTCTTAAAAAAATAAAAAAAAGTGCATATAGACAGAATCTACTGACCATCTTTCATCAACCTTCCTTGTTACCTCTTCAAAATAACTCAACCAAATAACTCAACCAAGTATTGGTTTATAAATATTGTGTATATTGAAGAACGTGAGTGTATCACATTGTGTGACATTATATATATAGATTTTGGGGTCTAAGCCCATAACTCCCTGAAAGTGGCAACACAAGTAGATAAAGTGTTAAAAAGACATGTAATATGCTTGCCATCATTGGTAGGGACATGGCTATAAGAGCTAGGAAGTCATAATGCAGCTTTTTATGACTTTGATTGGGCTGCATTTGGAGTATTGTATGTAACTATAGTTGCCCATATACAGGAAGAATTTGGAGGTTTTGGAAAGGATGCAATGCAAGTAAACCTGAACGATGCCTGGGTTAGGGGGTATTAGTTACAGGGAGAGGTTGGGCAGACTTGGATTGTTTGCTCTGAATATCAGAGTTTGAGGGGACGCGTGATAGAAGTATATAAAATTATGAGAGGCAAAGAAAGGGTGGACAGTCAGAACCTTTTTTTCCCAGAATGGAAAAATCTAATTCTAGAACAGGGGTCAGCAACCTGTGGCCCACGGGCTGGATCCGGCCCGCAGGCGTAACACAAACACACACAACACTTATCCGAGAGTAGTTCTCACACACACACAGCCAATTCCATATCACTACACCTGTCGACTCACTCTCTCTCTCTGTCCCTACCCTCCCACTCCCTCTTCCATCCTCCCGACCACCTCCTCGGTGCCGCAGCATGTGTGAAACTGAAGCGGGCTGAGAGCAGCTTCGGCGAGGTGGTGCTGGAGCGGGTTCCTCAGGAGCTCAGCGGCGGGTGGGCTGGAGGAAAGTGAAGCATCAGCGGGGTCAGTGAGGAGTTCCGCTCCGGTCACAGTGTTGCACTTTAGTTGTAGTTTGTCGCGGGGCCAATTGTCTTTTTGTTACATTTTTGTTGTGATTTTAAAAAACTATTATTGATTATTTATTAACTATGGCGATAGATGTGGCCCGCCATCCACTCACAGACTGGGGTCCTGGCTCCTATGCAGAACGAAAGGTTGCCGACCCCTGTCTAAAGGATATAGCTTTAAGGTGAGAGGGGCAATGTTTAAAGGAAATGTGCAGGGTAAGTTTTCTTTTTACCCACAGACAGTGGTGAGTGCCTGGAACACACACAGTCATCAGGGGTAGTGGTAGAGGCTGGTATGATGGTGTTTAAAGGATAGGCACATGGATATGTATGAATGGCATTATGGGCCAAAGAGACTGTTCTTGTACTGTAGTGTTCTATATTTGAAGTAGGAGTACGGGGGAATTGTTCAACACTATTTTAGCATCAAATTGTGGAAGTTGTTGGTTGAGGTAAAAATAAGGCAATGGTCTATTAAGAGCAAAGTCGGAAACAAATGCTCTAAATAAAGCAATGTTAATGACAGGAAGTAGGATTGGCAAAGATGCCGGGAGTTTGAAAGGCACATTCATCCTGTATATGGAACACATGGAAATGTTTGTATAGCTGTGATATTGTTGAAGCACTGAGAAAAAAAGTGGTGATATACAAAACAGATTAAGGCTGATTCATTCTGAAGAAGGGGTCGCGACACGATACATCACCCGCACCTTCTCTCCAGAGATGCTGCCTGTCCCGTTGAGTTACTCCAGCATTTTGTGTCTATCTTCGGTTTATACCAGCATCTGCAGTTCTTTCCTACACATACAGATTAAGGCAATTGTTGTTCCTGGTAGGCCTGGAGACATTTGTGAGTGAATCAGCATCACAAATTATTAATGAGATTTGTATATCACGATATAAAACGTGGAAATGGTATTTTATTCAGTGTCGTTGGTGATTTTTGAGAGTTATAGATTTGGCACATGCAACCAGAGGAAATTATAGGCTAATTTGTGATCAGCCTAAAAACGCATCCCAAACAAATTTCTACACCTCTTGAGATTGGGCATTGGAGGATCGCTTGGTGTGCTGATTGGCAGATGAGAGATCTGAGGTGCAGGTATTTAATATGGCAGACACAAGACTCAAGAGAGCATGCAATATAACAGCACAGAAATGAAGCTCAGAAATGTGAGGCTTTGGCAGATCTGAGTTTCAAGCTGGGAACAAGCTCACAGACATGTCATATCTGACAGGAGCAGAATTAGGCCATTCGACCCATCAAGTCTACGACATTCAATCATGACTGATCTATCTCCTAACCCCATTCTCCCACCTTCTCCCCATTAACCCCAGACATCTGTATTAATCAAAAATCTATCTATTTCTGCTTTAAAAACATCCATTGACAGCCCCCACAGCCTTCTGTGGCAAAGAATTCCACAGGTTCACCACCGTCTGACTAAAGAAATTCCTCCCCATCTCCTTCCTAAAGGAATGGCCTTTAATACTGAGGCTATGACCTCTAGTCCTAGACTCTCCCACTAATCGAAACAGCCTCTCCACATCCACTCTATCCAAGCCTTTCACTATTTGGTACGTTTCAATAAGGTTCCCCCTCATTCTTCTAAACTCCAGCAAGTACAGGCACAGTGCTGTCAAAAGCTCATCATAAGTTAGCCCATTCATTCCTGGGATCATTCTTGTAAACCTACTCTGGACTCTTTCCAGGGCCAGCACATCCTTGCTCAGATATGTTGCCCAAAATTGCTTACAATGTTATTGGAAGTGAGTTGTTTGTTTCTTTGCAGCTGAGTGGATGCTACTGGTGGTTTAATTGGGAACTGTGAGTGCAAAAGGCAGGACAGTAAGAAAATCAAAGTTCAGCTGCAAAGAGCAAGGGCAATGTTTAGACATGATGGGATTAAATGGGAACATGATATCTCTAGAAGTGGGTTCACAGTGAAAGTGCGCAATATTGATGAAGGGAATATCCTCACGAATATGAAGAGTATAGTGAAGGCAATCTTTGACAGTCATGGATTTGCACAGCTTAATATTTGTTGGTGGACAGTAAAGACCAGGCACATGTATATTTTGCTACAGTTCAATAGGAGAAGCAGGCATTGAATTGCGATGGTAGCAAAATAACAGGGCAGTTAATATCAATGACAAAATGTGTCTATGGAGGTGTGCATGAAATGGAGAAACAGATTTAAAGATCAAAAGTACAAGTTGGGCAGAGAATTTCAATTTGGGGCAAGGTGTTCCAATGGGTGTCCCATGTCCAACACTAGTTGGTGAGGCCACATTTGGAGGACTGGGTTCAGTTTTGGTCACCCTGCTATAGGAAGGATGCCATTAAACTGGAGAGAGTGCAGAGAAAATTTACAAAGATGGACTTGAGGGGCTGAGCTATGGGGAGAGGTTGGACGTGCTAAGACTTTATTCCTTGGAGCACTGGAGACTGATCTAATAAAGAGGTATAAAATCATGAGGGCGATAGGATGAATGCACAGAGTCTTTTACCCAAAGTAGGGAAATTAAAAATATGAGGACATATGTTAATGCTGAGAGGGGCAAGATTTACTGCAACCCTGACGGGCAACGTTTTCACTCAGAAGGTGGTGGGTATATGGAACGAGTTGCCAAAGGAGGTAGTTGAGGCAGATATTATAACAGCATTTAAAAGACACTTGGACAGGAGCATGGATAGGAAAGGTTTAGAAAGATAAGGGCCTAACACAGGCAAATGGGTGCAGCATAGAAGGGGCATCTTGTTCATCATGGACGGATTGGGCTGAGGGGCCTGTTTCCATGCTGTATGACTTACTAGTGGAAGGCTGCCCCTTGTGAGTAGCCCGTCAAAAATACAATTTTGACAGCGACAAGGCAATTTATGAGCAGTGGGACCTCACAAATCTCTTACGAAGATAGAGAAATCAATATTCATACCACTAGGTTGTGAGCTGCCCAAGCAAAATATGAGGTGCTATTCCTCCAATTTGATTGTATGCTTCTTTGTCACCTTCCCCGCAGCTAACAATGATCCCCTCTACATTTCCTTGATCATCGTCTACTTTGATCTGTTGTTTTCACCGTAGCCATCTGCATATCTCTGCGTCTCCCTCTGCCCTGACTCCCAGTCTGAAGAAGAGTCTCGACCCAAAACATCACCCATTCCTTCTCTCCAGAGATGCTGCCTGTCCCGCTGAATTACTCAGCATTTTGTATCTATCCATGATAATGTGTTCCTTTTCTTTGTCAGCAGTTTGATTTACTTAGCCTTCAGAATTTTTGAATTATATCTGATGGAGCTCAATTAGAAATGGATTATCTATTTTACTTCCCCGAACTAAAGTTTGAACACCTTGACAACCTCATGAGGCTGACCTTCAAAAGATGAATGGTAATAGATGCTGCTAGCCATTTGTAGAGTGAATACACATAGAGTTGGAGCCAAGGTGGGTGTAGTGTCAAGTCCAGCAGAGGCAGGTGTAGATAGATGTGAGAGTTGCTCAGGGTCAGAGTCTATCTCAGGGTGGGTCTCTCATGGACACAAAAGTTGCCTGTGAGGAGCTGCATCTCCTCCGCAACAAGGGCGGCACGGTGGCGCAGCGGTAGAGTTTCTGCCTTACAGCACCGGAGACCCGGGTTCGATCCTGACTACAGGTGCTATCTGTACAGAGTTTGTACGTTCTCCCCGTGACCTGCGTGGGTTTTCTCCGAGATCTTCGGTTTCCTCCCACACCCCAAAGACGTACAGGTATGTAGATAAATTGGATTGGTAAATGTGAAAATTGTCCCTAGTGTGTGTAGAAGAGTGTTAATATGCGGGGATCGCTGGTCGGTGCGGACCCTGTGGGCCAAAGGGCCTGTTTCCGCGCTGTGTCTCTAAATATTAAATTAAAAAAACTTAGATTGCAGAGGAACAATGCGGAGGAACTATGGAATTCTAATGGCTGCTGCTAGCAGTTCTCCACCGGGTTCAGCTTCATTTTGCTCCTGGTGAGGATTAGAACCTTACATTTCAACATTATTCATATTTTCAGTCATTTCCTTTAATATGGTGCCATCAACTGATGACTCGCATCTACCCTGATCAGTCATGTGGCCTCTCAATCTGTGAGCTACTTATAAATGATTTGTTGCCGATGGCAGCTTATTGAGAAAAATCGCTTGGATTTTCTGGTCATGGAGAGGCTGGTTGGTTGGTCTAATTACTGATATTTTGGTCAGTTTGCAACAAAAGTCACAACTCTGCATTGTTTAAGATTGTCTTTTCTAGATATCACAAGCCACAATACAAATCCTTCACACTTGCTAAGAATAAGGTGTGGGCTTGAAGTTTGAAACAGTGGTGTAGAAATTCAAAATACTGCTTACCATAACCGGTGTATTGTCAATGCAAAACCTCAACCCAACTTCCAATCCAACTATGCATATACATAAAATGCTGGAGTAACTCAGCGGGTGAGGCAGCATCTATGGAGAGATGGAATTGGCGACGTTTCAGGTCGAGACCCTTCTTCAGATATCTACTTCAGCATGACATTCTAATCGATTTTTTATTTGGCAGGCACATCTTCCAGATCTTTCAGATATCTTCACTTGACTTTATCAGATAATAGTCCCTCCTTAATGTCTTATTCAGATCATATGAATCCAAACATATTCATTTTGTTTACACATAGTGATTTGGGGGTTTTATTCCTTTACTTTAGTTACAAAATTCTTGTAGATCAGTGTCACTCATGTTATGAGTCATACTTTGTAGCTGCGGCCACTAGTTTAACAGAAAGCTTCTCTGCCCTTTCTCCCTCACTTTTGAGTTATGTGCTAAGATGAAGTTACCTATGCTGTAATGCTAATAAAGTCGTTGGATCTTAATCACTGTGCGTGACTAAAGGGCCTGTCCCACCAGCATGCGACTACATGCGGCTAGCGCGACCTAACGTGGTCGCTTGAGCAGTACGGACTCGCGGGGCCGGTCCCACTTCGATCGCCTGAGCCATATGGAGTTGTGCTGGTCTGGTCCCGACATCGCGCGGGGCTCCGCAAAACTGACACTGTCCAAAAATTCCGAGCGGCAACGGCCTGTCGGCCCGTAGCCGCATGGAGGACGTACGCAGCGCCTCGACGTCGTACGCAGCGTCTTGACGGCTTATGCCTAGCGCGTGGCGTTGCGCGATGACATCACCGCTCGGCGTTGCGTGATGACGTCACCGCCAGAACGGCGTGCAACGTCCAAATTCAGTCGGCCCGCCTCCTGCCCAGCTGATTGGTGAGTATAATGTAAGGACCAGCCCCGCCCAACTCCAGACGCCTCCGCGGTTGAAAGTGGGACCGGCCCCGCGAGGCCGTACGCCTCAAGCCACCACGTTTGGTCGCGCTAGACGCATGCAATTGCATGCTGGTGGGACTGGCCCTTTAAGTTATTCCAACAGCAGAAGCTCAACAGTTCTGTTTTGAAATAAAGTACACGTAACCGCTTCCCATCCCACCCCCGGTGGCATAATGTTGGCATCTACTCATTATGTTGTGTTTTATTAAATGTTAAATAAATATTTAGGAGAGTTGGATGAAACATTGTCCCTCATTTCAGTGTAGTGTGCAGTCATATTAGTTTGCTCCATATTGTCAGAAAAAAAACAAGAGTATTCACACAGGAGTTTCCGCAAATCACATTTTTCTGACACATTGCCGGCGGCTTGTTTGGCAATTAATTCAGAATAATTCTTCAGTGTCCTTAGGTAAAGTCAGGTCCCTAAATGATTGTATGGCTGTTTTGCAATTCTGCTCCAATGTTCTTTGGAGCTGCCCTAGCCAAAGGGTTATGTGACATTTATATTTTTTGTTCAGTTAATCCATCCACGTGTAGTAGTGCCTTACCTCTGTGGAGGTTTCTGTCACTGTGGGAGACTTAGCCTCCAGTAGCAAGGCTGGAACATAATGTCCCTATGCTTGCTCTCAATACCTTGACTGATGAGGCCCAATGTACCAAAAGCCTTCTTCATTACCCTATCTAACTGTGATACCGCTTTCAGAGAACTACCAACCTGCAGTCCTCAATCCTTGTGCTCAACAACACTCTGCTTTCACTGTGAAGGTCCTGCCCTGATTTGACTTCCCAAAATTCAAGACCTCACATTTACTGTATCTGCTTTAAACTCCATTAGCCATTCTACAGCTCACTTGCTCAGCTGATCAAGATGTTGCATATGTTTTTGGTAACCATCTTCACTGTCTAAGATACTACCTACTTTAGTGTCATCTGCAAACTTACTAATCATGCCTTGTACAATCTCATGCAAATTGGTGATATAAACTACGAACAGTCTCTAAGACACACCACTATCATAGATGTCCAGTTAAAAAAAAAAAAAACTTCCACCACAATGCTCTGCTTCCTTCCTTCCTACCTTAGCTTATGGAAGGATCATTCAGAAGCCTGATAACAGAGTGGAAGAAGCCGGCGTACCTTTTGCTTGGCGGAAACAGGGAGAGGAAGGAATGACTGAGGTGAAAAGTCTTTGATTAATGTTGGCTGCTTCTCTGAGAGCATGAAGTGCAGATGGAGTCAATGGTGCGGAATCTGGTCTGTGTGATTGACTGGGTTAAATCAAAAACTTGCTGCAATTTCATGAGTATTTGGGCTGAGCTGTTCCCAAACCTCGCCTAAACATAGAAACATAGAAACATAGAAAATAGGTGCAGGAGTAGGCCATTCGGCCCTTCGAGCCTGCACCGCCATTCAATATGATCATGGCTGATCATCCAACTCAGTATCCTGTACCTGCCTTCTCTCCATACCCCCTGATCCCTTTAGCCACAAGGGCCACATCTAACTCCCTCTTAAATATAGCCAATGAACTGGCCTCAACTACCTTCTGTGGCAGAGAATTCCAGAGATTCACCACTCTCTGTGTGAAAAATGTTTTTCTCATCTCGGTCCTAAAAGATTTCCCCTTTATCCTTAAACTGTGACCCCTTGTCCTGGACTTCCCCAACATCGGGAACAATCTTCCTGCATCTAGCCTGTCCAACCTCTTAAGAATTTTGTAAGTTTCTATAAGATCCCCCCTCAATCTTCTAAATTCTAGCGAGTACAAGCCGAGTCTATCCAGTCTTTCTTCATATCAAAGTCCTGACATCCTGGAATCAGACTGGTGAACCTTCTCTGTACTCCCTCTATGGCAAGAATGTATTTCCTCAGATTAGGAGACCAAAACTGTATGCAATACTCCAGGTGTGGTCTCACCAAGACCCTGTACAACTGCAGTAGAACCTCCCTGCTCCTATACTCAAATCCTTTTGTTATGAATGCCAACATACCATTTACTTTCTTCACTGCCTGCTGCACCTGCATGCCTACTTTCAATGACTGGTGTACCATGACACCCAGGTCTCGTTTCATCTCCCCTTTTCCTAATCGGCCACCATTCAGATAATAGTCTACTTTCCTGTTTTTGCCACCAAAGTGGATAACCTCTCATTTATCCACATTATACTGCATCTGCCATGCATTTTCCCACACCCAGCCTATCCAAGTCACCTTGCAGCCTCCTAGCATCCTCCTCACAGCTAACACTGCCCCCCAGCTTCGTGTCATCCGCAAACTTGGAGATGTTGCATTCAATTCCCTCGTCCAAATCATTAATATATATTGTAAGGAATAGGAAGGATTCCTATTCATGAAATCCTTCTGCATGAATGGATTAGAATCTTGGCTGTCGCATCAATAAGGTTGGTCATTGGCAGTAATATTAATGCCAAGGAATTTGAAACTCTCAACCATTTCCATTTGGCACTGCTGACTGAGGCATGAACTCCACCATGCTTCCTGAATTCAACATGGAAACAAAGAAACATAGACAATAGGTGCAGGAGTAGGCCATTCGGCCCTTTGCACTGCCATTCAATATGATCATGGCTGATCATCCAAAATCAGTACCCCGTTCCGGATTTTTCCCCATATCCCTTTTTTCTCCAAAGAGCCCTAAGAGCTTGAAAACATCCAGTGAATTGGCCTCCACTGCCTTCTGTGGCAGAGAATTCCACAGATTCACAACTCTCTGGGTGAAAAAGTTTTTCCTCATCTCAGTCCTAAATGGCCTATCCCTTATTCTTAAACTGTGACTCCTGGTTCTGGACTCCCCCAACATTGGGAACATTTTTCCTTGCATCTACCCTGTCCAATCCTCTAAGAATGTTATATGTTTCTATGATTCCCTCTCATCCTTCTAAATTCCAGCAAATACAAGCCCAGTCGACCCATTCTCTCATCTCAGTCCCGCCATCCCGGGATTTAACCAGGTGAACCTACGTGCACTCCCTCAATAGCAATAATGTCCTTCCTCAAATTAGGAGATGAAAATTGCACACAATACTCCAGGTGTGGTCTCACCAGGGCCCTGTACAATTGCAGTAGGACGTTTTGCTCCTAAACTCAAATCCTCTCGCAATGAAGGCCAACATGCCATTAACTTTCTTCACTGCCTGCTGTACCTGCATGCTTCCTTTCAGTGACTGATGCATAAGCACACCCAGGTCTCGTTGCATCTCCCCTTCTCCTAATCTAACACCATTCAGATAATAATCTGCCATCCTGTTCTTGCCACCAAAGTCGATAACCTCACATTTATCCACATTATACTGCATCTGCCATGCTTCTGCCCACTAACCCAACCTATCCAAGTCACTCTGCAGCCTCACCGCATTCTCCTCGCAGCTCACCCTGCCACCGAGCTTTGTGTTATCCGCAAACTTAGAGATGTTACATTTAATTCCCTCTTCTAAATCATTAATATATATTGTAAACAACTGGGGTCCCAGCACCGAGCCTTGCGGCAACCCACTAGTCACTGCCTGGCATTCAGAAAAGGACCCGTTAATTCCTACTCTTTGCTTCCTGTAAATACCTTAGTCTCACACAGGTTGAAGCACAAGCATCTTTATTGTCTAGTTCATCATCACATATGCAGTACATCACACGTTCAGTCTACTGCAGCTACTGGAAGACAGTAGGCGAGTTCTTACACTATAAATCATATAATTACGCAGAGTTATAATTACTAAGCATTCTGATTGGCTAACATGCAATAGCCAATCTACACTTCCTATCTGCCAACCAGTTCTCTATCCATATCAATACCCTACCCCAATACCGTGCTCTAATTTTGCACACTAATCTCTTGTGTGTGACCTTGTCAAAGGGTTTTTGAAAGTCCAGATACACCACATCCACTGGCTCTCCCTTATCCATTCTACTTGTTAAGCATGACTTCCCCTTCATAAATCCATGCTGACTTTGACCGATCCCGTCACTGCTTTCCAAATGCGATGCTATAACATCTTTAATAATCGACTCCAGCATCTTCCCCACTACCGAAGTAATGTTAACTGGTCCATAATTCCCCGTTTTTGCTCTCCCTCCTTTCTTAAAAAGTGAAGTTACATTGGATCAGTCCCTGTGGACTGGAGGGTAGCCAGGGTCAAGAGAACATTGGAAAATGATCATCAATGCATCCACGATTTCAAGGGATGCCTCCTTTAGTACTCTGGAATGCAGACCATTAGGCCCTGGGCATTTATCTGCCTTCAGTCCCAACAGTTTACCTAACACCATTTTCTGACTAATGTGGATTCCCTTCAGTTCCTCCCTCCCACTAGATCCTCGGTCCCCTATTATTTCCGGGAGATTGTTTGTGTCTTCCTTAGTGAAGATAGAATCAAAGTACTCATTTAACTGTTCTGCCATTTCCTTGTTTCCCTTTATAAATTCACCTATCTGACTGTAAGGGATCTACATTCGTATTCACTAATCTTTTCCTTTTTACATACATAAACAAACTTTTAGTCAGATTTTATATATCCCACAAGTTTTCTTTCATGCTCTTTTTTCCTCCTCTTAATTAACCCCTTTGTCCTCCTCTGTTGAGCTCTAAATTTCTCCTAATCCTCTGGTTTACCGCTTCTTCTGGCCAATTTATATGCCTCTTAGATTTAACATTATCCTTGACTTCCCTCATCAGCCACGGTTGAGCCGCCTTCACAGTTTAATTTTTTCGGCAGGCAGGGATAAACCATTTTTGGAGTTCTTTAAATCTTTGCCATTGCATCTCCACTGTCAACCCTTTAGGTATAATTTACCAGTCTATCCTAACCAATTCCTGTCTCATACCTTCAAAGTCTCCTTTATTCAAGTTCAGGAACCTAGTTTCTGAATTAACCGTGTCTCCATCCTAATGCTGAATTCCACCATATTATGATCACTGTTGCCCAAGGAGCCTTGCACAACAAGATCGCTAACTAATCCTTCCTCATGGCACAATATCCAGTCTAGGATGGCCTGCCCTCGAGTCGGTTCCTCTATATATTGGTTTAAAAACCCATCCCGTATACATTCCAGGAAATCCTTCTCCTCAGCACTGTTACCAATTTGATTGGCCCAATCTATACGTAGATTACCCATGATAACCGCTGTACCTTTGGTACACGCATCCCTAATTTCCTGCTTGATGCTATCCCCAACCCCCCGACTGCTGTTTGGTGGTCTGTACACAACTCCAACAAGTGTTTTCTGCCCTTGGTTATTTCGCAGTTCTACCCATACCGATTCCACAGCATCCAAGTTAATATCTCTCCTTGCTATTGCATTAATCTCCTCTTTAACCAGCAATGCCACCCCACCTCCTCTTCCTTTCTGTCTATCCTTCCTGAATATTGAATACCCCTGCATGTTTAGCTTCCAGCCTTGGTCATCCTGGAGCCATGTCTCCGTAATTCCAACTATATCATATCCCTTAACTACTAACTGCGCATTCAATTCATCCACCTTATTTTGAATGCTCCTCGCATTAAGGCACAAAGCTTTCAGGTTAGTTTTTCTTATCTCCCTTCTACCTTTTGCTTCTGTCCTCCTTTTATCTCCCTCTGTCTCCTTGCATTGGGTACCATCCCCCTGTCCTGTTAGTTTAAATGTGACCTTTCCTACATACTCTTTCCTGTTAACTGCAGGCATACACTTCCATGTTGCCTACTCCACCCCCCCACTTTTTAGTTTAAACCCACCCGTGTAGCACGAACAAGCCAGAATGTTGGTCCCCCGCCATTTAAGATGTAACCCGTCACCTCTGCCCACCTCTGCCCCAGAAGAGATTCCAGTGATCTAGAAATCTAAATCCTTGCTCCCTGCACCAACACCTCAGCCACATCTCCCTGTTCCTACCCTCACTAGCACATGGTACTGGAAGCAACCCAGAGAAAACCACCCTAGAAATCCTGCTTTTCAGCCTCCTGCCTAGTTCTCTATACTCACGTTGTAAAACTTCCTTCCTCTTCTTACCCATGTAATTTGTGCCTACATGCACAACTACTTCCAGCTGCTCCCCTTCCCACTCAAGGATGTTCTGAAGTTGGTCTGAGACATCTTGGACCCTGGCACCAGGGAGGCAACACACCATCCTCGAGTCTCGCCTGTCACCACAGAATCTCCTGTCCGCACCTCGGACAATGGAATCACCCTCCACTATGGCTCTGCCTGAAGTTGGTCTCGCCGGTCGAGTCTCAGTGCAAAGATTCGAGTCACAGATCTGTCCGCCACTCGGACTGGAAGCGTAGTCTGCTCCAACAGCTCCCAAGAGGGTGTACCTGTTCGCAAGAGGTACTTCCACCGAGGTCTCCTGCACTCGCTTCATCCCCTTCCTTTCAGTCTCTACCCGTCACACCTCCTGCACTCTTGGAGTGACAACCTGACTGTAGGTCATGTCCAGGAAGCTTTCATCATCCAGCTGATGCTCCAGTTCCCTAACTCGGTCCTTGAGGACCTGCATCTGGACACAGTTCCCACAGGTGTAGTTGTCAGTGACACCAGCGGTGCCCCTGACTTCCCACATCATGCAGCAAACGCACTGCAATAGCATCCCTGCCATTACGTTTAAATATTTAAATTAAATTAAACACACAACCGATTCAAGTGTAGCCTCCTTGCCTCAGCCTCCTCGCTGAAGACTCTTGAGCCAAAGACTCGCACTTTACCTCACCAAGGCCGCACCCAACAGGCCGCTCCCCTGGACCTGAACGTAATGTTATCTAATCAAGTCAACTATCCACACAACTAATTAGGATGTCTCAGCCAATCCACTCACTCCCTGGTCTAGCTGCTGCTCCTTTGTGACCTTCAAGGTAATTGCCCCGGGCTGACTCGCGGCGCTCTTTTTAAACCTCCCGAACTGTACTCACCGAGGAGAAAGCCTTCCTTCAGTCAACCCACTCACTCGCTGGTCTGGCTGCTGCTCCTCTATATGCAAAACAATGAATTGCCCTGTATCTTGGTACATGTAACAATAAAATACCATCAAACCATTCAAAGTCCAGAATTGCCCATCCAACATTCAACTCTCAGACACATCCTCGTATTTTCATCTGGATCATGCCCGACCACCATTGTCTCGCAAGCAATCTAAGACCTCATTTTCTTTGGAGATCTTCTCTCTTACCTTACAAAGTCTCACCCCCCTTTCCCACATCTCACTTCCAATGTCTGCCCAAAATCAAGTTGGATGTCCAGGCATCTCCATTGTTTCAGCTTGTTCTTGCACCACAAAAGTAAGTTCTACTTACTTTGTCGCCATTCTTTTTTTCACTGATCCACGAGCTTCCCACTTACACCTATGATACATTGGATGCCCTCCACCACTTTGACAGTTTGCAATTCTCTGGTCCCGACCAGTTCATCTTCACCACAGATATACAATCTTTCTATTCCTCCATTCCACAGCAAGAGAATCTGAAGTGTTTCTGTTTCTTCCTTGAATGGAGGCTTAGTCAGGTCCCCTCCACCAACACACTCATTTACCTGGATGGATATTTTAACTTTGAACAACTTTTCCTTCATCACCACTCACTTTCACCAGATCACACACATGAACCCATTGAAATCATCCAGTTAGCTATGCCTCTAATTTACTCAATCTCTCAAACCCATCATAGTAAATCTTGAGGGTTGTCCTAGTTGCTGGCCTTATGCCTCTCTTGTCCAACTTCCCTCGGCCTTTTATCCACTTCTCTCTCATCCTTCACTTTATCTCAGTTCATGACAATAGTAAACCAATATGAATACCTATACACATTTACTGTAATCCACTAACCACAGAAACGTCATCCTGACTTACCCTGGATCCCCAACTTATCAATACCTTGATTTTATAATTATCCATACTTCCAGTACCTCCAAGAACCCACATCTGTTTATCGCTGTAACATTTCCAGCTCTTACAAGCGCCTCCAAGGAATGAATAATCCCCTAACTCATTGCAAACTAATATTTAATGAATGTATATTGATATTGTGTGCATTAATTAACTAGCTTCTTCCAGCTCTCTGAAGATTTCATACCACATTCATGATTTGAATTATTAAATTTAACCATTCTCTTAAATATTTCTGAATGGAGGGTCTTTAAATTGAAACATTGACACTATTAGTCACACCATACTTGACTTGTTAAATATTTCCAGCATTTTCTGTTTTACGATATGATACGATACGAAATAACTTTATTTATCCCAGGAGGGAAATTGATCTGTCAACAGTCATAAAACACAAGATACATGAAACATGAAATTAAAGTGATGAGTGGAGAGGAATGGGGATGTGCAACGATTTTTGGATGAGGTGGGGGGCTGGGGGGGGGGGGCTGGGGGCTGGCGGGGAGGAGGGAGAGGGGGGAGAAAGGGGAGAGGGGGAGGGGGGAGGGAGGGGGGAGAGGGGGGAGAGGGGGGAGAGGGGGGAGAGGGGGGAGAGAGGGGAGAGGGGGAGAGGGGGGAGAGGGGGGAGAGGGGGGAGAGGGGGAGAGGGGGGAGAGGGGGGAGAGGGGGGAGAGGGGGGAGAGGGGGGAAAGGGGAGAGGGTGGAAAGGGGGAGAGGGTGGAAAGGGGGAGAGGGTGGAAAGGGGGAGAGGGGGAAAAGGGGGAGAGGGGGAAAAGGGGAGAGAGGGGGAAAAGGGGGAGAGGGGGAAAAGGGGGAGAGAGGGGGGGAAGGGGAGGAGGGAGGAGGGTGGAAGAGGGGAGTCAGTCTACCCCATGACAGAAGGGGGAGGATTTGGACAAATTGATAGCCACAGGGAAGAAGGATTTCCTATGGCATCCTGTACTGCATCTTGGTGGAACCAAATGCTAAAGGCACTCCTCAGGTTGACTAGTGTGACATGGAGGGGGTGAGCTGTATTTTCCAAGATGTTCCGCAGTTTGAGGAGCATCCTCCCCTCCAAGACCACGTCCCATAAATCCAACTCTGCCCCCAGGACGGAGCCAGCCTTCCTAATGAGTTTGTTAATCCTCAGCATCCGTGGCCTACGCCCTGCTGCCCCAGCACACGACACCAAAGAAGATGGCACTGGCTACCACCAATTGGTAGAACATCTGCAGCATCTTACTGCAGATGTTGAAGGAGCGGAGCCTTCTCAAAAAATGCAGCCGGCTCTGTCCCTTCTTGTACAGGGCCTCAGCGTTCCTGGACCAGTCCAGTTTACTGTCCAGGTGCACTCCCAGGCACTTGTACTCCATGGTAAACTGTCTTTACAATAGTGTTTAAATAGCATTCAAGTTTTGTTCATTTAAAGTATGTGCCAACCTTGTTGAAGAGGACAAGCGAGTAATTTGCATAGTTTATGCAATCCTTTAGCATGATTTTGTTTAATACGTTCTCCTTGATTTCCAGTTCAAAAGAGTAAAAAATTAACCAAAACTGCCAAATTGTAGCTATGACTAGATTAAAAGGATCGCAGAATGGTTGTAGCACAGGTGGTGATTTTGCACATCAAATTCATGTTGGCTCTTATGCATGAAAAATCCTGCTAATTCCACTTCCAGATCTTCTCCCCAATATCCCCCCAAAATCACCCTTTTCAATTACTTATCCAGCCCCTTTTAGAATCTGCAATTGAATCCGTCTCCACCACTATCCCTTGCAGAGCATTCCAGACCCTAACCATTCATGTATAAAATAGGTTCTTCCCTCGTCACTTCTGATTTTTTTGCAAACCCTTAGATTATGACTCTTCCACCACAGGGAAAAGTATTTTTCTTTATCATACCTTTCGTGACTTTTAACTACCTCCATGAAATCCCCTGGCAATCTCTGGTCCAAGGAGAGCAACCTTTGCTTCTCCAGTCTACCCACGTAACGAAAGTCTCTCATCCCTGAAAAAAATCTCTTAAGGTGAAGCAAAGTAATCTTTCAATTCATTGCCTCTCGTGGCTATTCCTGTAAATGTCCAATTATGTCAAGAGCTCCTTCATTGCACAGATCCAGGCTTTTGCTTGTGGCACTTTTTCTCCTCTGGTGTTATATTAGTAGAGCCTTTTAAGTTTAAGTTTTTAAGTTTAAGTTTAGTGGCCAAGTATGCACTCCGCAGGGATTGAACACCATCTTGTAGGATTATGTGTGTCATGGAAATTGTTGGTTTCCCACGTATGAATGTTTCCCATGATGATACTGTAAGAATTGCTCATCTGCTTTCCTTTAGATTACAATGAACAGCACCCCTGTGACAGCATTAAACTAATGTTTCACTGTTTCTCTTGCAAAGGTCAATGTCAGTGCCAATATGGAAAGGAAATGAGAGGACAGAAGGCAAGTGCATGTCTGCCTCCGAGGTGGAGAATTGTTATTGCTTGGCCATGTTAATACATTTAATACATTAGGTGACGTTTTCAGTCGCGACCTTTCGTCAGACTCACAAATGAGGCTAAATCTGATTTGCAGCAATAATTCCACACCCTCCCCCAGGTGCCACTCTACCAAGTTCAGGCCACGCAGAAATCTGAATGTCTGGCTCATAAATGGCAATTTCATATTTATATTTGTGTAAAATTAGCTGAAACCAACACCCTACTCCAAATATAGCCTCACCAACACCTTGCACACCAGTAACATAACATACCAGCTTCTATACTCAATACCATGACCAACGTACCAAGATACTTTTTTACTACTGGATCCATCTGTGATGCCATTAAAGCCCCTGTCCCACCTTCACGACCTAATTGCCGACCTCTGCCGAGTTTGCCCTTGACTCATACTCGCAGCATGGTCGCCACGTAGGAAGTCGTAGGAGGTCGTAGGAGGTCTTCGTAACTCTTCCTCATGCTCATGAGTGGTCTCCGCCTACTCGTGGCCTCAAGTAGGTCGCGGCGTTTTTTCCAACCTGATAAAAAATGTCCACGAGTAAAAAATGGTCGGCATGGAAAAAATCTATACTTTTTACTCGTTGATAGGTCGTAGGTAGGTCATAGTAGGTCGTGATGGTAGTCGTAGATAGTCATAGGTAGCCGTAGATAGTCGTGGGTAGCCGTAGGTCGGTAACTGGCCCGAGAAACAAAATGCAAACATGACATCATTTTATCATGTGATCATTTCCCACTCGTAGCGTCGTAGTTGGTCTTAGGTGTGGAAGACTGAGGTCGAGGGGGGTCGTAGGAGGTCATAGACATAGTCGTAGGAGGTGATAGACATAGTAGTAGGTGGTCGTAGGAGGTCTTTTACTTCGGCGAGTCAACATAACCTTGACATTTTTTTCAACTCGTCTAGGGTCTTCTAAACTCATGGATTAGGTCGTCCAAGTGGGACAGGCCCTTAAGGGTACTCATAGATCCCTCTGCTCTAACACACTCCCTAGGGCCCTTCCATTGGCCCTGGTTTGTCTGCATTAAACATCTTTCACCATTCCTCAGCCCACTTGACCAGCTGATCAAAATCCTGCTGTAATTTTTGATAACCATGTTCATTGCCTACTGTGCTACCTACTTTGGTGTAATCTGCAAACTTACTGTTCATGTCTTGTACATTCTCATTCAGGAAAGAGTTCCTTCCTGTAGGAAGAACTGAGCAACCACCACAAAAATATTTTATGTGACCTATCAAATACTTTCTGGAAATAACTGTATATGCCCCTCAATTTGGTTCTAATAACTTCCCTACAATGGTGTTAGACACAATTCTGTAATTACTTGGCTTATCACTGCTCCCTTTCTTGAATAAAGGTACCACATTTATGATGATGCACTTATCTTTGCCTCTCATGATGTTTCTTAAACTTTCATGCTTACCTTTCCTTATAACTCAAGTATTTCAGTTATGGTAACATCCTCATGAATCTTCTCTGAATCCTTCCTATAGTTGAGTTACTTCAGCTGCACAAAATATTCCAAATGTGGTCTCACCAATAGCTTGTATGGTTGAAACAAGACATCTCAACCCCTGTTCTTAGGACAACAGAAGGAAACAAAACGGGCAATACGGGGTGAAAAGATGAAGTACGAAGGGAAGCTGGCCAGGAATATAAAGAAGGACAGTAAAAGCTTCTTTAGAAATGCTAAGGGAAAAAGAGTAGCAAAGTCAAATGTGGGTCCCTTGAAGGCAGACACGGGTGAAATTATTATGGGCAACAAGGAAATGGCAGAAGAGTTGAATAGGTACTTCGGATCTGTCTTCACTAAGGAAGCACAAACAATCTCCCAGATGTACTGGAGGACAGAGGATCTAAGGGGGTAGAGGAACTGAAAGAAATTTTCATTAGGCGAGAAATAGTATTGGGTAGGCTATTGGGACTGAAGGATGATAAATCCCCTGGGCCTGATGGTCTGCATCCCAGGGTCCTCAGGGAGGTGGCTCTATGAATAGTGGACGCAGTGGTGATCATTTTCCAATGTTCAATAGATTCAGGATCAGTTCCTGTGGATTGGAGGATAGCTAATGTTATCCCACTTTTCAAGAAAGGAGCGAGAGAGAAAACGGGGAATTACAGACCAGTTAGCCTGACTTCGGTGGTGGTAAAGATGCTGGAGTCAATTATTAAAGAGGTAATAATGGGGCATTTGGATAGCGGTAAAAGGATTGGTCCAAGTCAACATAGATTTATGAAAGAGAAAGCATGCTTGACTAATCTTCTGGAATTTTTTGAGGATGTGACAAGTAAAATGGATGAAGGGATGCCAGTGGATGTAGTCTATCTAGACTTTCAGAAAGCCTTTTGACTAAAATTGGTGACTAAAATTAGAGCACATGGTATTGGGGGTAGGGTGTTGACATGGATAGAAAATTGGTTGGCAGACCGGAAGCAAAGAGTAGGAGTGAACGGGTCCTTTTCAGAATGGCAGGCAGTGGCGAGTGGAGTGCCGCAAGGCTCAGTGTTGGGCCGCAACTGTTTACCATATAAATTAATGATTTGGAAGAGGGAATTAGGAGCAACGCTATCAAGTTTGCAAATGACACAAAGCTGGGTGGCAGTGTCAACTGTGAAGAAGATGTTAGGAGGTTGCAGGGTGACCTGGACAGGTTGAGTGAGTGGGCAGATGCGTGGCAGATGCAGTATAATATAGATAAATGTGAGGTTATCCAGTTTGGCGGCAAAAACAAGGGGGCAGATTATTATCTCAATGGGGTTAGGTTAGGTAAGGGGGAGGTGCAGCGAGACCTGTGCGTCCTTGTACATCGGTCACTGAAAGTTGGCTTACAGGTACAGCAGGCAGTGAAAAAACTAATGGAATGTTGACCTTCATAACAAGAGGATTTCAGTACAGGAGTAAAGAGGTTCTTCTGCAGTTGTATAGGGCTCTGGTGAGACCACATCTGGAGTATTGTGTACAGTTTTGGTCTCCTAATTTGAGGAAGGACATCCTTGTGATTGAGGCAGTGCAGCGTAGGTTCACGAGATTGATCTCTGGGATGGCGGGACTGTCATATGAGGAAAGATTGAAAAGACTAGGATTGTATTCACTGGAGTTTAGAAGGATGAGGAGGAATCTTATAGAAACATATAAAATTATAAAAGGACTGGACAAGCTAGATGCAGGAAAAATGTTCCCAATGTTGGGCGAGTCCAGAACCAGGGGCCACAGTCTTAGAATAAAGGGGAGGTCATTTAAGACTGAGGTGAGAAAAAACTTTTTCACCCAGAGAGTTGTGAATTTATGGAATTCCCTGCCACAGAGGGCAGTGGAGGCCAAGTCACCGGATGGATTTAATAGAGAGTTAGATAGAGCTCTAGGGGCTAGTGGAGTCAAGGGATATGGGGAGAAGGCATGCACGGGTTATTGATCGGGGACAATCAGCCATGATCACAATGAATGGCGGTGCTGGCTCGAAGGGCCGAATGGCCTCCTCCTGCACCTATTTTCTGTGTTTCTATGTTTCTATGTTTCTACACTGCCCCTTGAAGGCAAGCATGCCAAATGCCTTCTTTACCATCCTGCATACCTATGTCACCACTCCACTTTCAGGGAATTACTTACCTGCACACCTGGAGATCTCAATTCTACAACACTCTTCAGGGATCTACAATTTATTGTGTAGGCCTGGCCATACCGACTCTTTTTTCGAAATGATAATTAAGCAATTTTAAAGACAAATGACCAGAATTTTTGCAAACCAAATGAAAGTGATGCAACTCTGAAATACCTCCTAGTATCTACGTTGTATTGTGAATCTGAACGAATCAGTAATGGGACAATTATTATAGTCAGAGACTATTATATAGAAGCGCACAGAAGCCTCTGTCATCTTGCTCCTGACAATGTCACCTAAAGATAGAGATGCTGGATTGCTGGGCATAGCCACATGAAGTGTACACATTTAACATTTCCTTGCATGCCTGGGACCTTTGCACATAATCAGAAAGCAATTGGTTGCATAGTCAAATCATTGCTGACTTAAGGGCCTGTCCACTTGGCCGTCATTTACGCAACAGGCCAGCAGTGACTGAGGCGCGACGGTCGCGCGCATCATCATGTGTCCGCACAGCCGTCTGGAGCGCGTGACGTCATTTGAAGATAGACACAAAATGCAGGAGTAACTCAGCGGGTCCGGCAGCATCTCTGGAGAGAAGGAATGGATGATGTTTCGGGTCGAGACTCTTCTTCAGTCTCATGAAGGATCTCGACCCAAAACGTCACCCATTGCTTCTCTCCAGAGATGTTGCCGGTCCCGCTGAGTTACTCCTGCATTTTGTGTCTATCTCCAATCGTCTTGGCCCCACTCTGGGAGTAGGAGTGGGGGCAGATCTGGATCCGCAACGGCCGTGAGCCCCAGGCCGAGCTCGCTGATGGTTTGCCTGCTTCTGCTGCTGTTGGAGGTGAGACGTTGCACCACACCAGGGTCTTGGGCCAGTCCCACTTTGGCCGTCAGTTACGCAACAGGCCTGTGGCGCGCGAAGATTTAGTGCAGGACGAAGTCCACACTCCTCCATGCCGCTCCACACTCCTCCACACCACTCCATGCGCCCATCCCGTGCTACCCACGTACTACCCACGCGCTACCCACATGCCATCAGGTCGCGTAAATGGTGCGCGAATGACGGCCAAGTGGGATAGGCCCTTTACGATTACCCAAATCAATTCTCAGCCCCATGGCAACCAAAGGATACAAGAGGGTGGAAATCAGGATGTTGTCCTTGATTTTAATTAGGCGAGTAGAAACGTGGAAATGCAGATGCTGGTTTACCATGGAAATATACAAAATGCTGGAGAATCTCAGTGGGTCAGGCAACATCACTGGAGAACATGGATAGGTGACATTTTGAGTCGAGACCTTTCTTCAGACTCACTTAAAAGTATGATTACAAAAATAGGAAATGAATGAACACTCGGCATTAATTCTGAATGGCAACTTTGGTGATATGTCACCTCTGAGCCACAGGATTGTGGATTCAATTACTTTAGTTTTAGCCTTTCGTTTTAGACTCGCTATGTACCAAAGGTTCATTTCCAAACCTTGCTTAAAACAATTCTAGGGAAAACAATTATTGTAGAGTAAAAAAAAAGTTTCTTTTTCAATTTTCTTTTGAACACATCTGTTTATTTTCTGCAAGTATTGGATTTGAGAAAAAAAAGAAGTTGGCTTGCAGGCAAAAATCATTTGGCAGGATAACGGAGATTCCTTTCTTCTTCAATTAGAATGAAGATTAATGTGTTGGGGACATGAAGCTGGGCAACTGGAGTCAAGAGTGTTTTATTGTCAGATGTACTGAAAGGGAACAATAGAATTCTTATTTGCAGCAGAACATGTTTGTAAACAAAGTACTCAATAGATAACATAATAAACAAACAAAAACATTCAATAAATAAAAAAAACAATATAGTGCAAAACAAAATAAAGTCCAAAGTCCCAAATGCAACCAAAAAAGTTTGTTTAGTTGGAGTTTGTAGTGTTCAATAGGATGACGGTTGTTGGGAAGAAAAACCTATACCTGAACATGGATGTCACTGTTATTAGACTCCTGTACCTTCTATCGTTGGCAGGAGAGAATTGACAGTATGGTGTGGATCCTTGATAATGCTGGCTGCCCTTTTAGGCAGCATCTCCTATAGATCCCTTTAATGGTGCAGAGGTCAGTACCCGTGATGGACTGGGCAGTATCCACCACTTTGAGTAATCTCCTTCATTCCTTGCGATTGGAGTTAACATGCATCATAACCAATCTCTCAAAGCACTTCATCACCAAGGATGTTAGTGCTATTGCGTGGTCATCATCGAGCCGTATCACCTTACTCTTCGTGGTCTCCAACCTTTGAGCCTTTTTGATGGTCTTATTGAGGTAAAAACTTGACTTCTTATATGTATCTGTGTTGCCAGGCTTGAATGCCCAAGATCCTCAGAAGATTGAGAGCTCCTGGCTCATCCAGGATTTCTGGAACACACTACTCCACATATTTCCATATGAATACTGTGGCGTATTCGTTCAGGTCCATTGCTGAGTCCTTGAACATGCCCAGTCTACCGACTTAAAGCAATCCTGGAATCGTTCCTCAGCCTCCTCTGTCCAACTCGGTGGAGACAGGAGATCTGTGTTGAATGCTGAAGAAATTCAACGAGTCGGCAATTTTACTCGAAATAAAATCGATAGTACTGTATGGTTGGAGGTACAATCTTTTAATTTGGATCTTTACTATATGCTTTCTTTACCGGAAGTAGATGGATCAAAAGCACTATGCAAAAAGACTAGGAAATTCTGCTTCTATCCTGACCAATGTTTGTTCCTTAAGCTGACCAACTGAAAGAAACCAATTGGTCTTTCTACACGTGGGATTTTATAAATAGCCAATACTTCAGAAGTGTTTCTTTAGCTTTACAGTATTTTACAATGTCCCGTGATCATGAAAAGTCCTTGATATATATGTTCATGTATTGCTTAGGTGAGTTTGTTGAAACTGAACCATTTTGAAAAAAAGCTTCTTCTGTGAATCAGTTTTTTGCACATATTCATGCTGATTTTGTTAATATAACAGGAATAAAACAAATCCAATAGATTTATTGTACCAAAATAAGCTTTGCACGTTATTGCATGTAATGGTATGCGCTCTGAACCCAGTTTTGAGGATTACTTCAGTATTTCTGCAGATGTTATCAGATTTTTCAAAGTGTTTCTGATTAGCAAACATTAGCTGAATCTTCTCTTCCTATTCATTGATGCTCTGGTGTCCTCATTAATTCTGATTAGAGTTTCAAATCCTTTATTCCATTCAACACAGAGGCTACTTATTTTCACCTTATTAAAGCTACCTTTTGATCTAACCTCTTCTTGATACTTTCAGATTTGAAACCTAATACTTTCCTTGCTGGACTTCCATCAATAATGCATTCTCTTCTTCTTCTTGCGAATGAAACATAAATAATCCAAAGGAATAGTTAGATCTCAAGCCGGGTGTTGAGCAGCCAGGTTGTTGTCTCTACGTCAATGTCTGCTAGGCCCTGAGCTCCATTTGGTGGGTGGTAGAGCGGGCACCCAGAGATGACATGGTTGGCTGACTGTTGTTCTGCTCTCAATTACCTGAACTGTAGCTGATTTTCGTTCCTTTTTGTTCTGTTTTGTTCTTCACTGCTTTCCTCACAGATGTCCACCATTTTTTTGAACCATGGCTTCTTGAACTGTTTATAACAGTTTTACCAGAATGATGCCTGAATTAGGGGGGGCATTACCTACAGCGAGAAATCGGACAGACTTGGAATGTTTTCTCTGGAACGCCGGAGGTTGTGGGGAGACCTGATGGAAGTATATAAAATTATGAGAGGCACAGCTTGGGTAGACATAGTTAAGGTACAAAAGCTTTTTTCCCCCAGGATGGTGGACTCAAATACTAGAGGACATAACTTTGAGGTGAGAGGGCAAAGAAGATGTGTGGGGCATGTTTTTTTTTTACACAGAGTTCTGATGAATGCCTGGAAATGTGCTGCCAGGGTTGGTGGATGATGCAGATAGGATAGCGGCATTGAAGAGGCTTTTGGGTAGGCATATGGATATATAGGGATTGGAAAGATACGGATTATGTGCAAGCAGATAAGAGTTGGTCTTGGCATCATTTTCAGCACAGACATTGTGGGCCAAAAGGCTTATTCATGTGCTGTACTGTATTGTTCTATGTTCTATGTTGCATGTAATCTTCTTCAATACAATACATTGAAGTTTCAACACCCGTCTAATAGTTGCCTCGTGTATATACTGAATTAATTTCCTCTATGTTTGGCTGCAATGCCTCCAACTGCCAAGGATTTCCTATTTAGTACAAGTACTACCTTACTTTGTTCCTTAAAGATTGTGCAATTTTTTTTACAAAACTTTGATAATTTGGCTCATTGTTTCTTATTGAAGACCGGTGTTCATTTCTGCTTGATAATGGTCCTGTGAAACACCTTTGGAAGTCTTCAAGTATGGAACTGATATAAATCCTTTGACCTTCTGACTGTGGCAATCTATTTGTCCAATCCCTTTCCACTTCACAGCAGAGCTTCAACAAGTTCTCTGAACACCTGGAAATATTATTTCCTCACTCCATCTTGTCTAACTTAACTAAACCTCTTAAAGCTGATAGAGGATCGTTGATCCAAAACATTAACTGTTTCTCTCTTCACAGATGTGGCCTAACCTGTTTAGTGCTTCCAGCATTGCCTTTATTCTTTAAAAAAAACTTATCTCTGTTCTTCAGTGAACAAATCAAACTTCTTCGATTCCCTTCTGCCTTAATGTTCCATTAGAGTTGTAGGGAACTACAACATGGAAGCAGAATCTTAGGCCCAACTTGCCCATAACAAACCAAAAAGTCCATCTAAGTCTGTATTTACTGAGGAGAAAGACAGTAGGACGGAGGAACTTGGGGCAGTCAATGGAAGTGTCTTGTGAGCAGTCAGTGTTACTGTCGCAAGAAGTACTGAAGGTACTGTTGTGTATGAAGGTAGACAAATCTCCAGGGCCTCATCAGATATATCCGAGGACATTGTGGGAAACCAGAGAGGAAATTGCGGGTGCCCTGGTTGATATTTACGAGTTGTCCTTCAATACAGGGGAGGTGCCGGAAGACTGGAGGGTGGCAAATGTTGTGCCTCTTTTCAAGAAGGGATGCAGGGAAATGCTGGGAACTATAGGCCAGTGAGCTTAACATCTGTAGTTGGAAAGTTACCTGAGAGTATTCTGAGGGATAGTTAATACAGGCATTTGGATGGGCAAGGGCTGATTAGGGATAGTCAGCATGGTTTTGTATGTGGGAGGTCGTGTCTCAGAATTCTGATTGAGTTTTTTTGAAGACGTGACTGAAAAGGTCAATAAGGGCAGAGCTGCAGATGTTGTGTACATGGATTTCAATAAGGCACTCGACAAGGTTCTGCATGGTAGGCTGCTCTGGAAGGTTAGATGACATGAGATCCAGGGAGAGATAGCTGAATTGATAGCAAATTGGCTCCATGGAAGGAAGCAGAGGGTGTTGGTGGAAGGTTGCTTCTCAGACCGGAGGCCTGTGTCTAGTGGTGTGCCTCAGGGTTTAGTGCTGAGCCCATTACTGTTTGTCATCTACATCAATGATTTGGACGAGAACATACAGGGCAAAATTAGCAAGTTTGCTGATGATATAAAAGTGGTTGATGAATTTAATACAGAGAAGTGTGAGGTGTTGCATTAGGGATGTCAAACAAGGGCATGCCCTACACTGTAAATTGTAGGCCTCTGGGGAGTGTTATAGAGCAGAAGGATCTAGGAGTGCAGATGCATGGTTCCTTGAAGGTCGAGTCACAAGTAGGTAAGGTGGTCTCAAAGGCTTTTGGCACATTGGCCTTCATCAGTCAGAGTATAGAGTATAGAAGTTGGGAGGTTATGTTGCAGTTGTATAAGACGTTGGTGGGACCGCATTTAGAATATTGTGTTCAGTTCTGGGCACCATGTTATAGGAAAGATATTATCAAGCTTGAAAGGGTTCAGAGAAGATTTACAAGGATGTTTTCAGGACTAGTGGGAGAGCTATAGGGAGAGGTTGAGTAGGCTGGGTCTCTATTCCATGGAGCGCAGGAGGATGAGGGGTGATCTTATGGAAGTGTACAAAATCATGAGAGGAATAGATCGGGTAGATGCACAGTTTTTTGTCCAGAGTAGGGAAATCGAGGGCCAGAGGACATAGGTTCAAGGTGAAGTGGAAAAGATTCAATAGGAACCTGAAGGGTAATTTTTTCACACAAATTGTGGTGGGTGTATGGAACAAGCTGCCAGGTGAGGTAGTTGAGGCTGGGACTATCCAAATGTTTAAGAAACAGTTAGACAGGTACATGGATAGGACAGATTTGGAGGGATTATAGACCAAGCGCAGGCAAATGGGACTAGTTTAGCTGGAACATTGGCTAGTGTGGGCAAGTTGGGCCAAATGGCCTGTTTCCACACTGTATCACTCTATGACTCTATGACTAAGTGTGTCCCATTTGTTTGTGTTTGCCCATTATCCCTCTAAAACTTTCCTGTACATGTGGACCTGTCCAAAATGTCTTCTAAATGTGGTTGTTGTAACTGCCTCAACCACTTTATCTGGCCGTTAATTTAATATACACCACACACTCTACTGTAGTACTTAGTAAAACATTATAAAGTATGTTGTAATTTATGGATGAATATGACACGTTCAGAGCCTATGAAAGATGATGCATAAATTATTTTTTTCTTTGCCATGAGCATAAACTTTTAACAGTATATAATAGCACAAATTTCTCAGAATTCTGCTGACATTTTTGGATTTGTTTGCATTTATTTTTCCTATCCATTGTACCAGCAAGTACAAAAATTTCATGTGCTTTCTATCTTGTTCATTTGAATCCCTTGGCCTCTTAGTCTTTCCTCATGCATAAATAATTCCTTTGTCATTATGAATGAGGATTACATGCCACATTCCTACTGCATATCAGTCTTTACTTTGCTTGCCCTGCCAAAAATGTGCTGGAATGTAAATCTAACTAGACTTTCAAGATTAAAATAAAATTGAGCCTGACATTTATTTGAAGCTGCCCACATAATTCTGTTTCCAAGAACTAACTCCAGATTCCATTAAAAAACACAGTAGCACCTCAAACTAACCAAGACCAGACATCTTGTATTGTGCCGTTAGATTTCTTTTGACAGTCTGTAGCTTCTTTTTTTTTTACATCATTGCATTGAGTGAACTAAAAGCTGGGGAGTGAGGCACTCTGGCCTCAGCAAGCAGCAAAACTAGTGGTTCATTTCTTAGCCAATTAAATCTAATGATGGAGAGTGGTGTTATGAGAATAAATAAAGTAAAGGTTAAAAAAAAAAGGTGAAGCAATAAGAGAAAGATAAAACACTGAAAAATAAATCATTTCAATTTAAAAATAAAATTTAGTTTAGTTTAGAGTTACAGTGCGGAAACAGGCCCCATCCATGAGAACAAGTTATCATTTGAAGGTATAAAACTTTACAGTTTACATTGTTGAATTCCAAGCACAGGAAACTTGATTGGTATTACATTAACAATCAACTGAGGGTTATAAAAGCTACTTGCAGGTGTTTATTGACAACTTTAACATCCTTTATTGAGTTTAAAGGGAAATTAATATACAAATTCAACACACTGCATTGGGAAGGCTTAAAATGAAAGTCTGTTTGTGAAAAGTTTAACTGAGTATGATCAGGGACAAATTCAGGAATTTCACAGGTTAGCACTCATTACCTATTCAGTTTTAGTCTTGGAGATACAATGCGGAAACAGGCCCTTCGGCCTACCGACCAGCGATCCCCGTACACTATCCTACACACACTAGGGACAATTTTTACATTTATACCAAGCTAATTAACTTACAAACCTGCATGTCTTTGGAATGTGGGAGGAAACCGAAGATCTCGGCGAAAACCCACGCGATCACGGGGAGAACGTACAAATTCCGTACAGACAGCGCCCATAGTCGGGATTGAACCTGGGTCTCCGGTGCTGCAAGCGCTGTAAGGCAGCAACTCCACCGCTGTGCCACCGTGACGCTGACCTTTAATTTTATTATTCACAATAACAATGGTGTGCATTGCTAACATGCCATTATTTTTCCTGATTCAAGTCAATAAAAATATTTTATTGATTCAAGTCAATAAAAATATTTGCACAACTTGGAAAAAAAATGCAAAGAAGGAGGGTTACTAAAAACTCGGCCATAAAGTTGAATTTTAAGCAGCAAAAGGAGAGGAAGGCAGAGGGATGAAAAGTTTAGGGCACTGATCTCCATTCGCAAGGCCCAAAACAATGGTAATCCCCATTGATCCAAAGTGACACTCACATATCACCCGTGCCAAGTCTGGCTTGGAACATGAGCAAGTGTATGTTTCTATTAAACCTTTTGCAGTAGCTGAGGTGACCATCCACTGGGAAGTTGCTTTGAACAATTGTGACTCGTAATCCGCTGTATGTGAGTTTATGGATTGAAATGCATACATAATATGATTGTAGTGAAAGGCTATAATTGATTGTGGTTTTGTTCTTCCCTCTCTAGGAAATTAACAATGGACTTCGTATAAGGCTGCACTGTAAACATTGGCTTGCTCTACTATGGACTTTGTATGTGTTTGCATTACATACATTGGCTTGCACTATCATGGTTTGGTTACCCAGTATAGGTGATAGAGTCAAAGAGTCATAGAACCAGACAGCATAGATCCATGCAGCACAGCAGGCCAATAAAGATGGCCCATCTATACTAGCCCCATCTGCCTCTGTTTAGCCTGTGCCCCTCTAAAGCTTTCCTATCCATGTACCTGTGCAAATGTCTTTTAAATGTTGTTATAATACATGTTTACATGTTGTTATATATCACAAATGTCGTGATAGTTGATCGGATTATTGTTCATTGTATATTTATTTGTTGTGTTAAATCACTCGTAAAGCTGCAGCAAGTAAAAATTACGCTGGTTTGTTTGTGGCGCGTATGACAATTAAACACTCTTCACCCTTGCTTCTTGATAGAAAAGATGGAGCGTTGAAATCCTAGTACAATTTCTGTATTACTTCATAATGGAATATGTACTAATTGATGTAGTGGTTCCAGGGAGATTGGTAGGAAAATTACAAGAGACATTCATTGAGATTAGGGGAAGTTGCTTTTGTTTATTGACTCAGGTGGAATCAATTTCCACTCCACCTCTTTTCCTGGCTCACAAAAGAGCTCGTAAAGCAGATATATATATATTTTCACAGTCTCCACCTTCCTTTAGCTGCTGCGTTAATTTATAATTTGCTACCTCAGCAATGGTTTAAGACACACAGGTTTACTAACTTATTTAAATCCACATCACCACCTGGGAGCAGATTTGTCAGCAGCACACTCTCTTAGTTTAATTTAGTTGAGTTTATAGTCATATGTACCGATGTACAGTGAAAAGCTTTTGGTGCGGGAGGAGCAACGTCCGGGCGGTAGGTTTAAAACCCGATCGCGGGGCTTTGTCTCACAGAGGCCCAGGAGCCGTCGGTGCGGGAGGAACCCAACTCTGCAACGTTCCATTCACATTTCACATTTCAAAATAAGTGGTCTTGAGGAAGCCGCAGATTGGTGGAAGTGGACTAGAGGAAGCAGCTGATTGGGAGTCAGATCCCTGCTGATTTCTTCCAGCACTTTGTATTGTATCCAGGGTAAGGGGGGAGTATGAGGCCCAGGGCAGTTTACTGTTCTGGATGTCAGATGTGGGAGGTCATGGAGTCTGATAGCCTTCCAGATGACCACATCTGCGCCAGGTGTGTCGAGACGGGGCTCCTAAGGGACCGTATTAGGAAACTGGAGCAGCAGCTCGATGACCTCTGTCTGGTCAGGGGGAGTGAGGAGGACATAGAGATGAGTTAGAAACATAGAAACATAGCAAATAGGTGCAGGAGTAGGCCATTTGGCCCTTCGAGCCTGCACCGCCATTCAATATGATCATGGCTGATCATCCAACTCAGTATCCTGTACCTGCCTTCTCTCCATACCCCCTGATCCCTTTAGCCACAAGAGCCACATCTAACCCCCTCTTAAATATAGCCAATGAACTGGCCTCAACTACCTTCTGTGGCAGAGAATTCCACAGATTCACGACTCTCTGTGTAAAAAATGATTTTCTCATCTCGGTCCTAAAAGACTTTCCCCTTATCCTTAAATGGTGACCCCTTGTTCTAGACTTCCCCAACATCGGGAATAATCTTCATGCATTTAGCCTGTCCAACCCCTTAAGAATTTTGTAAGTTTCTATAAGATCCCCCCTCAATCTTCTAAATTCTAGCGAGTACAAGCCGAGTCTATCCAGTCATTCTTCATATGAAAGTCCTGCCATTCCAGGAATCATTCTGGTGAACCTTCTCTGTACTCCCTCTATGGCAAGAATGTCTTTCCTCAGATTAGGAGACCAAAACTGTACAACTGCAGTAGAACCTCCCTGCTCTTATACCCAAATCCTTTTGCTATGAATGCTAACATACCATTCGCTTTCTTCACTGACTGCTGCATCTGCATGCCTACTTTCAATGACTGGTGTACCATGACACCCAGGTCTCGTTGCATCTCCCATTTTCCCAATTGGCCACCATTCAGATAATAGTCTACTTTCCTGTTTTTGCCACCAAAGTGGATAACCTCACATTTATCCACATTATACTGCATCTGCCATGCATTTGCCCACTCACCCAACCTATCCAAATCACCTTGCAGCCTCCTAGCATCCTCACAGCTAACACTGCCCCCCAGATTTGTGTCATCCGCAAACTTGGAGATGTTGCATTCAATTCCCTCATCCAGTTCATTAATATATATTGTAAGTAGCTGGGGTCCCAGCACTGCGCCTTGCGGTACCCCACTAGTCACTGCCTGTCATTCTGAAAATGACCCGTTTACTCCTACTCTTTCCTCAGATTGGTCTCCTAATCTGAGGAAAGACATTGTTGCCATAGAGGGAGTACAGAGAAGGTTCACCAGACTGATTCCTGGGATGTCAGGACTTTCATATGAAAAAAGACTGGATGGACTCGGCTTGTACTCGTTAGAATTTAGAAGATTGAGGGGGGATCTTATAGAAACTTACAAAATTCTTAAGGGGTTGGACAAGCTAGATGCAGGAAGATTGTTCCCGATGTTGGGGAAATCCAGAACAAGGGGTCACAGTTTAAGGATAAGGGGGAAGTCTTTTAGGACCGAGATGAGAAAAACGTTTTTCACACAGAGAGTGGTGAATCTCTGGAATTCTCTGCCACAGAAGGTAGTTGAGACCAGTTTATTGGCTATATTTAAGAGGGAGTTAGATGTGGCCCTTGTGGCTAAGGGGATCAGGGGGTATGGAGAGAAGGCAGGTACGGGATACTGCGTTGGATGATCAGCCATGATCATATTGAATGGCGGTGCAGGCTCGAAGGGCCGAATGGCCTACTCCTGCACCTATTTTCTATGTTTCAATGTTTCTATGTTGCATGCTAACCAGTCAATGGAAAGGCCATATATGATTACAATCGAGTTGTCCACAGTGTACAGAGATTTTTTTTTACATTTTTACTCCCTGGCTAACTATAAACTGCTTGCTATGGGGAGATTAAATTCTGCCTTTGGTCCTCAGTGGTGATAGTTCATGGATTAATCATGACGGTGTACTTACACATGATTAAAGTCTCAAGCTGACCTCACAGCATTATTGTTCCATCAGAGTTTCAGCAATTACAGGTTTTCAACTTGATTGTCTGGAAGCTTTTATTTATTTTTTAATTCTATTCAGGTAAAGCAATGCCTAGCCTTGAGTCAGCACACATGCACAACAATAAGTGGCTGGTTCATCCCAAATTCACAAAGGCATGACACATCAAGCAGGTCATTGGGAAAAAAAGATACTGCACTCTTAATAAAGGTAAAAGCCTGAGCATGAAGGAAAAGCAAGCAGACCCAAAAATAACACCAGTAAACTGAAGAAGGAATATCACATTCATTACATTGCTTATATATCTGACACAGTAATGTCCACCAACTGTTGTGGAATTAGAAACTTGCTCTTCATGTTTCCTCAGTATATTAATCTCCATTATAAATTATACACAGTATGCATTTCAATCTGCTGAAATGATGACATGAGTGAAATAATGTACCTTAGGATGGCAATCACATTATTTCTGTAACTGTATCATCTCTGTTGCCTTCTCAAATTAGAAGTCGTGTCCGTTCATAGTGAAATAAAATAATTTTTGGGTGAATGGTACGTATCTATTTCAGAGTTGGGTGCAAATTTTCTCTCACCTTGATCAACTCAATAGTGACACCAGACAACATCTATCTAAATGGTAACATTTGCTGAAATGTATCTTTTAAAAACAATTAAAATTAGACCATGACAGTGCAGTCATTGGGGAGAGGACAGGGGTACAGAACAATTTAAGAATGCTGCAATAAGCATTTCCTGTTGATGACGTTCAAAGTATTTTTAAAAGAAGGAGTTTTAAACCCAGGATGGCACTTCTGTAAATGCTGAATAATACAGTATTTTGCTTTACAGGATGCATCTGGGCCATGCACATGATCGGAGGAAATTTTAGCAACTGAATAATCCAATCTTATAAATCAGTCCCTTCCTCAGTTCATCTCAACCCAACCTTTTGATAATATCCCTCTACCTTTTCTTCCTGTGTCATCAGATTGAGTTGTTTCTTGATTTGCTAATGTTTCTTGTAATCACTTCATATATTAATGATTTAGATGAAGGGATTACGTAACATTAGCAAATTTTCAGATGACACAAAGCTGGGTGGCAGTGTGAACTGTGAGGAGGATGCTATGAGAATGCAGGGTGACTTGGACAGGTTGCGTGAGTGGACAGATGCATGACAGATGAAGTTTAATGTGGATAAATGTGAGGTTATCCACTTTGGTATCAAAAACAGGAAGGCAGATTACTATCTAAATGACGTCAAGTTGGGAAAAGGGGAAGTACAAGGGGATCTGGGGGTCCTTGTTCATCAGTCAATGAAAGTAAACATGCAGGTACAGCAGGCAGTGAAGAAAGCGAATGGCATATTGGCCTTCATAACAAGAGGAGGTGAGTATAGGTGCAATTAGGTCCTTCTGCTGTTGTACAGGGCCCTAGTGAGACCACACCTGGAGTATTGTGTGCGGTTTTGGTCTCCAAATTTGAGGAAGGTCATTATTGCTATTGAGGGAGTGCAGCGTAGGTTTACAAGGTTAATTCCCTGATGGTGGGACTGTCAAATGCTGAGAGAATGGAGTGGCTCTGGAATGTATACTCTGGAATTTAGAAGGATGAGAGGTTATCCTATTGAAACATATGAGCTTATTGAGGGTTTGGACAAGCTAGAGGCAGGAAACATGTTCCTGATGTTGGGGGAGTCCAGAAACTGGGGCCACAGTTTAAGAATAAGGGGTAAGCCATTTAGAACGGAGATGAGGAAACACCCCGTTGTGAGTCTGTGGAATTCTCTGCCTTAGCAGGGTGGTGGAGGCCAATTCTCTGGATACTTACAAGAGAGAGCAAGATAGGGCTCTTCAAGATAGTGGAGTCAGGTGATATGGGGAGAAGGCTGGAACGGGGTACTAATTGTGGATGATCAGCCATGATCACATTGAATGGCGGTGCTGGCTTGAAGGGCTGTATGGCCTACTCCTGCACCTATTGTCTATTGTCTATTGTCTAATTAACCCACTCATGCATAGTTTCATATTGCAACCTCATTGAGTACGATAAGGTTTGGAACATTGAGGTTCAGAAATGCACTGCACAATTATAAAAGTTTAAATAACAGTTTGATTCTATACATTTAGCAGTTACTAATGTGAGGCTGTTCCCTTTGGATAATATAAAAATTGATTTGCCTATTTATATCCCCCACAAATATCAACCATCTTAAATACATCAACCATTACATAAATGTCCAGGGACGTCTGGTCATACAAATCAGTCACACATAAACAAGTTGTTAGGGCAAATGCCTGGAAATTATCATTCTTGAGGAATACACAAAGTCTTCTTCTTCTTAGAAACATAGAAACATAGAAACATAGAAATTAGGTGCAGGAGAAGGCCATTCGGCCCTTCGAGCCTGCACCGCCATTCAATATGATCATGGCTGATCATCCAACTCAGTATCCCGAACCTGCCTTCTCTCCATACCCTCTGATCCCTTTAGCCACAAGGGCCACATCTAACTCCCTCTTAAATATAGCCAATGAACTGGCCTCGACTACCCTCTGTGGCAGAGAGTTCCAGAGATTCACCACTCTCTGTGTGAAAAAAGTTCTTCTCATCTCGGTTTTAAAGGATTTCCCCCTTATCCTTAAGCTGTGACCCCTTGTCCTGGACTTCCCCAACATCGGGAGCAATCTTCCTGCATCTAGCCTGTCCAACCCCTTAAGAATTGTGTAAGTTTCTATAAGATCCCCTCTCAATCTCCTAAATTCTAGAGAGTATAAACCAAGTCTATCCAGTCTTTCTTCATAAGACAGTCCTGACATCCCAGGAATCAGTCTGGTGAACCTTCTCTGCACTCCCTCTATGGCAATAATGTCCTTCCTCAGATTTGGAGACCAAAACTGTACGCAATACTCCAGGTGTGGTCTCACCAAGACCCTGTACAACTGCAGTAGAACCTCCCTGCTCCTATACTCAAATCCTTTTGCTATGAAAGCTAACATACCATTCGCTTTCTTACAGAGTCCACACACAATATTAGAAGTTGTTCAGCCAGAGCTGAACACACTTCTCGGCATCTGCATACAATGGTGTCTGCCTTGTCGCTTCTTGTGCTTCTTGTGGGTGGTGGTGGAAAGATTGGTGAAAACAGGGCAGCGACGTGAACGCTCTTTCCTTGACCCCAATACACAAAATGGAAGCCAGGAATCCTATCATTCGTTCATGAGATTGTTTCAGTGAGGAGAAAAACAATGCTATTGCACAGCAAGGGTGTCAGGGGTTATGGGGAGAAGGCAGGAGAATGGGGTTAGGAGGGAGAGATAGATCAGACATGATTGAATGGTGGAGTAGACTCGATGGGCTGAATGGCTTAATTCTATTCCTATCACTTATAAACTTTTGAGCAAGGAAATGTTCCTCTGAGGGTTGGCGGACTTTGGCTTTGAAAAGAATGATTTATAATGGTTCAACAGTTCAATGGTACTTTATTGTCACATGTACCGAGGTACAATAAAATTATTTTTTGCATACAGTTCAGTACAAGTATTAAGACATAAGCACATCTCAGATACTGTACAAGTGAATTGAAATAGTACACTGAGACAGTATACAAGAGTCGGCAGGTTTGCGTCATTTTCAGGTCCTAGTTGTTAGTGCAGAGTTCTTTATCTGACAATGAAGGCTGGTTGTCCCCCCAATAATGCCCCTTCATGGTCTGGTTTAGAAGTCCTCACTAACAACAATAATAATAAAGAACAGGCAAGCGCAGCTCTGACTAGTAAGGGGAGTAACTCATATTGGTGACTACCATTTGAGAGAAACTCTGGGCAAGCTAAATGAAATGCGTATTACAACACCACACAGACAGACGGGCAATGTGCATTTTAGTGTTGAGATCTCCAAAGTATGAGCTGCAGGCAAAGTTCAAGCTGTGGCAAGTCTTGAATTGTTTCCAATATTCATCATCATGCAGAATAACCTCCCCAAATCATGGAATTGGTGGAAAGTTTCTAGCAGGATGGTGTTAGGTGGAATGTTTAGGCAGATGATACTGGGATAAGACAGACGAATGGAGAGGAATAAAAGCAGAAAATGCTGGAAATACTCAGCAAGTTAGGCAGCATCAAGTGGAAAGAGAAACAGTGTTAATATGTCATCTCAGACCCCTCATCAGAACATCTAAATGGGCGAATGTAGAAAAAAGGAACATCAACATTGAAACATCACTTATCCATGTTCTCCATGGATGCTGCCCGACCAGCTGAGTTACCCCAGCGTTTTGTGCCTTTCCATCTAAATGGGGGAGGTTGAGCAGGAGCAGATTGGGGTAAGTGGAATAAGGACACCAGCAGCGAGGGTATCCGGAAGGATCAGTTACCAATGATGGAGAGTCAATGAAAACAGCTGAGGAAGACGGATGTCTTATCTCCATTTAAAGCAGCCGAGGGAGGATGATTCATTTTAAAACAACAGATACAACATGTTTTATGTGGACCATAGAATTCTGAGCATGTGATATCAAACAAACCTTGTACAGTGTTTGATAATACCACACATTTCCAGCAGCATTTGGATAGCAGCACGTCACAATTTTTGGGCTAGTAACCTTCTGTTCTCTCAGCCCAAAGGTTTGGGTATCAGACCGATCATATCTGAGAGGCTTGCAACACCAGTACTAATGATGTGCTTTGGAGACTAAGCCTGAAGACAACAACATTCTCGACTATAATACTATACTGCTCAAGACATTGTTTAGGCTTTTCTTCCTCCTTCTGCTGGATCCTTCTTAAGTGTATTGCTGCTGGCAAATTCATTTCACTGCACCTTCGGGTGCATGTGACAAATAAAATTGACTTTGACTTTGACTTTGATCCCCTTAGCTGAAGCATAGATACAAAAAGCTGGAGTAACTCTGCAGGTCAGGCAGTTTCTCTGGATAAAAGGAATTGGTGATGTTTCATGTTAAGACCCTTTCTCCAGACTGAGAGTCAGGGGAAAGGAAAAGGGGAGGTATAGTATGATAGCAGAATCCAATGATATTCCTGATGAATGAATAGGTCCTGCAGTGAAATTGAGTTGGTGTCAAATTCTACACCAGGTAACTCACTTTATCTTTTTGTATGAGAAGTGGAGGGCTCTTCTGTCAATCACCCACCTGTGATATTGGTTCAACTTTCCCTCACTATTAGCATGCCAGATCTACCAAACATTTCCGTCTTCTACACATTTTGCAGCCTGTTTTTCTCTAATTGCACTAATTTCATAATTGTAATGTTGCTATGTTTGTGTCCTATCTCTCCAACTTCCCACATTCACATGATGACTTCAGTTACAATTTATTCTCATGGCAACTCTGGCCTTGATCGATCAGTGGTATTCCCATTGTCCTATCCATCCCCCCCTGCACTATCTCCGCAATTTATAATGAACCCGTTTTCTGTCTTTCCCAATTCTGATAAAGGGATTTCAGTCTAAGATGTATCTTTTCCACAAATGCTGCCCTGTCTGTTGTGCGTGTCCAACATTTTCTGTTTTATATAATGATTGGCATTTCTGTTTCCTGAAAATTGTCATAAACAGTACTCATCATCTGGTCAAGTATCATCAGCATCCCACCGACGGGTACACATTCTACTCTGTTATTATTGATTAATGTGATTCTTTTGAAACTTTTATACATCTCTTTCCATGATTGGATACTCTACAGCACTATCTATGTTAGCAATATTTTGACCTATCACTTTCATTTAGAATTTAGTTTAGAGTTTAGAGATACAGCGCAGAAACAGGCCCTTCGGCCCACTGAGTCCGCACTGATCAGCGATCCCCGCACATTAACACTATCCTACATTATGGACAATTTTGACATTTACACCAAGCCAATTAACCTACAAACCTGTACGTTTTTGGAGTGTGGGAGGAAACCACATTTCTCAGAGAAAACCCACGCAGGTCACGGGGAGAATGTACAAATTCTCTACAGACAAACACCCGTAGCCAGGATCGAACCCGAGTCTCTTGCGCTGTGAGCGCTGTAAGGCAACAATTCTACCGCTGCGCCACTGTGCCGCCCTACAATACACTTCATTGTAGTGTTAGAAACTCTGCTTGCCATTTATACACTACCATTGGTATAAATGTAATTTAAAATGTCCTTATTTAACTTAATGGTGTGCAGAGCATCCTTATATACTTACTTAATCATTTATCTTGTGGGCCATTTCTTTTGGATCAACATTGTTTGTATTTGCTAAGCTTGTTCTGCCTTTGCAGACCAGTGCTATGTGTCAAGTACTTTGCTGCAGTGGAAACATTGAGCTGTTCCGAAAGGACATCACAAAGCTGAAAGGTTGTCCTGAAAATAATAATTTGTTTTCCCACCAAGTTTGCTGTTTCTATGCATGTGATCTCCACCCAAGGTTCTTCCATTACTGTATTGCTTATTCAAAGCATGCATATACATATCTGCTTTCTGCGTCAAATAGATTGTTTTCTCATTTCCAAATGACAATTCATGGCAATCTTATAGATCTTTTCAAATGTGATCACAGCTGCACAGTTTTTAAGAGCCTGGGCAAAAAGGTCGCACAGGGTTGTTATCTCCGGTTTGCTTCCAGTTCCTCGTGCTGGCGAGAGCAGGAACAGGGAGATACGGGACCTGAACGTGTGGCTGGGGAACTGGTGCAGGGGGCAGGGATTTAGATTCTTAGATCACTGGGATCTGTTTTGGAGTAAGGGGGAACTGTACAAAAGGGACGGATTGCATCTTAACAGGTGGGGGACCAGCATTCCGGCAGGCAGGTTTGCCACTGCTACACGGGTGGTTTTAAACTGAATAAGGGGGGTGGGGTGTCAAATGGGATAGTCGAGGATGGAGTTAAAGGGAAAGAGAGTAAAGGGATGGTTAATGACCCCAGAATTAACATAGAAACAAAGAAAATAGGTGCAGGAGTAGGCCATTCGGCCCTTCGAGCCTGCTCAGTATCCTGTACCTGCCTTCTCTCCATACCCCCTGATCCCTTTAGCCACAAGGGCCACATCTAACTCCCTCTTAAATATAGCCAATGAACTGGCCTCAACTACCTTCTGTGGCAGAGAATTCTACAGATTCACCATTCTCTGTGTGAAAAATGATTTTCTTATCTCGGTCCTAAAAGACTTCTCCCTTATCCTTAAACTGCGACCCCTTGTTCTGGACTTCCCCAACATCGGGAACAATCTTCCTGCATCTAGCCTGTCCAACCCCTTAAGAATCTTGTAAGTTTCTATAAGATCCCCCCTCAATCTTCTAAATTCTAGCGAGTACAAGCCGAGTCTATCCAGTCTTTCTTGATATGAAAGTCCTGCCATCCCAGGAATCAGTCTGGTGAACCTTCTCTGTACTCCCTCTATGGCAAGAATGTCTTTCCTCAGATTTGGTGACCAAAACTGTACGCAATACTCCAGGTGTGGTCTCACCAAGACCCTGTACAACTGTAGTAGAACCTCCCAGCTCTTATACTCAAATCCTTTAGCTATGAATGCTAACATACCATTCGCTTTCTTCACTGCCTGCTGCACCTGCATGCCTACTTTCAATGACTGGTGCACCATGACACCCAGATCTCGTTGCATCTCCCCTTTTCCCAATTGGCCACCATTCAGATAATAGTCTACTTTCCTGTTTTTGCCACCAAAGTGGATAACCTCACATTTATCCACATTATACTGCATCTGCCATGCATTTGCCCACTCACCCAACCTATCCAAGTCACCTTGCAGCCTCCTAGCATCCTCCTCACAGCTAACACTGCCCCCCAGCTTCGTGTCATCAGCAAACTTGGAGATGTTGCCTTCAATTCCCTCATCCAGATCATTAATATATATTGTAAATAGCTGGGGTCCCAGCACTGAGCCTTGCGGTACCCCACTAGTCACTGCCTGCCATTGTGAAAAGGACCCGTTTACTCCTACTCTTTGCTTCCTGTCTGCCAGCCAGTTCTCTATCCACATCATTACTGAACCCCCAATACCGTGTGCTTTAAGTTAGTATACTAATCTCTTATGTGGGACCTTGTCGAAAGCCTTCTGAAAGTCCAGATATAACACATCCACTGGTTCTCCTTTATCCACTCTACTAGTTACATCCTCGAAAAATTCTATAAGATTCGTCAGACATGATTTACCTTTCATAATTCCATGCTGACTTTGACCAATGATTTCACCACTTTCCAAATGTGCTGCTATCCCATCTTTAATAACTGACTAGCATTTTCCCCACTACCGATGTTAGACTAACTGGTCTGTAATTCCCCGTTTTCTCTCTCCCTCCCTTTTTAAAAAGTGGGTTTACATTAGCTACCCACCAATCCTCAGGAACTACTCCAGAATCTAAAGAGTTCTGGAAAATGATCACTAATGCATCCACTATTTCTGGGGCTACTTCCTTAAGTACTCTGGGATGCAGCCTGTCTGGACCTGGGGATTTATCGGCCTTTAATCCATTAAATTTACCTAACACCACTTCCCGGCTAACCGGGATTTCACTCAGTTCCTCCATCTCATTTGACCCCCGGTCCCCTGCTATTTCCGGCAGATTATTTATGTCTTCCTTAGTGAAGACAGAACCAAAGTAGTTATTCAATTGGTCTGCCATATCCTTGTTCCCCATGATCAATTCACCAGTTTCTGACTGCAAGGGACCTACATTTGTTTTAACTAATCTTTTTCTCTTCACATATCTATAAAAACTTTTGCAGACAGTTTTTATGTTCCCTGCCAGTTTTTTTTCATAATCTATTTTCCCTTTCCTAATTAAGCCCTTTGTCCTCCTCAGCTGGACTCTGAATTTCTCCCAGTCCTCTGGTAGGCTGCTTTTTCTGGCTAATTTGTATGCTTCATCTTTTGTTTTAATACTATCCCTGATTTCCCTTGTTATCCACGGATGCGCTACCTTCCCTGATTTATTATTTTGCGAAACTGGGATGAACAATTGTTGTAGTTCATCCATGCAGTCTTTAAATGCCTTCCATTGCGTATCCACCATCACCCTTTAAGAATCACTTGCAAGGCTATCTTGGCCAATTCACGTCTCATACCCTCAAAGCTACCCTTCTTTAAGTTCAGAACCCTTGTTTCTGAATTAACAATGTCATTCTCCATCCTAATGAAGAACTCAACCATATTATGGTCACTCTTGCCCAAGGGGCCACGCACAACAAGACTGCTAACCATCCCTTCCTCATTACTCAATACCCAGTCTAGAATAGCCTGTTCTCTCGTTGGTTCCTCTAAATGTTGGTTTAAAAAACTATCCCGCATACATTCTAAGAAATCCTCTTCCACAGCACCCCTGCCAATTTGATTCACCCAATCTATATGTAGATTGAAGTCACCCATTATAACTGTTTTACCTTTATTGCACGCATTTCTAATTTCCTGTTTGATGCCATCCCGAACTCCACTATTACTGTTCGGTGGCCTGTACACAACTCCCATTAGCATTTTCTGCCCCTTAGCATTTCACAGCTCTACCCATATCGATTCCACATCCTCCAAGCTAATGTCCTTCCTTTCTATTGCGTTAATCTCCTCTCTAACCAGCAACGCTATGCCACCTCCTTTTCCTTTCTGTCTATCCCTCCTGAATATGAAATATCCCTGGATGTTCAGCTCCCAGCCTTGGTCACCCTGGAGCCATGTCTCCGTGATCCCAACTATATCATATTCATTAATAACTATCTGCACATTCAACTCATCCACCTTATTACGAATGCTATTTGCATTGAGACACAAAGCCTTCAGGCTTGTTTTTACAACACTCTTACCCCTTATACAATTATGTTGAAAAGTGGCCCTTTTTGATTTTTGCCCTGGATATTTCTGCCTGCCACTTTAACTTTTCACCTTGCTACCTGTTGCTTCTACCCTCATTTTACACCCTTCTGTCTCTCTACTCATGCTCCCATTCCCCTGCCACATTAGTTTAAATCCTCCCCAACAGCACTAGCAAACACTCCCCCAAGGACATTGGTTCCATTCCAGCCCAGGTGCAGACCGTCCTGTTTGTACTGGTCCCATCTCCCCCAGAACTGGTTCCAATGCCCTAGAAATTTGAATCCCTCCCCCTTGCACCATTTTTCAAGCCACGTATTCATCTGCAATATCCTCCTATTTCTACTCTGACTAGCACGTGGCACTGGCAATAATCCAGAGATTATTACCTTTGAGGTCCTACTTTTCAGTTTATCTCCTAGCTCCCTAAATTTGCCTTGTATGACCTCATCCCGTTTTTTACCTATATCGTTGGTGCCAATGTGCACCACGACAGCTGTCTGTTTACCCTCCCCCTCCAGAATGTTCTGCAGCCGTTCAGTGACATCCCTGACCCTTGCACCAGGGAGGCAACATACCATCCTGGAGTCTCGTTTGCGGCCGCAGAAACGACTATCTATTCCCCTTACAATTGAATCCCCTATTACTATGGCCCTTCCACTCTTTTTCCTCCCCTCCTGTGCCACAGTGCCACCCATGGTGCCATGAACTTGGCTGCTGCTGCCTTCCCCTGATGAGCCATCTCCCCCAACAGTATCCAAAATGGTATATCTGTTTAGGAGGGAGATGACCGCAGGGGACTCCTGCACTACCTGCCTACTGCTACGCTGGCTAATGGCCACCCATTCCCTTTCTGTCCGCTTAACCTTTTCCTGCGGTGTGACCAACTCACTGTACATGCTATTCACGACATTTTCAGCATCGTGGATGCTCCAATATGAATCCAACCGCTGCTCCAATCGTACAATGCGGTCTGCCAGTAGTTGCAGCTGGACACACTTCCTGCAAACGTAGTCACCAGGGACACCGACCATATCCCTGATCTCCCACATGTTGCAGGATGAGCAAACCATGGGGCCGATCTCAACTGACATGGCTTACCCCCAAATTAAATCAACTCACTCACACTATAAAAATCTTAATCCTTTAAACTGTACCTTTACTATAAAGCACTGTCCCCTTAGCTCACTGTCCCCTTAGCTCACTGTCCCCTCAGCTCACTGTCTCCTTAGCTCACTGTCCCCTTAGCTCACTGTCCCCTCAGCTCACTGTCCACTTAACTCACTGAACCCTTAACTCACTGTCCCCTTAACCAGAAAGCAGAAATGCAAACCTGGGGTTTCTCCCAATCAGCTGCTTCCTCTAGTCCACTTCCACCAATCAGCGGCTTCCACCAGAACATTCCTTTGAAGTGTGGAACGTTACAGATTGGGCTCCTCCTCTCGCTCCAACTCTCTTTCTTGGGGTCCAGAACCAACCTGATTTTCCCAGTCTACCTAACGGGAAAGGAAGCTCACAAAGGGATAGGAGAGTATGGCCAAGTGTAATAGGGATCGATGTGGAAGGTGAGATGCGTAAGGAATTAAAAGTATTGTATATGAATGCGCGAAGTATAAGAAGTAAAGTAGATGAGCTTGAGGCTCAGTTACAGTTTGGTAGATATGACATTGTGGGGATTACTGAGACGTGGCTGCAGGAGGATCGGGCCTGGGAACTTAATATTCAGGGTTATACATCCTATTGAAGGACAGGCAGGTGGGCAGAGGAGGAGGGTAGCTCTGCTGGTGAGGGATGGAATTCAGTCCCTTGCAAGGGAAGAAATAGGGACTGACGAGGTAGAGTCACCGTCGATTGCGTTGAGGAATTGTAATTGGTGTTATTTACAGACCCCCAAATAGTAGCCCGGATGTAGGGTGTAAGTTGCAGCAGGAGTTAAAACTGGCATGTAACAAAGGTAATGCCACTGTGGTGATGGGGGATTTCAATGTGCAGGTAGACTGGGGAAAATCAGGTTGGTTCAGGACCCCAAGAAAGAGAGTTTGTAGAATGCCTCCGAGATGGATTCTTAGACCAGCTTGTAATGGAGCCGACCAGAGAAAAGGCAATTCTGGATTTAGTGTTGTCCACTGAACCAGATATGATAAGAGAACTCGAGGTAAAGGAAACGCTTGGAGGTAGTGATCATAATATGATAAGTTTTAATCTGCAATTTGAGAAGGAGAACGTTAAATCGGAAGTGGCAGTGATGCAGTTGAACAAAGGGGACTATGAAGGCATGAGAGGGGAGCTGGCCAAAGTAGACTGGAAAGGGATCCTAGCAGGAATGACGGTGGAACAGCAATGGCAGGAATTTCTGGGCATAATCCGGGAGACGCAGGATCATTTCATTCCAAAAAGGAAGAAAGATTCTAAGGGGAGTAGGAGGCAACCGTGGCTGACAAGAGAAGTTAGAGATAGAATAAAACTAAAAGATAAGATGTATAACACAGCAAAGAGTAGCCGGAAGCCAGAGGATTGGGAAACTTTCATAGGACAACAGAAGTAAACAAAACAGGCAATACAGGCTGAAAAGATGAAGTACGAAGGGAAGCTGGCCAGGAATATAAAGAAGGACAGTAAAAGCTTCTTTAGATATGTTAAGGGAAAAAGAGTAGCAAAGTCAAATGTGGGTCCCTTGAAGGCAGACACGGGTGAAATTATTATGGGCAACAAGGACATGGTAGAAGAGTTGAATAGGTACTTCGGATCTGTCTTCACTAAGGAAGACACAAACAATCTCCCAGATGTACTGGAGGACAGAGGATCTAAGGGGGTAGAGGAACTGAAAGAAATTGTCATTAGGCGAGAAATAGTATTTGGTAGGCTAATGGGACTGAAGGATGATAAATCCCCTGGGCCTGATGGTCTGCATCCCAGGGTCCTCAGGGAGGTGGCTCTAGAAATAGTGGACGCATTGGTGATCATTTTCCAATGTTCAATAAATTCAGGATCAGTCCCTGTAGATTGGAGGATAGCTAATGTTATCCCACTTTTCAAGAAAGGAGCGAGAGAAAAAATGGGGAATTACAGACCAGTTAGCCTGACTTCGGTGGTGGGAAAGATGCTGGAGTCCATTATTAAAGAGGTAATAATGGGGCATTTGGATAGCTGTAAAAGGATTAGTCCAAGTCAACATGGATTTATGAAAGGGAAATCATGCTTGACTAATCTTCTGGAATGTTTTGAGGATGTGACAAGTAAAATGGATGAAGGGGTGCCAGTGGATGTAGTGTATCTAGACTTTCAGAAAGCCTTTGATAAGGTCCCGCACGGGAGACTAGTGACTAAAATTAGTGCACATGGTATTGGGTGTAGGGTGTTGACATGGATAGAAAATTGGTTGGCAGACAGCAAAAAGTAGGAGTGAACGGGTCCTTTTCAGAATGGCAGGCAGTGGCGAGTGGAGTGCCTCAAGGCTCGGTGTTGGGACCGCAACTGTTTACCATATATATTAATGATTTGGAAGAGGGAATTAGGAGCAACACTAGCAAGTTTGCAGATGACACAAAACAGGGTGGCAGTGTGAACTGTGAAGAGGATATTAGGAGGTTGCAGTGTGACCTGGACAGGTTGAGTGAGTGGGCAGATGCGTGGCAGATGCAGTATAATATAGATAAATGTGAGGTTATCCACTTTGGTGGCAAAAACAAAGGGGCAGATTATTATCTCAACGGGGTTAGGTTAGGTAAGGGGGAGGTGCAGCAAGACCTGGGTGTCCTTGTACACCGGTCACTGAAAGTTGGCGTGCAGGTACAGCAGGCAGTGAAGAAAGCTAATGGAATGTTGGCCTTCATAACAAGAGGATTTCAGTATAGGAGAAGAGAGGTTCTTCTGCAGTTATATAGGGCTCTGGTGAGACCACATCTGGAGTATTGTGTACAGTTTTGGTCTCCTAATTTGAGGAAGGACATCCTTGTGATTGAGGCAGTGCAGCGTAGGTTCACGAGATTGATCCCTGGGATGGTGGGACTGTCATATGAGGAAAGATTGAAAAGATTGAAAAGACTAGGCTTGTATTCACTGGAGTTTAGAAGGATGAGGGGGATCTTATAGAAACATATAAAATTATAAAAGGACTGGACAAGCTAGATGCAGGAAAAATGTTCCCAATGTTGGGCGAGTCCAGAACCAGGGGCCACAGTCTTAGAATAAAGGGGAGGTCATTTAAGACTGAGGTGAGAAAAAACTTTTTCACCCAGAGAGTTGTGAATTTATGGAATTCCCTGCCACAGAGGGCAGTGGAGGCCAAGTCACTGGGTGGATTTAAGAGAGAGTTAGATAGAGCTCTAGGGGCTAGTGGAGTCAAGGGATATGGGGAGAAGGCAGGCACGGGTTATTGATAGGGGACAATCAGCCATGATCACAATGAATGGCGGTGCTTGCTCGAAGGGCCTAATGGCCTCCTCCTGCACCTATTTTCTATGTTTCTATGTTTCTATGAATTGATCTTTTTTTTTTTTTTTTTTTTTTTTTTTTAAATTTTTATTTATTAGAAGTACATTACATTACAACCACATACATTAATACTCGTCATTTATATCTTCTTACAATTAATGTACTCCCTTTATTTATTTTTTTACACTAGAAAAAGAAAAGATTGAAAGAAAGAAGAAAGTGAAGGAAAAAGTGTAAGTGTAGAAAAGTGTAGAAAATGTAACAACAAAAAAGGACGAAGACCCTATAAGAGCGAAATTAAAAACAAAAAGAAAAAGAGTTAAGAAATAGGCCCTAAGAAAAGAAAAGAGAAAGAGAAAAAAAGAGAAACAAATGTTTTTTTTTGAGCATCACGTAAATAGGACATACCAACTCTTCAACTATCATCCCCCCTTACCTGACCTCAATTTTTTATTTTTTTAAAGTACTTTTGCACCCTATGTTTGTAATAATTCTATAAATGCAGACCACGTCAGGTGGAAGTGATCCTATGAATTGATCTTGATGTAGCTGACCTTCTAGGTGCTTCCAGGACTTTCTGCATTCATTTCATATTTCTAGCATCCACCGTCTTTTGATTTTCATCTAAATGCATTATGATTTAGATTGCTCAGGATGTTGGAGAATATCAAAGATGTGGTGATTTTGCATTTAGGCACTTGATCTATGATCTTCAAATGGCAAGAATATAAACTAGGCCTGAAACTGAATTTTAGAATGGGCGATATTGTGTCTACAACACGGAAGCTGCTTTTTAAAATCTGAAAACTTTGCATCTTTCTTGCTGTCCAAACATTATTTTGCACGATAAAGGCACTAGGTTTGCATAAAATATTAGTTCATTAGTTCAGCTTAATAGCCAGAATCAGAGACTGACACTTGGAATTCTGCATCTTGCTCTGCAATTCTTCCTCCAAGTGGCAAACATGTTGCAGGCAAAGTGGAAAACCAGCCCTTTCATCCCAGCGTCAGATATGCAGCTGAGTAGCATTTTATATCAGCTCTCCATGGGGAAAGCATAAAGACTCACTCTCCAGCTCGTGACAAACCTTATTAATACCTAAATCTGGGGTAGTTAGGAAATGTTTTTTAGGAGGGTGGAGGAAAAGCACCTTCAAGGTCGGCTACAGGACTCAAAATCGTTTAAACTATTTAATCTCTTCCTTGAACGGAGACGCGACCTTTTCCTTGTCGTGTCTCCGTTTTGCTGGGACCTAACATCGTGGAGCTGGCGGCCTCCAACCGGAATCGATCTGAGGGCTCCAGTCACAGAGCCTGTGGACTCACCTACTACTCACCTACCATCACGGAGCTGGCTGACTCGGATGCTGTGGTGGCACGGCGGCGGCGACCTGACTACGGAGCTTCGGAGGCCTCGGCCGCAGGCCCTGTGGACGGTAAAATCGGGAGCTCGCAGGTCCCTGGTGGGAGACCGATTTCCGAGAGCTCCCGCAATGGCACCTTCGCCCGCCCCGAATCGCGTGGTTTGCATCGGCCCGTCGCAGGGCCTTACATCACCCGGTGCGGCTTAATCAGCCGTGGGACTTACCAACGCCCGCCGGGGGCTTTAACATCAGGCGCCTCAATCGCCTCGACATGGGAGAAGAACAAAGAACAGGGAAGAGATAAGACTTTTGCCTTCCATCACAGTGATTCACTGTGATGGATGTTTGTGTGAAACTGTGCTAATTGTGTGTTATGTTTATTTTGCTGTTATGACCTGCAGGGAACAACATTCCGTTCAAACCTCTGTTGTTTGAATGACAATACAGGCAATTTGTATTTGTATTTGTATTGAAGCAGGTTTTGACTCAAGTCACAAGATCGGTGTGACTCAGGCAAATCTGTGAAAGGTCTAAACTTAACATATTTCCTTCCCTGTTCTGTACTTGGCTACTGGCCAGGAGAAACGGAAGAGTCAAATGACAACTTTCAGAAGGGAATTGGATAAATGCTTGAAGGACTTTGGGAACTAGCAAAGAGTTGGACAAAATTAACAACTCTGTTAGAGACAGGATGGGTGACTGACTTTTTCCTCTGACATTACAACTCAGCAGGTATTCACTGGAGCAATTAAATATTTTGAGTTGCAAAACAGATTATGAATGGTGTGACTTTTGTTATGTGGTGAAAGATGAACCAAAGCATTTTTTTCTTGTTCATTGAAGTATTTCAAGCTAGACCAGTGGTGGAGCTTTTGATGATGATAATGATTGTGATACTTAATTGTCACATGTACCTAGGTACAGTAAAATTCTCTGTTTTTGCATACAAGGTACGTAAAAAAATCACCACAAAGGCGTCGACAAAGTTACAAAAAATACTCTTTAAGTAATTTTCATCTCTTCTTTGTCCCACGCCGGGTCCCCCTTTATTCTCGCCAGCCCGTCCACCTCGGCCTGACCAGCGGGACTCTAACCTTGAGACTCCAACCTCGGCCCATTCCCAGGAACTCTGACCACCAGGACTCCGGCCTCACTCTGTGCTGGCATCCCTGTAGGTCGCCGTGCGGGTCCTTTCTACCTGTGTGTGACGCTCTGTGGTCAGAAATTGTTTAACTAAATAGTTAAATGTTCTGTTGCTTTGAACTGGGTAACACTTCTTTATACTTATAAAACTCTGATCTTGGATGTGTGTGTAATTTATTTATGTGTGTGTTTGTGTGTATTCACATCGTCGCGAAAAAACGACGTGGTAATGGTAAAATCTTTACATATTCCGGTATACATTTTTCCCCTGGAGTCCAAAATTGCCTTATCTGAAAATGTCATGTTTTATTTCTCGAGTTATTAATGAAAATGTTCAAAAATCGGACAAAACTTTGAATTTAAAAACGACTGCCTTTCGCTGATGACGTCACAATGGGTCTGCGTGCCTTCTTCCTTGCTATGAGCGATCTCGGCTCCTCGGGTCAGTCTCGGCTCCTCGGGTCGGTCTCGGGTCAGGCCCTGCACTGAAGCCACCGAACTCGCAGTCCGCCTGCCGCCCGCCACTCCCTCTCTGTCTCCCCCCCGCTCCCTCTCTGCCCTGCCTATGTGTCCCTCTCTGTGCACCTCCCTGTGCTTATGTGTCCCTCTCTGTCACTCTGTCCCTCTCTGTGCCTTTGTCCCGCTGTGCCTCTGTGTCCCTCTCTGTGCCTCTGTGTCCCTCTCTGTGCCTCTGTATCCCTCTCTCTGCCTCTGTGTCCCTCTCTGTGCCTCTATGTCCCACTCTGTACCTCTGTGTCCCCCTCTGTGTCCCTCTCAGTGCCTCTGCGCTCTCTGTGCCTCTGCGCTCTCTGTGCCTCAGCCCTCTCTCTCTCTACCCCCCTCCCTCTCTAGCCGCGCCTGCGAGATGCAGGTTATGCGTGAGTGGATAGGGCGGGGGATGGAGTAAAAGAAGCGAATGAATAATATTCATATAATATCAATGGTTAGTGTGTGTGTCATGCTGCAGGCCGCCCCCCACCCGCAACCACTCATTGAGGGGACGGGACCAATGGGTGGTCACACTTGGTCTAGTAATATTTAAAGTTGCTGAGAGATTATGGTGATTATATATGAAAAGACACCCACCGCTTTGAAAAGTGAAAGTTATATTCCAAAGTTCTGACTACAGTCCATGCAGTCACCACTAACAAGAGCACGTACAAGTGAATCGATCAAATAGATTAACGAAGATGCAACCATTGTTGTTGCAGAAGATTTACAAATGTTTACGAATGTAAGTGGATCATATTTCCCCTTGTAAAACAAAAGCTAAACCTTCAATGACAGCTGTTCAATACACCTTATTCTTGATTGCTTCTTGTGCATGAATAATTAAAACTGAGCATTCAAACAAATTTGAACTTTGGATTCAAATGATCTTAAACCTCTGAAATCAGATACAATTAGGCATGAATAGGTTAACTAGAACAAACTGCATTACTGGAGAATTGAATGCATTTTCTGCTGACACTTAATGCCATCTCTCCACCACTTCCCATGATCTCCATGTGATTACCCCTAACTTAGTTCTACCCTCACATCAAATTCTGGATGAAACCGAACTCTCCCCAGCTGACCACTGAAGAGACCCAACCTGGCTTTGCCACACATTTTAAGCTTGATTCAATAGACACCAATTCAATTATTTTCCCCAAAACGTTACCACCGGCTGAAGCTAATTAAAATAAATTAAAAGGCAGATTATTATCAATGTTGAGAGATTGGAGAAGAGCGAGGATCAGAGGGATTTATGTTTCCTCGCGCATGAATCACTAAAAGCTGCCAGACAGGTCCAACAAATAAAATGGCAAACAGCATTTTGGCCTTCATTTAAAATAGAGAGGTTTTGTTGTAATTGCACAAGGTGTTGGTGAGGCCTGGGATATTATGTACAATTTTGGTTCCCTAACTGAAAAAATATATAGTGACATTGGAGGCAAAACGAAGGAGATTAACCAGGCTAATTCGCGGGATGAGAGGGATGTTCTCCAGATACATACTAAATAGTTTGGGCCTGTATTCCTTGGATTTTAAGAGAATGAGTCATGACCTTCTTCAAACATACAAGATCTTAAGGGTGCTTGACAGTATATGTTGGGATATTTTCACTTGTAGGAGGGTCTTGAACAAGGGCAGATAACTACAAGATAATGGGCCAGTTATTTAAGACAGAGAAAGAGTAGTGGTTCCTGCTAATAAGATACAGGTTATCGTAATAAGATCCAATCCCACTACCATTGGTTTAGTCTGGAATGACAACTGTTATGCACCAAAATTAACCTGTGCACATAATCTATAATGTAGAGATTGTTCCTTGGCACAATTATCTTTGCAGTCTGTACCAACTATTGTTCATTGGTTGCACATTGAGAAGAGCCAACATGCAGACAGCATGTCACTCTTAAAATGTATCAAGAATATTCTTTCTCACCAGGAAGACAATGAATATTTGTCTGAAGAAGGGTCCTGACCCAAAATGTCACCCACCCTTTATCTCCAGAGATGCTGCCTGACCCACTGAGTTACTCCAGCACTTTGTGTCTATCTAATGAAGAATAGGACTTGCTCCAGGGTTTTGCAACACTGCACAAGAAAACTCAGTGGATGAGTTGGGGAAGAGGCAAGATCTGATCTATAACACATGGAACCACTCTTAAGGCAGTGGGAGCAGATATTTGTGGAGAATAATGTCAGAAGTCAAGCACCAAGGACTTTAATTCAGTGCCGCAAGGAATTTCACAACCTCATATTTCTTTAAGGTTAATGAATTCAAGAGTAGTTGCAATGACACCACTGAGGTCAGATACTGCCCGATTCATTATATCTGAAAGCAAATGTTTTTCAATCAAACTCATGCAAAACATTCAGAATCATCCCATCCTCGCATATTTAGCATTATTTCAAGCCTAGCAGTACAGCCCAGGAACAGGCCCTTCGGCCCACAATATTTGTGCCAAACATGATGCCAAGTTAAACTGATCTCATCTGCCTGTACATGAACCATATCCCTTTATTCCCTGCATTTTCACATGCATATCCAACACTCTTAAATGCCATTTTCATATCTGCATCCACCACCACCCCTGGCAATACATTCCAGGATCCCATTACTCTCTGTGTAAAAAACGTGCCTTGCACACCTCCATTAAACTGTCCCCCTCTCACCCTCAAGTGTTGGACAATACCCTCTAGTGTTGGACAATTGCACCCTGGGAAATAGATTCTGACATAGGCGTCGCACTGGAGTGTGGTGGCGCCTAACGGCAGCGGCTCAACTGCAGTCCGTCTGTCTTTTTTTTTTAAATTGTCCCGTTAAATGTATGTTTTTGATTCGAGTTTTTATAATTTTTTAGCTGTGTATATGTGGGGGGTAGGGGGGGGGGGTGGGGGAAACCGTTTCATCTCTTCCCTGTATGGGGACCCGACTTTTTCCTGTCGGGTCTCCGGTGTCGTTGGGCCTAACATCGTGGAGCTGGTGGCGGCCTCCAACCAGAACAACCTGAGGGCTCCAGTCACGGAGCCTGCGGACTCGCCATCGTGGAGCTGGCCGACTTTGGAATGGGGAGAGCTGTGGTGGCTCGCGGCTGTGAACCAACTTCGGAGCTTCGGAGGCTCCGGCCGCAGGCCCAGTGGACAGGAACATCGGGAGCTCGCATGTCCCTAGTGGGAGACCGCTTTTCGGAGCTCCCACAATGGCAATTTCTCCCGCCGGAATCGCGGGGTTTAAATGACTCGGAGCGGGGCCTAACATCGCCCGGCGCGGCTTAAACGGCCGCGGGACTTACCATCGCCCGCCGGGGGCTTTAACATCGTGAGCCCCAGTCGCCTCGACGCTGCAGTTGGACTGCTGGACTGCGGGAGAAGAACAAAGGGAAGAGATAAGACTTTTGCCTTCCATCACAGTGAGGAGGTGTTGGAGATTCACTGTGATGGATGTTTGTGTAAATTGTGTTAAGTGTGTGTCTTGTTTTTTTTTTGTAATGTCATGACGGCAGGAATGCAATTTTGTTCAAACCTTGTCCGTTTGAATGACAATAAAAGGCATTCTATTCTCTATACACTATCTATGCCTCTCATAATGTTATGTACTTCTATCAAGTTTCCACTCAACCTCCGACTTTCTAGAAAAACAATCCAAGTTTATCCAATCTCTCCCTGTAGCTGGAACCCTCCAATCCAGGCAAGATTCTGGTAAACCTCCTCTGCACCCACTCCAAAGCCTCCACATCTTTCCTGTATTGGGGCAACCAGAACTGCACACGATACTTCAAATGCAGCCTAACCTAAATCCTATGGATCACCATCATGACTTCCTGACTCTTATACTAAATGCCTCGAACAATGAAGGCAGGCATACCATACACCTTCCTTACCACCCTCTCTACTTCTGCTGCCACCTTCAGTGAGCTATGAACCTTGACTCCACGATCCCTCTACACATCAATACTGTTAAGTGTCTTGCTATTAAATGTATAATTTCTCCTTACATTCAACTTCCAAAAGCGCAACACCTCACACTAACGCAGGTTAAATGTTTAAGAAAGAACTGCAGATACTGGAAAAATCGAAGGAATACGTGACGTTTCAGGTGGAGACCCTTCTTCAGACTGATGTGGGGGTGGGGGGGGGGGCGGCGGGAAGAAGAAAGGAAGAGGCGGAGACAGTGTGCTGTTGGAGAGCTGGGAATGGGAGGAGAAGGAAGGAGAAAGCAAGGACTACCTGAAATTGGAGAAGTCAATGTTCATACCGCTGGGGTGTAAACTACCCAAGCAAAATATGAGGTCTTTCCAGGTTAGGCAGAGGTTCACCTGCACCTCCTCCAACCTCATCTATTGCATCCACTGCTCTAGGTATCAACTGCTCTACATCGTGAGACCAAGCGCAGGTTTGGCGATCGCTTCACCCAACACCTCCGCACAGTTCGCATTAACCAACCTGATCTGCCGGTGGCTCAGCACTTCAACTCCCCCATCCCATTCCGAATCCGACCTCTCTGTCCTGGGCCTCCGCCATGGCCAGAGTGAGTCCCACGACAAATTGGAGGAGCAGCACCTCATATTTTGCTCGGGTAGTTTACACCCCAGCGGTATGAACATTGACTTCTCCAATTTCAGGTAGTCCTTGCTTTCTCCCTCCTTCCCCTCCCCTTCCCAGCTCTCCCACAGCCCACTGTTTCCACCTCTTCCTTTCTTCTTCCCGCCACCCTCCCCCACCCCCACATCAGTCTGAAGAAGGGTCTCGACCCGAAACGTCACCTAATACTTTGCTCCATAGATGCTGCCTCACCCGCTGAGTTTCTCCAGCATTTTTATCTTCCTAGCTCAATTGCCATTTCTCTGCCAATTTCTGCGGCTGATTTATATCCTGCTGTATTTTCTGACAGCCTTTCTTGCTGTCTGAGACTCCTCCAATTGTGGTGTCATCAGTAAACTTATTGACCAACCCATCTACATTTCCGTCTAGGTCATTTATATATATATCACATACAGCAGAGGTCCCAGCACAGATCCCTTCGGAACACCACTGGTCACAGGCGTATAGCCAGAATTTCTTCCTTCCACCACAACCCTCTGTCTTCTAGGAATACTGCCAGATATGCAAATATAGCAAGGACATCATCCAATTGTGATACATGATATTGACTGTCACATTCCCCTTTCCTGCAGGACAAGGTGATACCTAATAGGACTTAACCGTAGTTAAACAGTACAATCTTGGGTTCCTTTCTCTCCCATTAGTCTGAAGAAGGGTCCCGACACAAAAGTTACCTGTCTATCTTCTCCAGAGATGCTGCCTGAGCTGCTGTGTTACTCCAGCACTTTTGTGTCTTGTTTTGTGAGCCAGCATGCATAGTTCCTTGTTTCTACATCTCTCTTAACAGGAAATTTGACTGGTGCTGATTATCATGACTGTTTTTGATAAAATATTGAACATAGAACAGTACAGCACATTAACCAGCCCTTCGGCCTACGATGACTGTGCCGAACAAAACCAACTCTTATCTGCCTGCACAAGGTACAGCGCCAGTGACCCGGGTTCGATCCTGACTATGGGTGTTGTCTGTATGGAGATTGCACGTTTTCCCATGGGTTTTCTCCGGGTACTCCGGTTTCCTCCCACACTCCAAAAGACGTACAGTTTGTAGGCTAATTGGCTTGGTAAAATTGTAAATTGTCCCTAGCGTGTGTAGGATAGTGTAGGTGTGCGGAGATCGCTGGTCGGCACGGGCTCAGTGTAGTGACAGATTTTTATATCGTTTCAAGGATTCCGCTTTTAAGTCACTATGATTGAAGACAGGGGTTTAGGAGATAATCGAAACGCATTCACGAGCTCTCCACGAGACATTCAATGCCGTCGAAAGATAAATCTTCAAAACAGTCTTTTAATTAATAGTTTCTTTATTGCAGTAGTAAAAACAGTAAGATATTCATCCCAACTTCTTCTTGTTTAAGTACATTTTGATCTTACTCATAGTTAAATTCGAGCATGGTCAAAAGCTATTACCTCTCCTCCATGCTTCTTCAAACTAAACTAAAACCTACTAGGGTCTCTGCGCGAGAATCCCAGCCGCAAACACGCCTCCGACTACGTAATAAATCCCACCCACATAATTACAGGCAGATAAAATTTAAAGGTAACTGGTTATAGTTATAACATACTGAGTTAAGCTAAATGGCTACTACATACTAGCCCCTAATTGTATATAACGAGCCAATTACAAATAGACATTAAAAAATAAGCTATAAAAGCTTAAGATATATGAAAAAACAAAAAATAGCATGCATTATATATCAGCATTCGGACTTCTTTAGCTATTCTTCCATCTTCACCTTTGCCTTCTGGAAGCAAGCATAACTTGGTTATTGGTCTGATTAAAACATTGTTCTTAGTCTGTACTGTATGCCCCCAAACCCTTAACGTCAGGCATGATACTCAGTATATAGTCCAAAACTCAAAAGTCCAAAGTTTTGACAGCATGAAACTTCTTCCTCCATGTCCGTTCAACTCATGAATAATGTTGAAATGTGAAAATCCTTCGAGAGAATAATAGGATTTCTAGCAATAACGTCTACTGTGATGTTTTGTTTAATTTCCGGATCATTAGCAGAGATTTCAAATCCCAGCTCAAGCTTTGGCCATTCTCTGTCTGGCTTACAGAGAGTCTCTAGTCCATTGATCCATCTCTTGTTGCTTAAGAAGCGGTCTGTTGTTAGTCCTCTAGAAACTTCATCTGCAGGATTTTCCTTTGTGTTAACATATTTTCATTGTGAAACATTAGTTGCTCCCAATACAAAAGAGAATCTGTTTGCTAAAAATGTTAAAAAAGTTTCTTCGCATTGTTGAAGTATTTATGCACCGTAGTACTATCGGTCCAGAAGATAGTTTCTTCCAGTTGAAGCTGTAGTTCTTTTTGCAGCATTACGTCAACTTTAACAGCTAAGACTGTGGCAGTATGTTCCACTCTGGGAATCGTCATTTGCTTCAATGGTGCCACTCTGGCCTTTCCCATTAAGAATGTAACATGTACTTTGTTATCATTTTCCGGTTTTAGATATGAAACAGTACCATAGCCACTTTCACTGGCATCTGAGAAATGATGCAGCTGTGCACTTCTGATCTTACCAAAGCTTGTAGCCTTCATGCACCAGTCCACTTTGAATTCTGAGATCTTGTTGAGATCTACTAACCATTCTGTCCATCGGTGAGAGAAAGTTTGCATTATACTCTCATCCCATCCAAGTATTTCCTTACAAAGATCCTGCAAAATCAACTTGGCTGGCAGTGTAAATTGTGAAAGAAATCCCAAAGGGTCGTAAATAGAACCAATCACGGATATGATACCCCTCCTAGTACATGGTTGCTCTTGAATGGAGATTCTGAACTTAAACACATCTGTTTCAATGTACCAGTGCAATCTCAATGCTCTTTCCATTGGCAAATTATCTTTGTCCAAATCCAACTCCCTGGTCTCCTTGGTTCTATCATCTGGTGGAATGCTCTCCAATTCAACACGGCTGTTTGGAAAGCGTAAATCCTCCCTAATTGCAGAGGGAAGTCAGATGTTTTCACCATTTGAATTGCTTCCTGCTCCGTGGACATGGATTTTAAGCCACATCCACATAGAAATTATTCTTCACAGTGGTTATCACTTCTTCTGGAAAGTGAGCTTTATTGTCCTCTGCGGTCTTCTTTAATACAAAGTTTGCACAACTTGGTGATGACACGGCTCCAAAGAAATGTACCTTCATCCGGTATTCAACAAGATCTTGTTGTGCATCCCCATCAAGATTCGCAAGTAGTCAAGTCTTCTTCTTGCGTATGGCGTGCACAGCCTAAAGTTGAAGGACAACTTGTTCTGTTTGATCTTATTTGATTGTGCACGCCGGGTTGATTACATTCATCAAAACAGGGCGGACCACGTGAAGGTTGCAATCTTCCACCCCAAGTAGTCAAGTGTGTTTTTCTGATACTTTAACATGATGAAACATTGCTGTAATATCAGCCATCAAAGCAATCGGTTCTTGTCTAAATTGAATGAGAACTCCAATGAGTGAGTTGGTAAGGTCTGGACGTTGCAGTAGTTGACAGTTAAGTGCTGTTCCTTTGAAGACTGCAGCACAGTCAAAGACCACCCTCAAGGTCCCTTTCTTCGAGTGATGCACCCCATGGTGCGGAATGTACCAAAGCTCTCCATCACTTCGATTTAGTTGGTTTGTTGGTACCATTTTGGCATAATCATTGTCAATCATATCCTTTAGGAAAGATGTATATTCCTCATGAAATCTAGTATTCTTGCCAAACTTGCATTTCAGATTCTGGGTGCGTTGCTCTGCCATACGACGATTATTCGACAGACTAACACTTTCTTGTTTGAAAGGTAAGTCCAGACAATAGTGTCTGTCTATCATCTTTACTGAGTAGTTCATAATATCTAAGAACTTTAACTCTTCCCTGGACATTTCTTCTGATTCCTTACTGGTACTTTCATTGAAGTCATGATTGTTATGATCATGATCAATAGCTTTTCTAATTTACCAGTAGATATTTGATTAACAGCAGCGGCAGGGTAGTTCTTCTGGTTCCTGCTTTCGTTGTTCTTTCTCAAGGAGCCATAAATAACCCATCCTAGTAGGGTTTTCACAGAAAACGGTCCATCTCCTTGGCTCCTCACAGTCTGTATAGGTTCCAATGCCTTCAAAGCATTCGTATAGGTTCCAATGCCTTCAAAGCATAAGTAGGTCGATACCAGAATTTATTTTAGGTATCTTAATATCCTTCAAGTAAGGCCATTGTTTCTCATGTCTGGGTATATTTTGATGACAAACAGGCATGGTCTCATGTGTAAACACCTCAGATATTAGTATAAAATTGTCTTCATCCAGAATAGATATGTTCATACTTGTATACTTCCATGTCTTGACTATCGCAATGGAATCTTAGTCTTTTCTCCTGTGATGTCCAGCCTTCTCATCAAGCATTCTGTACAAAAGGTAGCTGAACTTCCATGATCCAAGAATGCATATGTTTGCAATATTGTATTCATCTGGCTGTTCCTTACCTGTACTGGTAGAATAGAGAAGATACAGGTTTCTCTCCCAGCCCCAATATGGCCAGTTATCTGAAGTAAGGTGACAGCACCACTAGTAGCTGGCTTCTCCTTTTATTCTATTTGCTCCGGCTTCTTCTGCTCAGTGTGAAGTGCTTCAGGATGATCTTGCGTGCACCTATCACAAGTTATAGGACTCTCACAGTCTTTAACCATGTGTCCTTTTTTCAAACATCCAAATCAGATTCCCTTCTCCTTTAAGAAATCCATCTTTTGTTTATATTCCTTCTTCTTGAATCTTCGACACCACCTTATGGTGTGACCAACTTCATAACATAACAAACAAAATCCTTTTTGTTTGATAGTAGGTACATCTCCTTTCATTCCACCTGTCATTTCCACAGGTATTATAGCGGTAGCAAAACTACTTCCCTTAGGTCCTGATCTTCCTCTTGTTTTAGTAAAGGTAGAACCTTTGACAATTGCATTTGGTTTAGGATCTTGGATACTCCCGTGGATCTAACATGAACCGTACTTCCCTTTCCAAGAAAGCCACCAGATCAAGCAACATGGCTTCTCGACTCTCCATTATCCGGCGTGCTTTATCTCTCCACTTATCTCTCAGCCGAGAAAGCCTAGATCAAAACCTCTTTGTTAAATGATGGCTCTAGTATTACTAACAACATTCATTTCATCCATGTGGTCGAGATTTTTTATCGAGCTACAACAACCTCTAAGAAATATCGCAAACTCACTTAATGCCTCCACATCGTCTGACGATATCTTTCCAAGCATAGGCATTCTTCATGCATGCGTTAGCAATCTTCTGTTCATTACCATAACGTTCTTTAAACAACCATTTTGCCTCTCGATAATCATGGCCGCCAGGCCTATTTAGACAGCTTTCTACAAGCACCTTTGCATATCCGCTTGTGTAATGCACCAGAAATCGTAAGCGCTCTTTTTCATCAGTAGTTTTCATTTCTACTCCTTCGTGAAACGCCATTATGAAAGCTTCATACTGTAAAGGATCACCATCATATCTAGGAATTTCTATTGGTGGTAGGGTGGAAGAGAGATTTTGTTGAGCTATGAGCTTACTGATTTCAGTTTGATTCCTCACCAATTAATAGAATTCACCTTGAGATCCTTGGCTTGGCGCAGACGGACGATAAACAGGCCTCTGATAAGAATACTGAATTGGTGGTTTGTTATGAGCCTCATCAGGAGGCCCATAAATTTGTTACTTCGGTCCAACATCCTGTTCTTGAGCTGAAGCTTTGTCGGCCACTGTTTCAGTGGGTGTTCAAAGCCACGAGACCTGGAGGTCCCCGGCTGTGGATTTAATCCAGCTGCTGTCTCCAGCTCAGCAGCTCCTTCTTGGACGGAGGAACCTCGATTTTGTCTTGAACCTCGATTTTCCAGTATCTCTGCTGCACTTTTGGCAATTGCCAGTTTAGTGGCTAGTTCCAGCTGTTCTTTTTGTCTACTCAACTGCCTTTTTTGTTCCTCAGCCTCTCTCTTAAGCCGCATTTCTTGTTCTTCAGCCTCTCTCTTAAACCGCATTTCTTGTTCCACAATCTCATGCATTTCCTCCATTGCTTTAACTTTTAACGAAAGAGCAGCTATGTCAACTTCAGCTTGCACTTGAACTGATACCCTTGTGGATGAACTTGCTGCAGAACCAGATTTATGTCTTGATCTTCGTGAAGAGACATTTGAGATACTATCTAGTGGTGTTACTTCTTGTTCGATTTCAACACCTTGTTGCGTAGCATCTCCTGCTATAGGACACGTGGTCCTTTGTTGAACTTCAGCTAACCATCTCTTCTCATCTTCCATAAAATCATCAAATAATTCCACCTTTTCTTTGAACCACTGGGTGTGTCTTTCGAATTCTTCCTGAGGCAGCTGTGAATCCAGCAGTGCTTTTTGTTTATCTCCAACCTCTTTACCGAGGCTGAATAGTTGCCCCAGATTAGATTGCACTGTCTTCACGTTCATCTGATTCCATTAGTTCCTTCTGGAATACAAATAACTGGACCATCTTCTTCCATAACCTGTCTTTATCTTTCTGGGTTTCTTTCAGAAATGCAACTCGAGCCTTTTCAGTGGGCTTAGTTTGTCTCTTCAGATATCTTGGCTTCTATCCGCCACCTTGTGGCTCCTCTGACTCAACTGCTTCATCTTGCTCCATGGATTAAACAGGTCTTGGCAGACTGACAAATCTGCTAGTTGGACAAACAGGACTCCTCAGTTTGCTTCTGTCATTATTGATAAACATTTTGATGAGTGTTCTATAAACACCCGATAAGAATCCCTAATAAAACCGCTTTCAGAAAACATCCAATTCAGTTCATAAAGAATGTCTTATCTCGACTTCAAACAAATCAAGGCCAGCACCTTTATTCCAGTTTTACTCCCTTCTTGGTTCCCACGCTTTCGATCAGTGAAGTTTTCAATCTTCAGATAAGTCATCCATTAACCTACCGAACAGGTAGGCACTAAACCAATTTTTGGCTGAGATTTATCTTCAGTTCCTCTTCTACGGAACCAGTTCTTCTGGCAGAAATCTCTTTCGGAGAATCAGCCCAATCATCTGTCCCTCTTCTATAGGACCAATCTTCACCTCCTGGCTGTAAGGTAGCTTTCAACTAGATGTACTGACAAATTTTTATATTGTTTCAAGGATTCCTCCTTAAAGTCACTACGATTGAAGACAGGGGTTTAGGAGGTAATCGAAACGCATTCATGAGTTCTCCATGTGACATTCAATGCCGTCGAAAGATAAATCTTCAAAACACAGTCTCTTAATTAATAGTTTCTTTATTGCAGTAGTAAAAACAGTTATATATTAATCCAAGCTTCTTCTTGTTTAAGTACATTTTTAAGGAAGTGGCTATAGAAATCGTGGATGCAATGGTGATAATTTTCCAATGTTCTATAGACTCAGGATCAGTTCCTGTGGATTGGAGGGTAGCTAATGTTATCCCACTTTTTAAGAAAGGCGGGAGAGAGAAAACAGGGAATTATAGACTAGTTAGCCTGACATCGGTGGTGGGGAAGATGCTGGAGTCAATTATAAAAGATGAGATAGCCGAACATTTGGATGGCAGTAACAGGATCGGTCCGAGTCAGCATGGATTTACGAAGGGGAAATCATGCTTGACTAATCTTCTGGAATTTTTTGAGGATGTAAGGAAAATGGACAAGGGAGAGCCAGTGGATGTAGTGTACCTGGACTTTCAGAAAGCATTTGATAAGGTCCCACATAGGAGATTAGTGGGCAGAATTAAGGCACATGGTATTGGGAGTAGAGTGCTGACATGGATAGAAAATTGGTTGGCTGAGAGGAAACAAAGAGTAGGGATTAACGGGTCCCTTTCAGAATGGCAGGCAGTGACTAGTGGGGTACCGCAAGGCTCGGTGCTGGGACTGCAGCTATTTACAATATACATCAATGATTTGGATGAAGGGATTCAAAGTAACATTAGCAAATTTGCAGATGACACAAAGCTGGGTGGCAGTGTGAACTGTGAGGAGGATGCTATGAGAATGCAAGGTGACTTGGACAGGTTGGGGGAGTGGGCAGATGCATGGCAGGTGAAGTTTAATGTGGATAAATGTGAGGTTATCCACTTTGATATCAAAAACATGAAGGCAGATTACTATCTAAATGGTGTCAAGTTGGGAAAAGGGGAAGTACAACAGGATCTGGGGGTCCTTATAGAAACATAGAAACATAGAAAATAGGTGCAGGAGGAGGCCATTCAGCCATTCGCCCCAGCACCGCCACTCATTGTGATCATGGCTGATCATCCCCTATCAATAACCCGGGCCTGCCTTCTCCCCATATCCCTTGAATCCACTAGCCCCTAGAGCTCTATTTAACTCTCTCTTAAATCCATCCAGTGATTTGGCCTCCACTGCCCTCTGTGGCAGGGAATTCCATAAATTCACAACTCTCTGGGTGAAAAAGTTTTAAATGACCCCTTTATTCTAAGACTGTGGCCCCTGGTTCTGGACTCGCCCAACATTGGGAACATTTTTCCGGCATCTAGCTTGTCCAGTCCTTTTATAATTTTATATGTTTCTATAAGATCCCCCTCATCCTTCTAAACTCCAGTGAATACAAGCCTAGTCTTTTCAATCTTTCCTCATATGACAGTCCCGCCATCCCAGGGATCAATCTCGTAAACCTACGCTGCACTGCCTCAATCACAAGGATGTCCTTCCTCAAATTAGGGGACCAAAACTGTACACAATACTCCAGATGTGGTCTCACCAGAGCCCTATATAACTGCAAAAGTACCTCTTTACTCCTATACTGAAATCCTCTTGTTATGAAGGCCAACATTCCATTAGCTTTCTTCACTGCCTGCTGTACCTGCACACCAACTTTTGGTGCAGGCTCGAAGGGCCGAATGGCCTACTCCTGCACCTATTTTCTATGTTTCTATGTTTCCATTATGCCCAGAAATTCCTGCCATTGCTGTTCCACTGTCATTCCTGCTAGGATCCCTTTCCAGTCTACTTTGGCCAGCTCCCCTCTCATGCCTTCATAGTCCCCTTTGTTCAACTGCATCACTGCCACTTCCGATTTAACGTTTTCCTTCTCAAATTGCAGATTAAAACAAATCATATTATGATCACTACCTCCAAGCAGTTCCTTTACCTGGAGTTCTCTTAGCAAATCTGGATCATTTGACAACACTAAATCCAGATAATTGCCTTTTCTCTGGTCGGCTCCTTTACAAGCTGCTCTACGAATCCATCTAGGAGGCATTCTACAAACTCTCTTTCTTGGGGTCCTGTACCAACCTGATTTTCCCAGTCTACCTACATATTGAAATCCCCCATCACCACAGTGGCATTACCTTTATTACATGCCAGTTTTAACTCCTGCTGCAACTTACACCCTACATCCGGGCTACTATTTGGGGGTCTGTAAATAACACCAATTAGTGTCTTCTTGCCTTTACAATTCCTCATCTCAATCCACAGTGACTCTACCTCGTCAGTCCCTATGTCTTCCCTCGCAAGGGACTGAATTTCATCCCTCACCAGCAGAGCTACACCCCCCTCCTCTGCCCACCTGCCTGTCCTTTCTAAAGGATGTATAACCCTGAATATTAAGTTCCCAGGCCCAATCCTCCTGCAGCCACGTCTCAGTAATCCCCACAATGTCATATCTACCAACCTGTAACTGAGCCTCAAGCTCATCTACATTACTTCTTATACTTCGCGCATTCATATACAATACTTTTAATTCCTTACGCATCTCACCTTTCACATCGATCCCTATTACACTTGGCCATACTCTCTTATCCCTTTGTGAGCTTCCTTTCCCGTTAATTCTGTGGTCATTAACCATCCCTTTACTCTCTTTCCCTTTAACTCCATCCTCAACTATCCCATTTGACACCCCACCCCCATTATTCAGTTTAAAACCACCCGTGTAGCAGTGGCAAACCTGCCTGCCAGAATGCTGGTCCCCCACCTGTTAAGATGCAATCCGTTCCTTTTGTACAGTTCCCCCTTACTCCAAAACAGATCCTAGTGATCTAAGAATCTAAATCCCTGCCCCCTGCACCAGTTCCTCAGCCACACATTCAGGTCCCATATCTCCCTGTTCCTGCTCTCGCCAGCACGAGGAACTGGAAGCAAACCGGAGATAACAACCCTGGAGGTCCTGCTTTTTAGCATTTTTCCGAGCTCTCTAAAGTCACGCTGCAGAATATTCATCCCCTTCTTTCCGACATCGTTTGTGCCGACATGCACTACCACTTCCGGCTGTTCACCTTCGCCCTTGAGGATTTTCTGCACTCTGTCCGTGACATCCTGGATCCTGGCACCAGGAAGGCAGCACACCATCCTCGAATCCCGTCTGTTCCTGCAGAAACCCCTGTCCGTACCTCTCACAATGGAGTCTCCAACTACAATTGCGTTGCCTGACGTTGGCCTCTTTGGTTTTGGCTCAACAGCCCATTTTGCTTCGCAAGCCAGTCCGCCGCTCAGGGTGATAACGTCTTCTGTCCCGACAGCTTCTAAGTGGGTGAACCTGTTCACAAGAGGCACAACACCAGGGACCTTTGCATTCCAAGTTTCCCTCCCTTTCTCACCGTCACCCACTTTCTCTCTTCCAGTACCTTAGGTGTAACAATCTTACTGTAGGACTTGTCGAGGAATGACTCCGTTTCTCGGACAAACCTGAGGTCATCCACTTGCTTCTCCAGTTCCCCAACATGGTCCTTCAGGAGCTGTACCTGGATGCACTTCTCACATATGTTGCAGCCAGAGGCACCAGCAGTGTCCTTGACCTCCCACATACTACAAGCATCACACTGAATCAGCTTGCCTGACATCTCCTTCTTTCGTCTCTCCCTCTCTAGCGTTTTGCGTAGCCTCCTCTCCTCAGCCTCCTCGCCGAAGACTCTCGAGCCAAAGACTCGCACTTTACTCACAGGGCACTTCCCTCACAAGGCCGCTCCCTAAGAGCCGTCTTGCTTATATTGATTGATAAATTGCCTAATTTACCAATTTACAAACCGAATTCCTCAGTTTTAAACTGTTTCCCCCCTCTGACTCACTTCTAACTCTCCTCCCTCCTTGTTCATCAGTCTATGAAAGTAAGCGTGCAGGTACAGCAGGCAGTGAAGAAAGCGAATGGCATGTTGGCCTTAATAACAATTTTGATCTTACTCGTAGTCAAACTCGTGCATGGTCGAAAGCTATGACCTCTCCTCTTCAAACTAAACTAAAAACTACTCGGGCGTCTGCGCGAGAATCCCAGCCGCAAACACGCCTCCGACTACGTAATAAATCCCACCCACATAATTACAGGCAGATAAAATTTAAAGGTTACTAATTATAGTTATAACATACTGAGTTAAGCTAAATGGCTACTACCCTCAGTGGACCGAAAGGTCTCTTTCCGCACCGTATCTCTGGACTAAACAAAACCAAACAAAAAATATTAATGTGCTTACCCAACAATTCTCTTAAAAGCCACTTTCTTGTCTGCTTCCACCACCATACCCGGCAGCGCGTTCCAGGCACTCATCATTCTTTGTGTAAAATACTTACCCTGCACATTTTCTTTAAACTTTGCCCCTCTCACTGTAGAGTATGCCCTCTAATATTTGATTTTTCCATCCTGCGAAATAGGCTCTGACTGTCTACCCTATCCATGCCTCTTATTATTTTATATATTATGTAAAATATATAATATGATCTGTTTCTTGCACTGGAAAATTCAGGAACAAATAAACACAAATTTAAGATAATGAAATGGAGTGGGATTAATTAGACAATTTGATTAAAGAAGAGGCACAGGCAGCGTGAGCCATGGGGCATATTTTTATGAATAGTCCGTTTCTGGGATTTGCAATCAGTATAATTCTCTGTAATGCAGCATAATTTCCTCTAGATATTGCATTGAGCCATATGCTATATCAAAACACGTTAATTGCTGTTTCATTTCAGTTCCTGAGTCATTCTTATCTTACCTTCATGTGCACTATCATGGGAGGTTGAGCCAAGGGCTGCTACTGGGAATGAGTCCAAGTATAGTAGTCAGTCACTAGCTTAGGGATTCTAACAAGGTTGAGAGCAAGATTGTTAGCAAGTTTGATCTGAAGGATAGTCACGTGGTACAAATTGGTTAATTCTTGCAGCAGAAATGAACTATTATCCATTAACAGTGAAAGCAGGTTTTACTATGAGATTAAATTGAAGTCTGATAATAAGATTGGGCTAGATGCAAGAATGAGCCTAAATCTGGCCATGGGATTTGCTGAGTGAACATAAATGATTCAAGAACTCACAGTAGAAATAAATATTTGGCTTATTTATATCATAATCCTTTTATAAATGGACATTTTTAATAAGTAAATTATTGAGTGATAGGATTTAACAAAAATTGTATTTTCTTAAATTAGAATTAATAAAACATGCCATACATGTAAAATAATTCAGCCTAATCTGAAGGATAAAGGCTCTGTCCCAGGGGTTTGCGGTCATTGGCGGTGAAGCGCGGCGTCACCGGAAGAGGGGACCGCACGTCAACCGCGAGAGCGCCGCACGGATACTGCGCGGGGGCCGAGTGATCTCCGTACGGCCGGTTACACGAGCTTGCGGTGTCGGGTGATGACGACATCACGCAACGCGATGCGCTACGCGATGACGTCATCGCGCAACGTGACGTGCTACGCGATGACGTCTTTCGGATCGCGAGGCTGTGGCGGCGGTAGTGGTGATCGCGGCGCTGTGGCAGCGGCTGTGGCGGCGGCCGTGCCGCACACGTGCCTCACTGGCGGAGGATGTGGCGGTGCCCGTGCAGCACACGTGCCTCACTGGCGGCGGCTGTGGCGATGAAAGTTCGACTCACGGCGCTCGTGCCGCACTGGCGGCGGCTGTGGCGGTGCCCGTGTCGCACACGTGCCTCACTGGCGGAGGCTGTGGCGGTGCCCGTGCAGCACACGTGCCTCACTGGCGGCGGCTGTGGCGATGAAAGTTCGACTCACGGCGCTCGTGCCGCACTGGCGGCGGCTGTGGCGGTGCCCGTGTCGCACTCGTGCCTCACTGGTGGCGGCTGTGCGGTAGGAAAATATTTTTCGACATTGTTGGTTTTTTGTGAGCACCGTGCAGTGTTGGGACCAACGCCGCACGGCCCCGGCAGTGTGCGTTTGACCGAACCCGCAATCTCTTGGCGGTCCACGAGCGGTAGATACTTCCTGTTTCACCGCCAATGACCGCAAACTCATGAGACAGGCCTTTTAGACTTACATGAAATCAAGGATTTAAAACATTATTTGAAACACAGTTGCAACCTTGAAATATGACAATGGTACACAGCACATCAAATTCTGAGTAAAATGTTCCAACAAACTGAATGAACTATCTGCTTGCCAGGGAATCTCTTCATACAATAATACATCAAGCTTCTATTCTCTGTCTTTTCTTTGACCTTGCACTATGGTAAGTGTAACCAATCATATTTTTGTGGCAGAATGCCATTAGTTTCTGCTGCTGCTAATGCATTACTTGGCAAATTCATGATGACCTCAACCTCCAGTGAGGGTCAAATATTTGATCTTTATTTTATTTTAAAGTTTTAATGGATGCACAATTGTGTTACAAAATAGGAAACCGATTGCCGTGTGTCTCTTTTAGACAAGACTGTTGAGGATTTCTTGAGACTTATGGGCCTGTCCCACTTAGGCGGCTGTCATAGTCGTAGCAGGTCGTCGAAAAACCGGCAACTGGACCTCCCATACGACAATATCTACGACAATGTCTACAAAAACCTACCACCTAGTCGACGTCAAGCTATGGCAAGCTACCGACAACCGGCGACCCATTAGGATGTCAACCTACGACCACACCTACGACAACCTACATCTACCCGTGACAAGCAACGACAAAGGTACAATACTGTCGGCGACAACTGAAGACAATTCAGTCGCTGGTACCTGTCACTGGTTGAGGTAGGTTGATGTAGGTAGTCGCCAATGTAGACCAGAAAAACGCTACGATTCTTTGGGCAACTGAGGAGACTACTCACGACCAAACAGGCGACACCCGGGTGACCATGTCACTTGTAGCCTAGTCACTTGTAGTCTCCTAAAAAAATCACTAAGTGGGACAGGGGCATTAGTTTAGTTTAGATACAGCATGGAAACAGACCCTTCGACCCACCGAGTCCACGTTGAGCTTCGATCACTCGTACACTAGTTCTATCCTATACAGTAGGGAGAACCCAACTAACGTACAAACCTAGCATCTTTAGAATGTGGTAGGAAACTGGAGCACCCACAGAAAACTCATGTGAACACAATGAGAATGTACAAACTTCGTCAATGCAGCACTGGCGGTCAGGATCGAATCTGGGTCTCTGGCGCTGTAAGACAACAATCTTTTCCTCAATGTCAGCAAGACAAAGGAGATTGTAATCGACTTCATGAAAGCAGAAGCGGTACACATACCCCATATACATTGATGGCACCAAAGTATAGAATGTTGAAAGCTTCAACTTCTTAGGAATAAATATCACCACAATTTGTCCTAGACCAGCCACATGGAAGCAATGGCCAAGGAGGCACACCACGCCTCTACTTTCTTAGAAGGATCAGGAAGTTCCGCATGTCCCCAACAACCCTCACCAACTTCTACAGATGCGCCATAGAAAGCATTTCATCAAAGATGCATCACAGTACGATTTAGGAACAGTTTCATCCAAGACCACAGGAAATTGCAGAGAGTTGTGGATGTAGCCCAGACCATCACGCATACCAACTTCCCTTCCATTTAATCCATCTACACTTCGCGCTGCCTCAGCAAGGCCACCAGTATTAATCAATGACAGTCTCACCCGGTCACTCCCTCTTCTGCCCTCTCCCATCAGGCAATATGACAATAGACAATAGGTGCAGGAGTAGGCCATTTGGCCCTTCGACCCAGCACCGCCATTCAATGTGATCATGGCTGATCATCCCCAATCAGTACCCAGTTCCTGCCTTCTCCCCATATCCCCTGACTCCGCTATTTTTAAGAGCCGTATCTAGCTCTCTCTTGAAAGCATCCAGAGAACCTGCCTCCACCACCCTCTGAGGCAGACAATTCCACAGACTCACCACTCTCTGTAAGGAAAAAGTGTTCCTCGTCTCCGTTCTAAATGGCTTACTCCTTATTCTTAAACTGTGGCCCCTGGTTCTGGACACCCCAACATCGGGAACATCGGGAATAGGTACAGATTTTGAAAATGCATACCTCCAGATTTAGGGACAGTTCTTCCCAGCTGTTATCAAGCACTGAACATCCATCACCAACTAGAGAGCTGTCCTGACCTCCCACCACCTCACTGGAGACATTTTTAATCAGACTTTACTGGACTTTATCTTGCAGTAAACATTATTTTCTTTAGTCGATCTGTACACTGTGCAGTTTGATTTTCATCATGTATAGTCTTTTCACTCACTGGATAGAATGCAACAATTTTTTTTTCACTGTACACATGACAATAATAAACTAAACATGAACTTATGAAGATTTAATAGTATACTAGACCAAGTGCAGACCCGTTGGGTCTGTTCCCGCATCGTGCGGTTGCGGGGGGGGGGGGCAGCATGTGGCATCACACACACTAACTGCCACCCCGCACACATGCTAACTACCCACCTTGATATTATATTAATATTATTAATTT
>CM075977.1:353026749-353081513 GCA_038087875.1 Malacoraja senta
CATCAAGCAGAAAGAATTAATTAAATACACAGTTAATTAAAATAATTTGTTGGTAATATTTTTTTTAATCATGAAGTGATCTATTAACTTGTGAAATATTTTTTGTGGATATGTTTTTACATTTCATACTTTTAAGTGGGTGCATACATTAAAGGTCCCATACTTTCAGGGGCGGTACTGTGGCTGAGCGGTAGAGTTAATGCCTTACAGCACCAGAGACCCGGTTCGATCATGACTTCACCAAGTGCTCCAGTTTCCTCCCATATTCCAAGGACCTGTAGGTTTATAGGTTAAATGGCTTTGGTAAAATTGTAAATTGTCCCTAAATTGTCCCTAGTGTGTAGGATAGTGTTAGCGTATGGTGTGCTCACTGTTCGACGCGGTGTCGGTAGGCCAAAGGACCTGTTTTCGTGCTGTATCTCTAAAGTAAAGTCTAAAGTTACTTAATCTTGGTCTCTAATTGCATTCATATGTTCTTTCAGTTTTCTATCTGATACAGGGGGGTGGCACGGTGGTGCAGCGGTAGAGTTGCTGCCTTACAGCGCCAGAGACCAGGGTTCGATCCTGACTACAGGTGTTGTCTGTATGGAGTTTGCTACGTTCTCCCCGTGACCGTGTGGGTTTTCTCCGGGTTTTCTGGTTTCCTCACACACACCAAAGACGTGTAAGGTAATTAGCATCAGTATAATTGTAAATCCCCCCGAGTGCGTGTAGGATAGTGTTAGTGTGCGGGGATCACTGGTTGGCGTGGAGTCGGTGGGCCAAAGGGATTATTTACGCACTTTATCACAAAGGTCTAAAGTTACTTAATCTTGATCTCTAATTGCAATCATAGGTTGTTTCTGTTTTCTATCTGATACATTTCCAGCAAAGAAATGTGAATAATGATTTGGACCTATTTAAACCATCATTACCATCTGTTGCAGAATTGGTTTCCAGATAGAATCTCCCTTCAGGACTGCCTCCACTCTTTGGATTTGATTGAACTTTTATTTTCAGTCTCGCCATGTGAAAGTTTTCATCCAAAGTACTTTGCACCTATTAGAAAACAATTATATGTCTGCATAAATCTTGATGAATTCATCCCACGACAATTAAAATGTCAAGTCAGCTAGGGCTAAAGATTTTTGCATGAATTGCATTTACCCAAAGGCAAAGTCATGGACTTTGTTGCATTTCTCCACCAAATCAAACCAACACACAGCAGAATTTCTTGTCTCCTCTGACCTTGGCTTTAATTTGGTTAAATGTATTATTCCCTGCCTTTTCTTTGTGTTTTGTAAATTTACAAAATAGAGTTTCATCTCATTGTTGTCTTAAATACTTTGCCCTTATTTTAAAACACTGACCACTAATTCTAGATTCTCTCACAAGAGGGAATTCCTCTCTGCATCCACTCTGTGAAGATTCTTGCTTTTATCACCTTTAAGGATCTATGGACATACATAGTTCTCAATATCCTCCCATTTATTACATATTATTACTTTCACTCTATTAAATTACTCATTTGCAAAGAAAGCATTTAATTACTCTCTTGTGCTGCAATTCATCATTAATATTCTTCATTAACCTTTAGGCAACACTTTTTTTTTGGATGGGGTAATAAATCTCCTCAAGACAAATTTTCACCTGTCATATATAATAATAATAATAATAATGGATTGGATTTATATAGCGCCTTTCTAATACCCAAGGCGCTTTACATCGCATTATTCATTCACTCCTCAGTCACACTCGGTGGTGGTAAGCTACTTCTGTAGCCACAGCTGCCCTGGGGCAGACTGACGGAAGCGTGGCTGCTAATTTGCGCCTACGGCCCCTCCGACCACCACCAATCACTCACACACATTCACACACATTCACACACATTCACACGCAGGCAAAGGTGGGTGAAGTGTCTTGCCCAAGGACACAACGACAGTATGCACTCCAAGCGGGATTCAAACCGGCTACCTTCCGGTTGCCAGCCGAACACTTAGCCCATTGCGCCATCTGTCGCCCTATATATATGCTCTGCTTTCTTCAGTTCAATAATTTTAATTTCAACAATAACACTATAAACCAGGGATCGGCAACCTACGGTCCATGGGCCAAATGTGGCCCCTGAATCGAAATCATCCGGCCCAAAGGCGTTTTTTTTTTCCGCAAGCATCTGGCCCACAGGCGTTTTGTTTTTAACAAACAGACAGACAGAGAGGGGTGAATTCGTGATGGCCATCTCCCAAGCAGCCTGTCGTGGCCCTTCTCTTTTTTTGTTTTTTTGAGTGTGTGTTAAGGGTATGTTTTGGTGTTTCTTCGTATGTTTTATGTGGAGGAGGGGGCGGGGAATAGGGGGAAAGTTTTCTTGTTGTGTTGCAATTCCTCCCGAAGCTGGAGTTTCGATCATCCCGACGAGAAGGTCTGAACATCGGGCCGTCGTCACAGTGAGGAATGTTGATTCCACTGTAGTGGATGTTAATGTTAAATTGTGTTGGTTGTTGTTAAAATGTTGTTTTTGCAATGTTGATTCCACTGACGTCGATGCTTATGTTAAATGGTTGTGTTAAATTAAATCGTTGTTTTTGCACAATAAACGCTAAGTTGATCTTAAGATTCTTGAGGGTTCTTTCAATACCAGTATATCAAACTAACTCCTATGTTCAGTAGACATAATATTTCTTAAATATATAAATATGTCAAAGTTTATTAACTCCAACCGCTCACAGACCCGGGACCCGGCCCCTAGGCAGAACCGGGTTGCTGACTCCTGCTATAAACACTTCAAAAATAACACCATTGAAGAATGAATTTCTTTTCAGAACTATCATCAGATGTGAATCATTAACTTTTTTGTTATTTATTATATTATCTATTGAGTACTGTGTTTATAAATGTGTTGTGCTGCTGCACGTTAGAATTTCATTAGAGTCATAAAGTCAGAGAGTGATACTGCATGGAATCAGGCCCTTTTGCCCAACTTGCCCACACCAGCCAACATGTACCAGCTACACCAGTCACACTTGCCTACGCTCAGCCCATATCTCTCCAAACCTGTCCTATCCATGTACCTGTCTAACTGTTTCTTAAACATTGGGGTAGTCAATGCCTCAACTACGTCCTCTGGCAGCTCATTCCATGCACCCACCACCCTTTGCGTGAAAAAGTTGCCCCTCAGATTCCTATTAAATCTTTTCCCATTCACACTTAACCTATGTCCTCTGGTCCTCGATTCACCTACCCTGGGCAAGAGACTGTGCATCTACCCGATCTATTCCTCTCATGATTTTATACACCGGCATGGTGGCACAGCGGTAGAGTTGCTGCCTCACAGCGATTGCAGTGCCGGAGACCCGGATTCAATCTCGACTACGGGTGCTGTCTGTACGGAGTTCATAGGTTCAGCATGGATTTTCTCTGAGATCTTCTGTTTCCTCCCACACTCCAAAGACGTACAGGTGTGTATGTAAAATTGGCTTGGTATAAGTGTAAATTGTCCCTAGTGTGTGTAGAATAGTGGTAATGTGCGGAGATCGCTGGTTGTTGGGCCGAAGGGACTGATTCCACGCTGTATCTCTAAATAAACTAAACTAAACTAAAGTAAACATATATAAGATCACCCCTTATCCTCCTGCGCTACAAGGAATAGAGTCCCATCCTACTCAACTTCTCCCCATAGCTCAGACCCTCTTGTCCTGGCAAAATCCTCGTAAATCTTTGTTCTGTTATGGTACATATGACAATAAAAGATCCTGACTCTTTACTTTCTTGACTCTGCAGATTCTTCAACTGCCTTGCCAATAACTGCAGGGATTTGCCTCCATTATCCTACACTTACATACATTTCCCTTTACTATGGTTCTTAATTTTGAGCACTCTTATTCCACAATATGACTTTGCCTGATGCAGTTCTCCAACTTGCCTTCACTAATTGTTATTTTTCACTTTTCCATAAAGTTGAGACACTACACCTACCGTGCAGTCCGACCAAAGAATTACATATAAATTGGATCTTATTTTTTGACAGATACTTTCTTGGTTTTCATTTCCCTTTGCCTATTGGCAGGGTCCTGCAAGACTCTGGTGTGTCAAACTACCACTTGGCCTTCCGAATCAGTCAGTCAGGCCTGCAGTTACACATTTCACAGAGAAAGTGCAGGACTTAATTCAGTTTCATCAGCTAAATTGTGGCAGTTGTGTTTGGAAATATGAACAGAAATCAGCATAAACTAACCCATTAATCTAGGGAGAATCAATTGAGATTTGGAAGAATAAATCCATTGGCACACATTTGTTAACTTTGGAACTCATTAATTTAAATCACTGAAAGATTATTTATTCTTTGCAGAATTAAATAACTGTGGAGATTTTGAAGAAATGGTCCAATTTTCCAAAATCATCCGATTTTCAAATTTTCCTTGATTATTTCCTGAACTAATTCAGTGCTATCTAATAATTTTGCACAAAATCTCTGTATTCTGTATTCTATTCCACACCACACATTTAAGTTCAATCAAATCAGGAGTGCCCTTCCTGAATTCAAATCATTGTAAGACATTGTATTAATGTTTAGTCTTTTCTTTGACTGGATAGCACACAAACAAGTTTTTCACTGGGCCTCGGTGCATGTGACATTATAATAAACTAAACTACATTAAACTAAACTAAACTAAGTTTAAACCCACTGAAGACCTTAGCCATGGCCTTAAGGCTTGAAAGTTTGGTTTTTTTCTTCCACTTGCAGCTCATAAAAAGAGCTGCAAGTGGAAGTGATAAAAACTGGGACAATTACTATGTTTGAAAACATTTGGACAGGCACATGCATAGGAAAGGCAAATTGAGGAATAGGCAGATTGGACTAGCTCAAGTACGTATCATGGTCACGTTGGCCCAAAGGGCCTGTTTCCATGATGTATGACTATACCTCTGATTCACCCACAACCCGAATACCTTTACATCTTGTCCAGTGTTATGGACCTTTCATCATCATTGCCATCTCGCCAAACTCATAATCAATGTCCTGGTTTAAGTTCCGTCATGTTGTTTACAGGACTCCACGCGATTGTTGTGATACTCTGGTAGTCACAAAGTTAACAGAAAACAATGAAGAACAGAGGAATGATCGCTTTTTTAGTTTGAATAAACATACATGAATGGTCCATGGATAAAGGCTACAAAGCAAAGGCGGGCAGTATCACTGGCATCAATGGGACCCTCCCCAATTAACTCAATACATTCTATGCTCGCTTTAAACAAAAGGTCGGTGGTGGAATGCCACTTGCCCCGCCAGCCGCTAGCCTTGGGTGCATCTGTACCAACAGTTGTCGAGGCAGATTTGCTTCCCGGAGAATGAGCTCGAGTAAGCAACTGGTTCAGATGTCCCTGTCCCTGGCTGTGTCATCAGGACCTGTATGAATCAGCCGGCAGGAGTATTTACAGACATCTTTAACCTCCCACTACTCCATTCTAAGGTCCCCACCTGCTTCAAAAAGACCAATATCATCCCGGTCCCGGTGCCAAAGAAAGGTAAGGTGGTGTACATTAATGACCACCGTCCAGTGGCTCTGACATCCACCATCATGAAGGGTTTCGAGAGACTGGTGATGGCACACATTAACTCCAGCCTCCCAGCCAGCCTTGATCCACTGCAGTTTGTTTACCATCGCAACACGTCCACAGTGGGCATTATCTCCCTGGACCTAGACTCATCTCTGAAACACCTAGACAACAAGAACTCCTACATTATACCTCTATATATCGACTATAGGTCTGCTTTCAACACCATAATCCCAAACAAACCCATCTCCAAACTCCTGGATTTAGGAATCAACTCCCCCCCCCCACCCCCCGTGCAACTGGGTCCTCAACATTCTGACCCACGCAGCCCAATTTTACTTAGGAGTCACGTGAGTGACTACGTGAAGAAGCCGTCAACCCACATGCGTGTCATTACGTCCATGCATGGCGCAACGCTGACTGGCAGGCGCGCTGCTCCTGCCAGCGGTAAGTTTAAACCTGCAAGGTAAGTTTTAAACTTTCCAGGTTATGTTTCTCTGCAGGAATCTCTTTTACAGAGTTCCTGCTGGATTTCGGGGCGAAGTCGGGATGGGCCGTGGAGAAACCTTTATGGACCGCGTCCCAGTCACAGACCGTGGGGAATCCCGGTCACGACCTTGGGGAATCCCGGCCACAGACCGCAGGAAACGGCTACGGAGACCGCGGAAGTGCGGGTAGCGGCAGCGGTCAAAATTCGCCTTCAGAGTCGCTGGCGGTGGAGCCAGCAGCTTCAGACTGGTGCCGGCAGCACCTTGGCAAACCCGCTCGGAGGGTTAGCCATGGAGAAAGTCTGTACGGCCCGTTGATTCAAAGGAGTCAGGCCAGGAGGATTCCTGATGCAGAGGATCCCCTCCTTCAATGGGTAACGTTCTTCGGACGTCTAACCCACATGGAGCACCTGATGGAGAGGTGCTCCACAATGGTATGCTCCAAGGAGGGAGTTATATCACTACGGGTCTCTGCGGGGCCCGCGGCAACAGCACCTGTGTAGAGGGCTGCACACTGTCTCCCTCTCTGAGCAGGGGAGCAGTCGGGGTCAGTGTGTAACTGACTCCAAACTCAGTGTACGTCCGTGGTACATACTGGAGTTCCTGAAAGTACCGGCAGTGAACAGCGCTATCAGGGGTGACGTTGGAGGGACATGGATCCCAGGAAACCAGCCGCCGAATCTTCTCTTCATGTAAACATATTCAACAGGTGAGACCTGCATGAGGGAGCTAAAACTATCAAACTACGAGAACAGCCTCATCGTTTCAGCGACAATAACACCCCACGCCTCCATCGGTAGTAAGCGGTTCACTGAAGCTGGTGGCAGCCAGCAAGCTGGGCAGAGGACTTTTAGGCCAAGGCCCAAGCCGGTCTCAGGAAAAATATGGAATACACGTACCCTGCCAATCCTACTCTCTAATCAAGGACGGAAATAGAACCCGCATCAGGGGCCGTTTGGGCTTACCATAAGACCACCAGTAACCATGAAGGTAGGTGGGTCTGCTTCTTTCTGAAACATGGGGTATGTGGACCATTTACAAGTTGGTAATACTTATTTTTTGTACAAATGACAAAGTGAACATAGCAAAACTGGTGCTTGGGCTGCTTAGAGCTCAAAAACACTTGTTATGGCCAACTACATGATTCTAAAACGCTGTATTTTGCTAAAATTAACGATTTCGGCATCCATCCAGTTAAATTTAAGTTGATACCAACTAGAGTTATTGATTATTGTGATTTACCTTTAACTCTATTAATTTGCTGTGACTCCGCCCTGCGGCAAGAGATGGGAATTAATTAAAGCCTACAACAAACTTGTTATTATAAAGCAGCCTCTATTCATCAAGAGTAATTGGCAATATAGCGGCTGTGTTTTCAGCTGTGCATTTGGGCCTCTGCATTATCAGAATTAACATTGCTCAGTAACTCTTCAGTTATATTTCAAACTGATGCTAGTACTCAAAGATGAAATTACGAATACCATCTCTAGTTATGGAGGCGGATGGGTGAGTTACCTATTTTCAGTTATATGATATCAACTACCTATAAGTCAAGTCAAGTCAAGTCACATTTATTTATATAGCACATTTAAAAAACAACTCTCGTTGGCCAAAGTGCTTTACATTTGTTATAAGAATAGCACAACAAAACAAACTACATACATATATACATGTAGCCCTCACTCAGAGGACGTCAGGAAAGGCTTGGGAGTATAGATAAGTCTTTAGTCTTGACTTTAAAGAGTCGATGGAGGGGGCAGTTCTGATGGGAAAGGGGATGCTGTTCCACAGTCTAGGGGCTGCAACCGCAAAGGCGCGGTCGCCCCTGAGCTTATGCCCAGACCGTGGGTATAAGACAGTAGGGGTATCATCACGTAAAAATCCATGACAACACAGAATGGATATTGTATCACAATATATTTAATGACATTGTGCTTCGATGGAACACCGAATATCAATATGTTTTGCATCCAGGCTCTCTCACCATTGCAAAATATGTGGCACAGTGGCAATAGATGTATTCTCGCTACACTGAGGAAGAATGTTCTTTATGTCTTTCTTCCATTTTGCCTCATCAGTCCGGTCTTGCACAAAATCCAGCAAGATCTCGCCTCAAGCATTTTCGTACTGCCTGAATGGCCTATGTGGCATGGTTTCTGCTAATGTTGGGAATGATATAGGACCTTATATGGTTATCCTAAACACAAAAAATTGGTGGTTCACCCTGTGACTCGGGAGACCATCCTCTGCATGATGAAATCAATTTATAGACTTGCAGACTCTCAGAACCGTTTGGCGGCTCGGGTTGCCAGACTAATCTATGTGTGTGCTTACTGCAGAGTGCAGGGATAGCACCGAGAAAGCAGCACTTTTTCCTCATCAGGAGATGGGAAATGTTTTGTTTCATGCCAATGTTACATATAATACGGCACGGATAACTAACGTCTCGGAGTTCATTTTCAGATGGGTCTTTTGACAATTAATTATGTTATAGTACCACTACGGTGCCAACGTGCTTCCTCATCATAGTTGCTGCAGCAATCGGGACCCACTCTGTCGGGTCTCACCCTCTGAAATCCAGATTTATAAAGGATATCTTTAACGCAAATTCTCCCAGGCCCAGGTACTCGGAGATAAGGGATGTTAGCATTGTTCTTAAACTGCTTCGCCAGTAGGGCCCAGCTACATCTAGATCCCTGGTCAACTCACTTACAAAGTGGTTATGCTCATGGCGCTAGTCTCAGCACTACTGGTCCAGCCACTACTTAAATTGCGACTGGACAGGATGGTTACATCTGCTAATAATATATATTTTATGTTTTATGATGTAGTTAAGCAGTGCAGACCAGGGGCATCATGTCCCATACATTTCTCATGGCATACCCCATAGACCTTTGGTTGTGTGCGGTCACACTTTTACAACAATACGTCAAGGTCACCTAGAGCCTTAGAGGCTCTGCACTAGCAATGATTGTTAGTTACTAAAAACCTCATAAAAGATATCAATCCAGACCATCTCCAGGTGGTCAAAACGGGTCTTGGCTTATGCAGGAGTAAATACTAATATTTTCAAATCTCACTCCACTAGGGCTGCTACAACATCAGCAGCAGGGTTATGTACGTTCCACTGGACCACATCCTAGCGGCTGTAGGATGGTCAAACAAACAAATTTTCCAATTCTTATAATACCCATTGCCTGACCGGGGGTATTTGCCAATTCCATTTAAGTTCTGTTTCATAGTTTCCCCCCAGGACGGGAAGGGTCATTATTAATTTCATTTGATGATTAAGCATCAGTATTTTAGCAAACTATGTCATGTCTGAATGCATTAATCTTTTTTACTCATCCATGGTCAATTGATGCAGTGTGTGATGCCTGGACTTGTATCCGGCATGAAATCACAGAGCTTTAAAGTCTTCACGTAGTCACTCACGTGACTCCGAAGTAAAATAGTAAGATTAAACGAGAACTTACTAGTTTGAAGTTTGATCTTTATTTTATGAGGAGTTACGATGAGGGATTACGTACCCTCCGCTCCCAACCCTCCTCATAAAAAGTTCAGCTGGTAGTTCTAGTTCTCTCCAATCTTACTATGTTTAGGTCAACTACTGTTATCTGTGATTTCACACCGCTGCTTTGAAAATTGACACGCATGCGGGTTGATGGCTTCTTTACGTAATCCCTCATCGTAACTCCTCATAAAATAAAGATCAAACTTCAAACTGGTAAGTTCTCATTTAATCTTACTATCAGTGAGGAAAGGTGTTGGCACCTTCTACACAATAATGGCCCTGTCTCACTGTGCGAGTTGACCCACGAGTGACCCCGAGTGAAAGACTCGTGGTTGTGTACGAGATTCCAAGTTTATGATCACGAGTTTAACCGAGTTCCCACGGGTATGACTAAGTTTTCCGTCTACTTGTCACTTCTGCGATGTTCCAAGTTCCTCCCAAGTTACCAAGTTCCTCTCCCGAGTTACTCTTGTGCCAACAATGTCTACCGAAGTGTTGAAAAATCATCACATGGTAAAAATGACTTTGTTTTATTTAACTTTAATGTGGATTTATTTTTTCATTTTAGTGTAAGTAATGTCATTGCATCTGTCTTTTCTTTAAAAAGTGGTTATCATGCATCTGCTTCTCTGATGGTAGATCTCAAAACTTGCCATTGAGTGCTTTGCATTGTCTCTTTTATTGCCTGAATTTAGGCTTGTGCTCCATTTCGCAGCTGAATGAGAGTATATACTGGAAATACTTATTTGTGCTTCATTTGTTGATTTGCATGTTTGAGAAGCCCTTTTGCAGACTGTGTTGTTTGCTGTGGTGCTCCTTTTCTCAATATGTGCAAAAACGCGTTTTTTAATATTGAACAAGATGAATAAAGACTTTGTTTCACATTTACCGTGCTGTTTGTCTTATTTTCTAATCTACTGAGAGGGGACAATGTTTAACATTTAAAAAGCACAGCATATGAGGCACCTGAGTCCTTAACTCACAAATGATTGTGAGAATCAAGATGTGAATATATTGTGCCACTTCCTCAATTGTGTGTTGTATGATGAAAGGAATATTACATTCAAGTCATGAATGTAACTGAGTAAAAATCACCTTTTTTTTTACTCACCTTTTTTTTCTCTGTCCAGCTGCAGAGTTCAGAGTGCCCACAAGTTAACACAGTAGACTCAAGAGTCACTAAGTTTTAACTCATGGGCCACCAAGTTCTTACAACGAGTTTAAATGTTTCAATTTTTAACTTCAACAGTAAATTTGACTCGTGGAAAATCTAAAACATGTTTGAAATTTTACAAGAGTTATCAAGTTTCACGGGTACCTGCCGTAAGCGCCACGAGTCGCTAAGTTGCATCCACGAGTTCTGACGTTCCCGCTACGTTAATCGTACGTGATTACCACGAGTTTAATTTGTTTTAAACTCAGGGTCACTCGTGGGTCAACTCGCACCGTGAGACAGGGGTTTAACTCTCAACACCAGTGCAAAGTGGTGTTATCAGTCGCCTACAACACGCCCTTTACAATCATAACTGTACAGTGAAATTTGCCCCTAGTTCCATCTTCAAGTTTGCAGACGACACAACTATGGAGGGCCGAATCACGAACAACGATGAGACGGAGTACAGGAAGGAGATTGAGAACTTACTGACAGGGTTTTCAAGGCAATAAACTCTACATCAATGTCAGCTAGTTATCGACTTCAGGAAGCATTAAGCCAACAAAGCGGAGTTGGATTCATGGGAGGTGGTCTTGGAGGGGAGGATGCTCCTCAAACTGCAGAGCATCCTGGACAATACAGCTCACCCTCTCCATGACACACTGGTCAACCTGAGGAGTAACTTCAGCAACAGACTGGTTCCACCAAGATGCAGTACAGAACACCACAGGAGATCCTATTTCCCTGTGACTATCAAACTTTACAACTCCTCCCCCTTCTGTCATGGGTAAGCTGAGACTGACTCTCCCTCCCCCCCCCCCACTAATCTTTCAACATCCCCCAAGCCTTTCCACTCGTCAATTTAATGTTTCATGTATTTTGTGTTTTATGTATTTTGTGTTTTTATGACTGTTGGCAGTTCAATTTCCCTCCTGGGATAAATAAAGTTCTATCGTATCATATTGTATCATATCGTATTGTAACAGCATTAATGGTGCTAATGTGATTGGAAGCTTCAACTTCCTTGGCGTTAATATTACTAACAATCTGTCATGGACCAACCACATTGACATGACAGTCAAGGACGAACACCAACTACCTCTTCTTCCTGCGGATGAGGAAATTTGGCATATTTCTGGTGACTCTTTGCAAACTTCTACAGATGCACCATAGAAAGCATACTGTTGGGTTGCATTATAACTTGGTTTGGGAATAGCTCTGCCTAAAGGGCCTGTCCCACTTTCACGACCTAATTCACAACCTTTTTTACTCGTGGACATTTTTCATCATGCTAGAAAAAACGCTGCGACCTACTTGATGCCACGAATAACTATGACTAGCATCACGACCTCCTATGACTTCCTACGACCTCGTGACGACCATGCTGTGAGTATGAGTCAAGGGCTAACTCGGCAGAGGTCGTGAATTAGGTCGTGAAAGTGGGACAGGCCCTTAAGACCGCAACAAATTGCAGAGTTGTAGATGTATATTTCATATTTCAATGACGCCATCTACACTTCATACTGCCTTGGAAAAGCAAACAACATAATCAAACACTTTTTACACCTTCATACATTATTTTTGTAGCTTCCGTGTTGCAGAAGATATAGAAGCTTGAAAGCACACACCACCAGAATCAGCAACAATGTCTTGCCTTCCATTACCAGGCTTCTGAACAGTCCTTCCATAAGCAAAGCTATTGTCCAGTTCAAATCTACCCCATTGAGGACATTGGATGTAACAAATTGATGCGCTACAATGTGCTACAATGCTGAGAGCTATATTCTACACTCTGGATCTTCCCCTTTGCTCAATCCATTGTATCTATTGTTCTTGGTTTGAATTGGTTGTATTAATGTATGGTATATCTGATCTGTTTGGATAGCATGTAAAACAAAGCTTTACACTGTACCTCGGTATATATGACAACAATAAACCTAACCCATGAAGCTCCCCAGGAATGCTAATCAGAGGATCAGAGGATAAGCCTATCTAGTACAAAGAGGACAACCAGATGCTGATTATAATGTGAACAAAAAATATTGGTCATTTGTGTGTAATGAGATTAGCATCTCAATGACATGAACAACTTCATCAGTAAGGAGAAGAACTAGAGACACAAGAGACTGAAGATGCTATAATCTGGAACAAAATCAAATTGCTGGAGGAACTCAGCAGGTTAAGCACCATTTGTGGAGGTAAAGGGATAGTCGGTGTTTCGGGCTGCAACCCTGCATCAGAACAGATTTGATGCAGGGTCTCGAGTCAAAATGCCGAATAACCCTGTGTTTCCACCAATATTACTTAAACCTGCTGAGTTCTTCCAGCAGTTTGTTTCCTGGTGCAAGAAAAAGAGCTCACCTGGTTTGAGATGTGAAGACTTTGTCTGAGCTGTCAGAATCAATTAATCTTCTGATTTAGTGTGCTGGATTGGCTCACACCCAACAAATAAGCTGCTTCAAAGCTGGTGGTGGAAGATAGAGATAGCAATGTAACATCCAATAATCCTGTGGGAATGGGGCCAAAGATGAACAAAATGGGTCTAGTTTAGTTCAGAGATACAGATGGAAACAGGCCCTTCAGCCCACCGAGTCCGGGACGACCCATAAACTAACACTATTGTACACACTAGGGACAATTTTACAGAAGCCAATTAACTTTCAAACGTGTACGTCTTTGGGATGTGGGAGGAAACCAGAGCACCCAGAGAAAATCTACACGGTCACAGGGAGAACATACAAACTCCGTACAGGCAGCACCCGGAGTCAAAATTCCACTCTGCCGCTTTACCAGGGTCATACCAGAATTGGACAATCAATGTCATATCATCTTATTGGAGGAGAACAGAAGGAGTAACAGGGGGAGAAAAATGCTGGAGAAACTCAGAGGGTGAAGCAGCATCTATGGAGCGAAGGAAATAGGCAACGTTTTGGGTCAAAACCCTTCTTCAGACCTTCGCTCCATAGATGCGGCCTCACCCGCTGAGTTTCTCCAGCACTTTTTGTCTACCTTCGATTTTCCAGCATCTGCAGTTCCTTCTTAAACAGGAGTAGCAGGGAAATGGGTTTTGGAAAGAGGACCCCATTCTAAACCCCGGTGTGTGTGAAAAACTAGGACCAACATCCAGAAAGAGAGAGCCCTCGGTTCAAGACTCAGAGAAGACTCTGGCTATCAGCGTGAACGTGGCCAATTCATCTCACATAGGTTGTATTTAAATTCAAGCTATGAGTCTTGTGATGTTACTAAAATCTGTAATATTAGAATAATAAATTAAACGTGGTGGTACTGAGAGTTAATTGCATGGTACCATACTTAAAGTGAATAAAGTACAACTGAAGATAGACACAAAAAGCTGGAGTAACTCAGCGCGACAGGCAGCATCTCTGGAGAGAAGGAATGGGTGACCTTTCAGGTCGAGACCCTTCTTCAGAATGGTTAGGGTTAAATTACAACTGAAGACTGAAGATGGCACCCCATAAAGGTAAAAGGGTCAACAGAACCATTGCCAATCATGTAAGTACTTAGGGTCACTTCAGAAACATGGATCAACATGTCAATATTGAGTGATAACTGGAAAATTTAGTTTAGTTTAGTTTAGTTTAAAGATACAACCGGAAACGGCCCCTTCGGCACATCGAGTCCGCACCGACCAGTGATCCCCACATATTAATACTACCCTACATACACTTGGGACAATTTTACATTGATACCAAGCCAATTAACCTACAAATCTGTCTGTCTTTGGAGTGTGGGAGGAAACCGAAGATCTCAGAGAAAACCCACGCAGGCCATGGGAAGAATGTACAAACTCCATACAGACAAGCACCCTTAGTCAGGATCGAACCCGGGTCTCTGGTGCAGTAAGGCAGTAGCTCTACTGCTGCAACACCGTGCCGCCCGTAAAAGATCTCCAAGTAATCTCCAAACTCCAATGATGATACATAAATTCATCATTATGATCTAACCTGTGCTAAAATACATTACTGGCAGAAAAGTGTGCCATGGCTGAGCAAAAAAGATTTTGTTGAGTAGTGTCTAACTTTACCACTTCAATAAAAGCAGACGAGTTACAAAATCTAGCAGAATGCTTCCCAACTGGCAGAAATAATTCCAATATATATCTAAGTTTTGAGAAGTTTTCAATAGGTTTACTGTCTGGGTCTGTTGCCAGCAATTAAAAGCAGTCTGTGGTTCTGCTCTTTGGTTTGTCAATTGATAATAATAGATTGCCAAATTAATGAGAAAAGTAAATTAAATAGGTGCAATAGTGGTGCATGGTAAAACAAATCCAATTGTTCACGTCAATTCTATCAGTGAGTACTTAATGCTACAGCTATTAGACTAATTGACCAATCAATTATTACCACGTTAGCTACTTCAAATCTGGATTGCTGGCTAATTGCAAAATAACGCTCAATTTCATTCCCATCACACTGTTTACTTGGCTATTTTTTGTAATATTGGATTAATGATCGTTCAAACCCGATCATCATTTTAATTAAATTCTTCAGTGGTTTTCTGAAAGCCTGTTAGATGCTAGACATTGTTCAGGAAAAAATAAACCTGCACCCGTAATTAGTAAGATTAAACGAGAACTTACCAGTTTGAAATTTGATCTGTATTTTATGAGGAGTTACGATGAGGGATTACGTGAAGAACCCGCTCAGTGCGCAGGCGCGGCATACTTCCAAGCAGCGGTGTGGAATCACAGATAGACACAGGTATTTGAAGTAAACATGGTAAAGAAAAGGAGACATCAATTTATTAGTTTGATCCATATAATGAGGGTGGGAGCGGAGGGCACATAATCCCTCATCGTAACTCCTCATAAAATACAGATCAAACTTCAAACTGGTAAGTTCTCGTTTAATCTTACTATTTTACTTCGGAGTCACGTGAGTGACTACGTGAAGATTTCAAAGCTCTGTGATTTCAAACCGTGTAACAGTTTTATTTCACTCACTGCCGAAGTTCTTGAGGGAGGAAGTGTTATCATAATCAACCAATGAATCTGTTTCTCAAGAAACAAAAAAGGTATTTATTAACAATAACAAAATTAAATAGCTCCCCCGGGCTTAAATTAAATATTTGCAGCTTGTAATATTTTCTCTGCAAATAAATCAGGTTTCATCAACGGCTTATTATAAAAAGTTCTGAATGTCGTTTCCCTCGACCATCCTGCTGTATTCAGAATATGGTCAACCGGTACGTCCATTCTGTCGGCCGTTGATGTAGATGCTGCCCTAGTGGAATGAGATTTAAATGTATTAGTATCTATTCCGGCAGCCTTCAGTACCTGTTTGAGCCATCTTGAAATGGTTTGGCTCATTACCCCGCCATGAGGTTTCTTGTGGCTGACCCATAAGGCTTTTTCACTCCCTCTGATATTGTGGGTTGTGTCTATATAATGTTGTAGATGGGTCACGACACACAACCGTGGCTCTTGTGGGTAGGCCCGGAATACCACCAGTGGATTAGCTGTTCCTGGCCTGCTTTGCTTCACCAGACCCTGTATGATGAATGTGATCTGATCTGGGGTGGTCACCATGTTGTCCAGCCTTAACTTGTGTAGTGACTGGACCCTCTGAGCGGATACGAGTGCCATCAACATGAGCGTCTTTAGTGTAGATTGCTCGAGGCTGAGGGATCTGGCTGGTGGCCATTCCCTGAGGTATGTCAGGACCACACTGATATCCCAAATATGGGTATACCTGGGTTTAGGGGCTTGATATTATAAATGCCCTTCATCAGTTTTACCACCAGTGGATGGGATCCCATTGCCTGTTGTCCTGCTGGTTTGAGATAAGCAGAAAGAGCACTTTGCGCTGTGTTGATGGCACTGTAACTGATCCCTTCATCATGGTGTAGATGGGCCAGGAATTCCAGTACGTTGGTGGCTGTGGCTGTTGCATACGTTGTCCCTGTTTCCTGGCAGTACTTCTCCCATTTTCTTATGCTGATTAAGTACTGCCTCTTGGTGGATGTTCAAAGGGATGCCAACATGGTGGTGATGGTTCGTTCGGACAATCCCAGTTCCAGGTAAGGTCTATTCAAAACCTGCAACCCAGGAGTTTAATTTTCTCATGGCATGGGTGGCTTATGCCTGATACTGGGTGAGTTAATAATCCTGGATCACTGGGAAAGACCATTGGTGACTCAACCACCATGTCATGTAGAACCGGGAACCATGGCTGTGTAGGCCAGTCGGGCACCATCAAAATTCCAGAAGCAGAGTCCATCTGTATTTTGCGAAGTACCCGACTGATGAGGCAGAAGGGAGGGAAAGCATAGAAGACATTTCCCCAATCCAGCGTGAAGGCATCTATCGCTGCTGCCTCTGGGTCTGGTTCCCAAGCGACATACATAGGTAACTGGTGATTTCGTCTTGATGCAAATACATCGATATCTGGCGTTCCACACTGCTTAATAACTTTAGCAAATACTTTAGAGTTTAACATCCATTCGATGTTATCATTGAATTTGCGTGACCTGGTGTCTGCCACTGTGTTTAGCTTACCTGGTAGATAAGTAGCTGATAGCCAAATATGTCTTTCGACACACCATAGCCAAATCACGTTGACCAATTTGTCGCATGATAATGATTTTATGCCGCCCATATGGTTAATATAAGCCACCACCGTGGTATTATCAATCTGTAACCGAACATGCAAGTGCTGCATATTAGATACATATGCTTTTAACCCATAAAAGGCGCCCAACATCTCTAGATAGTTAATGCCCAGTGTCAGTAGAAATGATGACTCTAGGTTAGTCCATCTACCACCTGTGCTGGATATGGAGTTAGTTGCTCCCCAGCCTTGAGCACTGGCATCTGTTTGAAGAACTAAAGTAGGGTTAGTGATGATGATAAAGCTGAAACTATGCCAAACATTTTCTGCCCACCACTGTAGCTCTGATATTGCTTCAGTGGGTAATTACATGACACGAACATCGTGACCTGTATGTCGTTTTAGTGCCTGTACCTATGCTGTTTGTCAATTTTGATAGTGCAAAGGTCTGAATTATGTAGCTGGAAATGCTGCTACCATTTTCCCAATCACTCTTGGTACTTGTCGAATAGTTGGTCGTTTGTTGACCATTAAATTGTTGCATGATTGTGCTAATGCAACCATTTTTTCCTTTGGCAAGGTAACAGTCATGTGGACTGAGTTAATTGTGAAGCCCAGGTAGTCCATGATAGTGGATGGCTTCAACTTAGATTTATCTGGATGTAGGACGAACCCCAGAGTTTCGAGGAGCTGTTTTGTAGCTGATACTGCTGCCACAGCCAATTCCATCGTTTTCCCTACTATCTGAATATCATCCAGGTATGCCATGACAATATGTTTTTGTTTTCTTAGTCTTGCCATGGCTATTTTCAATACTTTGATGAATAATCTTGGAGCTGAAGTTAGCCCATTGGGCAATGCTTTGTACTGCCACAGCTGCCCCAACCAGATAAATTTTAGGTATCTGCAATGATCCTTGTGTATGGGTATTAGATAGTAAGCATCTTTAAGATCAATGCTTGCCATGAAGTATCCTTTGGAAATCAGTTGTTTGGCAGTAACAAATGTCTCCATTTTGAAATGTATATGCTCAACAAACTTATTTAGTGATGTTAAGTCAATGATGATGCGACATCCACCATCTTTTTTGGTTTTAGTGAATATATTTGATACAAATTCCAAAGGTTCATGTTTGGTCTTTTGGATGACCCCTCCACTAATGCTGTTGAGTATATACTTGTCACACATGACAGTAACCCATGCTTCTTTAAACCAGTGTAATCTCCCCCCTGTTAGTAAAGCACCCTTATTCTCTATATGCTGGCAGGAACCAGACCCACCTACCTCCATGGTTATTGGTGTTTCTTTTGTTTCCTGATGTTTTTGTAGGCTTTGCTTGTCTGACGTGCTGGCGATGTTGGGGGGTGGCACATTTTCCATGGGGTCCGCTGTGGGCCCTGATCTAAAAAATCTTTGGGGATAAAATGCGGTCCCCGAGCTTTCACAAGTCCCATATTGAGGACGTCGACTGGTGGATGCCATGGGGTGCTGCCGCTTCGGTATTGTAGCTCTTGGTTTGCTCGTCCCAGGGCCTGCCCTCATGAGGCCGAAAGTTTTTGCTGCTTCCTCCATGTCCCTCAGTTTTTTGTTGAGGTCTTTCCCAAATAACAGAGCGTCCGTCTCTGCAGCTGGGGCTCTGCACAACCCAGCAAATTTGGGATTGAGGGCAGGTGTTATGTTTTCCCGCCGGAGATTATTGAACGCTCTTTCTGCGTATCCCGCTGGAGCATCTGCTCCAAGAGCTGTTGTAAGCTCTGGCGGCTGTCTCTCCTCCGTTTAGGTGGAGACATGTCCCCATCCGACGAATCGGAAATTACCGGCCGGTTACTTTTCCTAATGGATTTACTCCCTGTCCGCTGTTCAGGCATTAGCGGGACTGGGCTTGGCTCGGTCTCGGGGATAGCGGAGCGCTCTATGTGCATTCCTTAAAACTGCAGCCGGAGAGCCTTCTTCCAGCTGCCGCCGCTGTTGCACTGCTGGCGTAATGCCGCGCCTGCGCACTGAGTGGGTTCTTCACGTAGTCACTCACGTGACTCCGAAGTAAAATTAGCATTTAGATGCCATCGGTTAATGTATGAAAGTATTTAAGCTGAGGAAATAAATAGCAATTACATGGCAAAAGTCTCTATGAGTGGTATGCTTCTTGCCTGATAATGTTCATCAGTTTCAGTGGTTCATTTAAGTTGCAAATTGTTCTAAAAAAATTGAAAAGTTAACCTAATGCAAATGAAAAATAATGTGTGTCAACAGACAAATGTTAAAAAGTGAATTTGACACTTTCCAAATGCTGAGTAACAATTAATTTCTACATTGATAATTGCAATTTCATGTAGAATGCTGTAACGTACTCTTGGTCATTGAATACCCTTTGTTCCACAATATGAAAGTCAGCAAAGTATTTTCCAAAGTAATTATTCCTGCAAACTCATACAATAAGAGGAGAAGGAGAGATACTTATTTGATGACCCAAAGTATGGGAAGCCTCTGGTCTAATTTGAAGGGCACACATCATTAGATTTACAGTATGAATTTAAATGATCCAATGGTAATCCTTGGAAGGAAATGGACCAAATGCCTGCAGCATTGCTTGATGAGGTACCAGCATTTATCTAAATAACAAACTGGGCTTTGTATTATCGTTATACATCTGATGACATGACTTCATAAGTTCTGTATGAGTGGTAAATATGATTCATGACTGATAATATCCATCAGTTTCAGTAACTCGTTTAAGTTGCAAATTATTCTCAAAAAAATAGAAATTAACCAAGTATCTGGATACACATGACAATAATAAACTAAACTAAACTAAACTAAACTAATTGCTCATTTGACATGAAGATCTAGTCCACTTCCAAAATTAATGCAGTGTATAACTTGCAGAAGAAAAACAAGAATCCTGAAATGGCTGTGAAGAGAGATGTTGCCGTCATCTACAACTCCTACCCAATTTAGTTCACAGTTCCAATACAAAGACATTCCCTGAAGTTAAAACAATGGTTTAAGAGGAAGGAGGGATGTGTTATTTTCCATAAGAGAAGAGATTATGTTTATTAATGAGAAAGATGTGTCTAAGGCAAGACCACGTTTAAGACAAGGATGGAATGCTGAGGCTTCATCAGACGCTGGTGAGACCACATTTGGAATATTGTAAGCCATTTTGGGCCCTGTATCTGAGGAAGGATGTGCTGGCTTTGGAGAGGGTCAAGAGGAGGTTTGCAGGAATAATTATTTTGGATACTCAATGACCAAAAGTATGTTGCTGCGTTCAACTAAAAACTGCAATTATCAATGTAAAATTCATTGTCACTTAACATTTTGAAAGTGCCAAATTCTCTGTCTTAAGTGATACCCGGGTTGATTGGGTTAATTAAAGAGGAGCGTTTGAAGGCTCTGGGCCTGAACTCGCTGGAGTTTAGAAGGATGAAAGGAGAGCTCATTGAAACCTACTAGATAATGAAAAGCCTAGATGGAGTGGATGTGGAAAGGATGTTTCTAGTAATGAGAGAGTATAGCACCAGAGGGAAGGCCTCAGACTAAAAGGAAGTACCTTCAAAATGGAGATGAGGAGGAACTTCTTTAGCCAGAGGGTGGTGAATCTGTGGAATTCATTGCCACAATGGCTGTGAAGGTCATAAAATTAGGTATTTTTAAGGCAGAGAGATAGAAAGTCTCTTGATTAGGAAGGGGATCAGAGGATACGGGGAGAAATCAGACAAATGGGGTTGAGAGGGAAAATAGAAGGGTCCTGACTTGAAATGTCACCTATCCATGTTCTCCAGAGATACTACCTGTACCGCTGAGTTACTCCAGCACTCTGTGTCCTTTAGTGCAAAAAGAGACTTAGACTTGGAATATAAATTTTAAGTAGAATGATTGTAATAAATGATAGTTGATGGATAGATGGGTCCAGAAGGCAAAGAGTCGGACACAAGGCTGGAATGGCTGATTACCTGAATGTGCTAAGTAAAATGTTGAGGTTGAAGGTTTCAGTTTGTCTTGAGATGTTGTATGACAAGCTTCCATTGAGCTTTGGTACAACAGTGTAGATGTCTGACGACTGAGCAAGTAATCTTGGACTGTGATAGAGAATTGAAGTGACATGCAGCTGGAAGCATAGCAGCATCCATGCAGATGAAACAAAGATGACCTGCAAAGAGAGCACCCAGTGTATAATTGCTTCTCTAATGCAAAGGAGGCTTCATTATGAGCACCAAATACATAGAACATAGAAAATTACAGCACAGGAATCAGCCCTTCAGCCCACTTTGTCCCTGCAAAACATGATGGCAAGATAAACTCATCTCATCTGCCTGCACATGATCCATATCTCTCCATTATCTGCATATCCATGAGCCTATCGAAAAGCCTCTTAAACACTGCTATCGCACCTGCCTTAGAAAGTAGGGATACTGGTTGTTGATCTATCCCCTGAATATATGAGATACTGTTCACTGACCTATCCTCTTAATACAAGAGATATTGGCCACTAACCTATCCCTATAAAGTAGACAATACCGGTTGTGGACAGCTCTTAAATGTAGGCATTATAGTTACTGATTATCCCCTGAGCATAGTGAGAACTGATCATTAAACAGGCATACCAAAGCAGTAGTCCCCAAATAGCTCAAGAACTACATATTTCAACTGAATAGGTCTGCACTGTTAAATATACCCAACACTTTCTCCAACTGCAACTATCTGTACAGCTTTACAGCATGAATTTGCCTTTCCTTTGCTTTGCAATAGGGCGGATGACTTCCTATTGAAGATAAGTAAGCTACTTACCTGATCCAATTGCTGTGGTCATAAATTCACAATCTACCCTCCCCTTGAATAAAGAAATTGCTCTTATTTTCTTATTTATTATCATTTTCAGCAACGATCAACTTCCAGCTATAGCATTAGGATTTGCTGGCACCCTTGTATATTCAACAAATCCCATGCTGCAGAAATTAGTTGTAATTATATCCTAGTAGCCAGATTTCAATATATGAAGTTATTAACTACTTCTGCAAAATCATTGTCATTAAAATTAAATGCTTTCATTGTTTGAAGTGTCCCACGGGCTCCACTCCCTTCAGGGAATCTAAATTTAGAATCATAGAAACTCACAGCACAGAAATGGGTGCCTTCGGCCCATCTCGTACATGCTGACCATCATCTCGTACATGTATGCCGACCATGATCTCTATCTTTGTAACATTAGGCGAGCAACCCTCTGTCCCTTTCCTTTCCAAGTATCTGTCAAAATGCCTTTTCAATATTGTAATTGTTTCTGACCACACCAACCCCTCTGGCATTTATTGCCTATCGTCAATTGCCCTTATCAAAATTGGTGGTAAACCACCTTCTTGAACTTCTATAGTCTGTTTGGTGAGATGACTTCTATGGTCTTGTGGATAAAGGGAGTTTCAATAGTTACAGTAGATCTGGGATGATGAAAGATCACTGCTGTATTTTCCAGTCAGAATGAAATGTGACTAGAAGGGGGACCTACATGTGCTGTACTTGCTGCCTTTGTTGATCTCGGTCGTAGATGTTGTTGGTATTGGCATTCATATTGGGATTATTTACTATTGTTACGTGTACCAAGATAAGTGGAACGCTTTTGTTTGTATGTTATCCACTCACATCATATTATACTATACATGAATACAATCAAGCCATATGCAAATTCAACAGGTACAGAACAAAGAGAAAAATTACCAGTGCCAATATAGTTTTCAGTATTGAAGTATTATAGTTCCAGAGCTAAAGTCCAATGCCCGTATTGAGGTTTGTTTGGAAAATCAGGACTATACCCTATTTTATGGAAGGACCACTCAGAAGGGCAGCACAGTGGCATAGCGGTAGAGTTGCTGCTTTACAGCGCTAGAGACCCAAGTTCAATCCTGACCTTGGGTGCTGTCTGTATGGAGTTTGTACGCTCCACCTATGACCACGTAGGTTTTCTCCGGGTGCTCCGGTTTCCTCCCACACTCTAAAGATGTACAGGTTTGTAGGTTAATTGGCTTCAGTAAAATTGTAATGTGAAGGATAATGTTCATGTACGGGGTGATCGCTGGTCAGCACGAACTCGGTGGGCCAAAGAGCATGTTTCCATACTGTACCTCTAAAGTGTAAAGTCTAAAGTCTGATAACAGAGGGAAAGAAGCTGTTACTTAGTCTGATGATGCAGGTTTTCAGGCTTGTTTTAATCTTCTGTCTGATGGGAGCACAGAGGAAGGAATGTCTAGGGTGGAAAAGGTCCTTGATTATGTTGGCTGCTTTTCTGAGGATGTGAGAAGTGCAGTTGGAGTCAATGGTAGGAAGTCTGATCTGTGTAATGGACTGTTACATCTATAACTCTTTCCAATTCTGTGCAGTTTAGGGCAGTTGTTGGAGACATGTTGAATTTCCTCACTCCCCTGAGAAAGTAGTAGCATTTGGTGTTCTTTTTTGGCCTAGCTTCAATGTAGCTGGCGCAAGAGAGATCGTTGGTAATATTTATGTCTAGCTTTCAACAATTTCCACCAGCACCATTGATGCTGATTGGCATCATGTTTCCTGAAAGCAATGACTAGCTTTGTCCGGCTGGCATTGAGGGAGAGATTGTTGTCCTGACACCATTTTACTACGTTTTCTCACTCTTTACTGTACTCTATCTTGTCATTGTTCGAGATCCGCCCCACCACAATAGTGTTATCTGTAAACCTATAGATGGAGTTAGAGCTGAATTTAGCCGCACAGTCATATGGGAGTATTGTAGGGAACTGAGAACGCATCCTTGCAGGGCATCGGTATTGAGAATTATTGAGAAGGATGCATTGCAGCTTATATCTTTACTGATTCTGGTTTAGCAGTCAGAAAGTCATGAATCCAGTGGCTGAGAGGGGTGCTGATCCCTTGGTCCAGGAGTTTGGAGATGAGTTTGGATGGGATTAAGATGTTGAAGGCAGAGCTAAGTCAATAAATAGGAGTCTAAGTTGGTGTCCTTGGTGTCTAGGTGTCCCAAAGATGAGTTTAGGGCCATGGAAAAGGCATCCGCTGTGGACCTTTGTGATGGTAAGCAAACTGCAGTAGATTAAGGCTGGCTGGAAGGGTGCTTCATCACCAGTCTCCCGAAGCAATTCATGATGGTGGATGTCCGAACCACTGGACAACTGTCATTAAGGTATGCAGCCTTAGTTTTCTTTGGCACTGGCATGACTGTGGTCCTTTTGAAGCAGGTTAAGATCTTAGAACAGAGTAGTAAGTTTAAAGATGTCTGTGAATACCTCTGCCAGCTGATCCATACAGCCCCCTAGGACATGGACAAGGAGTCCATCCAGGAAAGATGCTTCCCATAGCTTCACTCTCAGGAAGGCCTATCTTGCATCTGCCGCAGTGACTGTCGGTACAGGTGCACCCAAGGCCAATGTCTAGATGACGTCCTCCCTCCGACCTTCTGTTCAAAGCGGGTGTCAAATACATTGAGCTTGTCGAGGTGTTATTCTGAAGCTATGGTGCAGTGTATTTTGGAGATACTAAAATGTGCAATGACAGAGCAGGGAGTAAGTACTTAGGCCAGGGAAATATTTATATGTGGCGTCAATGAGTCAAACTGCTTGTGTCATGTTGGTGTTGTGCTTTTCGATTGTTGTTGCTGCTGCAATCATCCAGCATTTCATCACATCCTTAATTGTCTGAAAGGAGTTGAGTCACTCATCCTAATGCATAACACCCTATCTCTGATCAGCCAGAATATTTTTGAAGATTTTCCAGCTAATGTCCCTGAAATATGTGATGTTTAGGATGTTGATGGTGGCTTACTTGACAATTATAACGCTATAAATATCAACGGACACATGTGCCTATGATTCAGTAACTTTTCTATGTTTTTTTCCCCCTCCAATCTACTATTCTGACACAGTTTTGCTGCAATATTTTTTCCAAGCTTCGTACTACTCTTAAAGTTAACCTTTAGGTCCATCTAAGACATGTGTAAGACTGTAGAGATGTGGGACTTGGAAGTTTGGGTGGTGAATCTGTGGAATGCATTGCCACAGAAGGTTGTGGAGGCCAAGTCAGTGGATATTTTTAAGGTGGAGATTGATAGATTCTCGATTAGTACGGGTGTTAGGAGTTATGGGGAGAAGGCAGGGGAATGTGGTTGGGAGGGAAAGATAGATCAGCCATGATTGAATGGCAGAGTAGACTTGATGAGCCGAATGGCCCAATTCTGCTCCTACAACTTATGAACTTATGAACTTATAAGTTTGCATGCAACAATTGTCAATGTGAAAATCGTAGGTGATGAGTGTAGGACCATGGAGATAGGTTGATGCACACAGACAAACTCAATTCATTGGGGCCCTGATATATTAACTAATATAGATTAAGATATTACATTCTACATACACATTTCTATATCACAAGGCATTATTTAGGAAATAGGATGCCTAAAGATGCAGCATCTCAAATGACATGTAAATGAATTGTTACATAATATCCTTTTAATTCTATCTCTTCCATATCTTTTGCAAATCCAAGTTCTTTTCCACTAGTTATTTTATTCAAAAGCAGCACCAGCCAGAATCATTTGCTTCCACCAGCGGCATCACAGTTATCTGAACGACTTCATGAACCAGAGGCAAAGTTACTATTTCTGGACACACAAGTGGCATGGTGTCCCGTGCTATCTTTTGCTGCTGTCTTGTCTTTTCTCAGTTTAATCTTCTATCTGTAATACTTTTCAACCAATGTTACCAAAGCATACTCCCAGAATGGAGCATTTCCATGATGACTGCAAGTACATTACAGATTACTAACTGATATTCCACTGAGAGAGGCTCCGTACTAATGAGCAGCCGTATAGTGAGCTCAGACTATTTAAAAAGTGTGAGATGTTGATATTTTCAAAATACATTTGGTTCTTCCAGTCATGCGCCCTAGAAATGGTATCTCCTGTTAATGTAAGCGACACCACTATAGAGGGTTGTGTGTTCCTGGACCTGCCGGACCAGCAGGTCCAGGAACAGCTTCTTCCCTGCGGCGGTTACACTACTCAACACTGTACCTCGGTGACTGCCAATCACACCCCCCCCCCCCCCCCCGGACACTCCTCCCACCAGGATTTATTAGATTAGATTTATTTATTTACTGCTCATATTTATGTCGCTCTTCTAGGGAGATGCTAACTGCATTTCGTTGTCTCTGTACTGTACACTGCACAATGACAATAAAGTTGAATCTGAATCTGAATCTGAATCTGTGTTCATACCTTGTGAATGTAGATATTATACAGCATCCTTGGAACAGGAAACAAAATCAATGCCCAAAATAACCTAATCAATCTTCCGTAGAAGCAGAAAGTGCAGGAGACACTCAACCGGTTAGGTAGCAACTGTGGCTAAAGAAACACAATTAATGTTTCAGGTCAAAGACACATCTTTGAACTGGGAAAGAGAGAAAGCAAATAAGTTTTAAGTTGCAGACTTCATTACGCACTTACACAAAGGCCACCTGAAGAGAAATGGACAGAAGAATGTGAGAAAGCTTTCTATGCACTGAAAGGAAAGACTGTAGACAGGTCCTGCTCTGGGGACATTGAACTTTACACAGGAAATCTGGCTGGACACTGCAGTCATGGAAGGGTGAGTGGTTCTGTTACAATTAGTCATGAGCACCTAGACGGGTTTTACTGCATATGTTACTAGACTTGATCTTTGCAAAATATCATATGTTCTATATCTGACAAAATGAAGTCTTTTAGCAATTTTTTAAAGCATTTTGCATTGTTTACAGTGACAAATTGTCACAGATGAGTTTCAGTATTATAAGCAGAAGAGTTGCTGACAATTTAAAATAAAAGAGAACATAAGGAGCACCTCTCATTCTCCAAAGTGTCAAGAGTGCTTCATTTTGTACCGACACGACAAATTAAATTATCGCTAGCAGCAGCATAACAGGCCGGAAAATACAATATTCATAGATAAAAAAATCATAAACAAAACAAACATTTGTTAAAATAATACTAGTGCAAAAAAAAATAAAAAGTCCTTACTGGAACCGAGACAGTCCATAGTTCATAGTTTAGATAGTTTTGTAGTTTTCAAGAGCCCAATGGGTGTTGGGAAGAAGCTTTTCTTGAACCTGGTGGTCACAGTTTTAAAATGCCTATACCTTCCTCCCAGCGGTAGGAGTGAAATTAGACCACCGCCAGGGCATTATGGGTCCTTGATGATGCTGGCTGCCTTTTTGAGGCAGTGCCTCCTGCAGATCCTTTGGATGATGGGGAGGTCAGTACCATGATGGACCGCGTTTTTGTAATATCGACACTATCACAGACATTCCCTTTCATCTCCCCAAATATCCCCCTTCCCTGCAGCAGAAACACGTTTGATTTCCAATTTGTCAATGTTTTGATCAAAGGTCATTAGCTTGAAACATCACTCCATTTCTTTTTTAGAAACATAGAAACATAGAAGGCAGGTGAAGTTTAATGTGGATAAATGTGAGGTTATCCACTTTGATATCAAAAACATGAAGGCAGATTACTATCTAAATGGTGTCAAGTTGGGAAAAGGGGTAGTACACCAGGATCTGGGGGTCCTTATAAAAACATAGAAACATAGAAAATAGGTGCAGGAGGAGGCCATTCGGCCCTTCGCCCCAGCACCGCCACTCATTGTGATCATGGCTGATCGTCCCCTATCAATAACCCGTGCCCGCCTTCTCCCCATATCCCTTGACTCCACTAGCGCCTAGAGCTCTATCTAACTCTCTCTTAAATCCATCCAGTGATTTGGCCTCCACTGCCCTCTGTGGCAGGGAATTCCATAAACTCACAACTCTCTGGGTGAAAAGGTTTTTTCTCACCTCAGTCTTAAATGACCTCCCCTTTATTCTAAGACTGTGGCCCCTGGTTCTGGACTCGCCCAACATTGGGAACATTTTTCCTGCATCTAGCTTGTCCAGTCTTTTTATAATTTTATATGTTTCTATAAGATCCCCCCTCATCCTTCTAAACTCCAGTGAATACAAGCCTAGTCTTTTCAATCTTTCCTCATATGACAGTCCCGCCATCCCAGGGATCAATCTCATGAACCTACGCTGCACTGCCTCAATCTCAAGGATGTCCTTCCTCAAATTAGGAGACCAAAACTGTACACAATACTCCAGATGTGGTCTCACCAGAGCCGTATACAACTACAGAAGAACCTCTTTACTCCTATACTGAAATCCTCTTGTTATGAAGGCCAACATTCCATTAGCTTTCTTCACTGCCTGCTGTACCTGCACGCCAACTTTCAGTGACCGGTGTACAAGGACACCCAGGTCTCGCTGTATCTCCCCCTTACCTAACCTAACCCCATTGAGATAATAATCCGCCCCCTTCTTTTGGCCGCCAAAGTGGATAACCTCACATTTATCTATATTATACTGCATCTGCCACGCATCTGCCCACTCACTCAACCTGTCCAGGTCACCCTGCAACCTCCTAACATCCTCTTCACAGTTCACACTGCCACCCAGCTTTGGGTCATCCGCAAACTTGCTAGTGTTGCTCCTAATTCCCTCTTCCAAATCATTAATATATATGGTAAACAGTTGCGGCCCCAACCCCGAGCTTGCGGCACTCCACTCGCCACTGCCTGCCATTCTGAAAAGGACCCGTTCATTCCTACTCTTTGCTTCCGGTCTGCCAACCAATTTTCTATCCATGTCAACACCCTACCCCCAATACCATGTGCTCTAATTTTAGTCACCAGTCTCCCATGCGGGACCTTACCAAAGGCTTTCTGAATGTCTAGATACAGTACATCCACTGGCACCGCTTCATCCATTTTACTTGTCACATCCTCAAAAAATTCCAGAAGATTAGTCAAGCATGATTTCCCTTTCATAAATCCATGTTGACTTGGACTAATCCTTTTACTGCTATCCAAATGCCCCATTATTACCTCTTTAATAATTGACTCCAGCATCTTTCCCACCACCGAAGTCAGGCTAACTGGTCTGTAATTCCCCGTTTTCTCTCTCGCTCCTTTCTTGAAAAGTGGGATAACATTAGCTATCCTCCACTCCACAGGAACTGATCCTGAATCTATTGAACATTGGAAAATGATCACCAATGCGTCCACTATTTCTAGAGCCACCTCCCTGAGGTCCCTGGGATGCAGACCATCAGGCCCAGGGGATTTATCATCCTTCAGTCGCATTAGCCTACCCAATACTATTTCTCGCCTAATGAAAATTTCTTTCAGTTCCTCTACCCCCTTAGATCCTCTGTCCTCCAGTACATCTGGGAGATTGTTTGTGTCTTCTTCAGTGAAGACAGATCCGAAGTACCTATTCAACTCTTCTGCCATTTCCTTGTTGCCCATAATAATTTCACCCATGTCTGCCTTCAAGGGACCCACATTTGACTTTGCTACTCTTTTCCCCTTAACATATCTAAAGAAGCTTTTGCTGTCCTTCTTTATATTCCTGGCCAGCTTCCCCTCGTACTTCATCTTTTCAGCCCGTATTGCCCGTTTTGTTTCCTTCTGTTGTCCTATGAAAGTTTTCCAATCCTCTGACTTTCGGCCACTCTTTGCTGTGTTATACATCTTTTATTTTAGTTTTATTCTATCCCTAACTTCTCTTGTCAGCCACGGTTGCCTCCTACTCCCCTTAGAATCTTTCTTCCTTTTTGGAATGAAATGATCCTGCATCTTCCGGATTATGCCCAGAAATTCCTGCCATTGCTGTTCCACCGTCATTCCTGCTTGGATCCCTTTCCAGTCTACTTTGGCCAGCTCCCCTCTCATGCCTTCATAGTCCCCTTTGTTCAACTGCATCACTGCCACTTCCGATTTAATGTTCTCCTTCACAAATTGCAAATTAAAACTAATCATATTATGATCACTATCTCCAAGCGGTTCCTTTACCTTGAGTTCTGTTATCATATCTGGTTCATTGGACAACACTAAATCCAGAATTGCCTTTTCTCTGGTCGGCTCCATTACAACCTGCTCTAAGAATCCATCTCGGAGGCATTCGACAAACTCTCTTTCTTGGGGTCCTGAACCAACCTGATTTTCACAGTCTACCTGCATATTGAAATCCCCCATCACCACAGTGGCATTACCTTTGTTACATGCCAGTTTTAACTCCTGCTGCAACTTACACACTGCATCCGGGCTACTATTTGGGGGTCTGTAAATAACACCAATTAGTCTCTTCTTGCCTTAACAATTCCTCAACTCAATCCACAGTGACTCTACCTCGTCAGTCCCTATGTCTTCCCTCGCAAGGGACTGAATTCCCTCCCTCACCAGCAGAGCTACCCCCCCCCCTCCTCTGCCCACCTGCCTGTCCTTTCAATAGGATGGATAACCCTGAATATTGTTCCCAGGCCCGATCCTCCTGCAGCCACATCTCAGTAATCCCCACAGATGCTGCCCGATAAACTGATTATTTCAAGAGTTTTCAGTTTTTATTTCAGATTTAAAACATCTGCAGTATTTCTAGATTTGCTCATTAACATCTTCCTTGTCCAGATTTACCCAGTTTTAGTCTATAGGCTCAGGTAAGTCACTTAATTCTGCACAGACATATTTACTCTTCCACAGTTTAATGCTATGTTCATGATGTCTCCTGATATTCAACAATTTTGCTGCTCTGATTCAAATATTTTCTGTTGCATGGACAGAGTTGATCTTTCTTTTTCATGACAGTCTGAAAAAGTGTGCATGGTGTCTTCAGGTAAGAAGGCATCTTGATGAATATATTGTAATCATTATAAGTGTTAATTATTAGATGATGTTGGCATTCTTTACCAGGTTTAATTCAGCATATAATTAAATAGGTCTAATCAGGTTTAAAAAAAAATCCCTGTTCTCTGCCAGTTCAGATCCTACATCACAGGTGAAAAGTAAATTTTCCCCAAGTCAGCTGAAGTCTACTTTATAGTCTGTGCAAAGTTGAATATTTTTTTTTTCAGTTTTGGGCACTACGCCAGTGGGTGCACCTCAATCATAATGTCCAAATTTGACCAATACTGCACAGAGCAGGTTGTATCTGAAGACATATTCCAAGGTGGCATCAAAAACTCTGGGTCAAATGCAATGAGTGGTTTCATATAACAGCCAAAAAGTGAAGATACTAATTGTAGCTCTGACTACAAAAACAGGCTAACTCATCAGGAGCTATTCTGCTAGTTTTCACCATGAACATTGCTAGTCTCATACCACAAAAAGCCAAAGTCAATTTTATTTGTCACATGTACCCGAAGTTGCAGTGAAATTAATTTGCCAGCAGCGATACACTTAAAAAAAGAACACACAATACACAAGAGAATATAAAACAAACATCCACCACAGCATTCTTCACTGTGGTGGAAGGCAATAAAGTTCAGTCAGCCCTCTTCCTTTGTTTACCCATGGTCGGGGCCAAAAAACCCTCCGTTGTCGCCGCTACGGACGGCCCGATGTACAGGCCCTCTCGTTGGGATGATCAAAACTCCGACGTCGGCACGTCGAACACACTCCGTGGCTTGGAGTGCCTGAATTGGCACTTTCGTACCGGAGACCGCGGCTTCAGGATGTTATAGGCCGCAGGCCGGCGGTCGGAGCCCTTCTTCGGCGATCCCCGGTAAGGGATCTCAGACTCCGGACGGTAAAAGGCCTGTCTCACGAGTCTGCGGTTATTGGCGGCGAAACGGGAAGAATCTGCCGCCATAGACCGCGCACTCGTGAGAACGTACAATTCCGGGGCCGTGCGGCGGTGTTCCCAACACCGCACGGTGCTAAAATAAAACCGACAATGTTGAAAACTATATACTTACCGCACAACCTCCACCAGTGATGCACGAGTGCGGCACGGCCGCCCGCACGGGCCGCCGCCAGTGTGGCTCGAGCGCCGTGCGTCAAACCTCCACTGCCACAGCCTCTGCCAGTGAGGCACGTGCCTCCGCCAGTGAGGCACGTGTGCGGCACGGCCGCAGGCACAGCCACTGCTACAGCGCCGCGATCAGGACGGCCGCCGCCACAGCCGGCGCTAGTGAGTCACGTGCGGCGGGCCGACGTCATCGCAGTCGGCCCGCCCTTTTTTTTACTTACCGCAAGCACGTGGGACCCGCCGTGTTTGAATTACTCGGACCCCGCGCAGCATCCGTGCGGCGCTCCAGTGGATAGGCTCGGCGCTCTCGCCGTTGCCGTGCGGTCCCCGCTACCGGCGACGCCGCACTTCACCGCCGATGACCGCAAACAGGTAAGACAGAGCCTTAAGTCCAAAAGATTTGCTTTGCATTTAGTTTAAATGTGTATATGAGCTTTGTATCCCTTAATGTCAGTAAACACATCTTTGAACATATCCACCTAATCCTGTAAAAGCTTATCTACACATGGCAATCAACTGCTCACACTAAACACATTTTTCTCAATCACCTTTAGTTCTTTGAGCTAATCCTTCCCTAATGAATTGGCCTGTTTATGTAATCCACAGCTACCATTAGTAACTTCACTTTTTAACTGTTACAGGAAACCAATTACTGTATCTGGCCTGGAGTTTTTGATGCTGCATTGGAATAGGCCTTCAGAGTCAGCATGCTGTTTTGCTAATGCTACTTTACTGAACCACTCAGCCCAAACATATCTCAGTCCATTATTAAACTGTCAGCAATGGGGTCAATGTTCACAACAGCATTTCAGATTTTAGTCATTTACTATAAATCACCACATTTTCAACTATTGCCACCAGTGGAAATGTGCTTTATAAAATTGCTTTTTAGGCTGTTCACCAATTTACAAGCCTTTCCTTGGTGACTTCCTTTATGCCAAGTATGTAATTGGCTGGCATTATTCTGACTTGCTCTCTGATTCCAGGCTTACACATGAAGTTTATGAACCCTTCTTTTTTTCAGCTAATATATGTTCCCACTGGTTAACTTGTGATTGGTGATCTCCATTATGCAAATAGCAACTCTTACCTCCTGTTGCCTTTCATATCCGACCTGCTCATGTTAGAGCTCCTGCCTTTGCTGCTGCTTAAGGCCCATACACTCCCTGAACATTAACGTGATGTTCTGACTGAAATTCTTTTTTTAGGCATTTCTAGAAGAGATTCAGCATGTCGCCAAATACTCTTATTGAACATCTACAGATGTATGGTGGAAAACATTCTGATTGGTTGCAACACCGGTCCAGGTTTGGTAATTCAGACACTCAAGAACAAAATGAGCTCCAAAAAATGGAGGACATTACCTAGTCCATCCCCACACCATTGAAGGGATCTAGAGGAAGCACTGCCTCAATACTATCAAAACCCCACAACACACTGGCCATGCTCTCATCTTGCTGCTGCCATTGGAAGGAAGGTACCTCCAGGTTGAAGAACAGCTTCATCCCAACAACCATTACATTCTTCATCCACCCTGCACAGCCATAATCACAACCCTAACTCAGCACTGATGTTCTATGCATTTTTCATTAGACTAATTGCATTACATATAGTACATATTGCATATAGTAAAGATTAGGGAGTGGGGGCCTGGAAAATGGAAGTCATTGATGCATTGCATACTAAGAGATAAAGATAGAGATACAGTACGGAAGCAGGCCCTTCAGCCTACTGAGTTCGCACTGACCAGTGATCCCCGTACACTTGCACTATCCTACACACTAGGAAAATTGACAAATATTACCGAAGCAAAATTAACCTAAAAAACAGTACGTCTTTGGAATGTGGGAGGAAACTGGAACACATTCCACTTGGAACACATAGGGTGCCACGGTGGCACAACGGTAGAGTTGCTGCCTTACACCACTTGCAGCGCCAGAGACCTGGGTTCGATCCCGACTATGCGTGCGGTCTGTACGGAGTTGGAACGTTCTCCCCGTGACCTGCGTGGGTTTTCTTTGAGATCTTTGGTTTCCTCCCACACTCCAAAGACGTACAGGTATGTCGGTAAATTGGATTGGTAAATGTAAAACTTCTCCCTAGTGTATGTAGGATAGTGTTAATATGCGGGGATCGCTCGTCAGCGCAGATTAAATCTGAACTGACACCTCTTTTTGTATTAATCGTCTTTCAGGATTTAGGTTATATGGTTATAGGTTAAATGGTTAGGTTATAAACTTGTAAGTTTAAGATAAGGTGGAGAAGATTTAATAGGAACCTGTGGGGTAATTTTTTGCACAAAGGGTATGGCTGTATGAAACAAGCTGCCAGAGGAGGTAGTTGAGGCAGGTATTATCGCAATTTTTAAAAGCATTTAGGAGGCATCGGATAGGATAGATTTAGAGGGATATGGGCCAAACACAGGCAGGTGGGATTAGCATTGATGGGGTGTTGGGCGGCGTGGACAAATTGGGCCGAAGGGCCTGTTTCCATGCTGTATGTCTCTATGTGAGTGTTCCCGATAATGCCAGCAAATCAAAATGTTACATGACTTGAAGTCAAGCCTTCAAAGCTCACGTTGATATTTACAAAAGGAAAAAAAGCGCTGAATTACCTCAGCAAGTCAGGCAGCATCTCTGGACGACATGGATAGGTGGCACTTATTCAGACTGTGTTGAATTGACATTTCTTTGATGATTTTGCCAAACACTGGTGTCTCATTTTCCTGTACTCAAGTCTAAACAAGCTCTGTCACTTCCAATCGTAAGATAACTGACTCAACCAATAACGGGTGTTGATATTTTAAATTAATTCATGACTTTGGACAATATCAGTTTATTTTTAATTCATCCTCACTGTAAATGCAGAATCTATGCTTTGTAGGCTCTTCATGTAGTAACATGCTAAATTTGGGGAACATGACAAACTCTAAAGTGCATGTGTTTGGCTCAATCTGTACATTTCTTTCCTCAGCACTTGGATCATCTTTGCAAGAGTAATTCTTCCATAACTTGTAATTATTTGGCAGCGTTAACATACTAACAATCTGGTACAGCATTTACCTGTCTATAATGTACAGAAACTGAGATTGAATGGTAAATCTCTATCTAATTGGTCGCAAATTTGTTGATGTCTCTAGTACGGAAGTTAACGTGCTCTTCGATGACCTTGAAAGCAGATTGGAGGTGCTGTGAGCTGCACCTGGCTGTGCTACACCTGATTTGAGAGGGAATATTGCTGACACAGTGCCAAAAGCAGACAAATATTTAATTCTTCACCATTCCTAAATTTTCTCAACACAAGATTAACAAAAGTAACCCTCAGAACTGCCTGTGTAGATCACTTAGAACCTGCCAGTTGTCAACCTTGGCTGAAGGTTAGGAATTGTACTTTCCATAATCCAAGATTTAGACTGATATCATAATGCATTTCAGAGAGACAACTACACAGTAGGAGGTGAAAGTAAAAGATCTATCACATCATTCAGAAGAAAAAGAAGACAAATCTCTCAATATTGAACAATATTTATCCCTTAACTGACAAAGTAAATTATTTGAATGTGCCGCCATCTGTGGCACGGTGGCACAGCGGTAGAGATGCTGCCTTACAGCGCTTGCAGCGCCGGAGACCCAGGTTCGATCCCGACTACGGGTACTGTCTGTACACAGTTTGTACGTTCTCCCCGTGACCTGCGGGTGTTTTCTCCGAAATCTTCGGTTTCCTCCCCACACTCCAAAGACGTACATGTATGTAGGTACATTGGCTTGGTAAATGTAAAAATTGTCCCTAGTGTGTGTAGGATAGTGTTAATATGCGGGGATCGCTGGTCGGCGCGGACCTGGTGGGCCGAAGGGCATGTTTCCGTGCTGTATCTATAAACTAAACTAAACTAAATCTGGTTGAACGACATTGAGACAAACAGATGAGTTATCACGTGTCTGTGGGCTCTTGTTATCCATAAACCAGTCACCACGTTTCCCCACAACTCATTGTTCATTAAAGTGGATATTTCTAATTAACAGTTAAGATAGATTTTTGATCTGCAATGGCTTTTCCCTTGCTGCCCAGTGAAGTATAAATTATGACCATATCAAAAGATTATGGAATAGAACATAGTACAGAGAAAACTACAACAGAGAAACAGACACTACTGCCTATAATATCTGTGCCGAACATAATGCCAGGAGAAACTAATCTCATCTGTGTGTGCATGATCTATACCCCTCCATTTCCAGCATTTCCATGCACCTATCTAAAAGACTATTGAATGCCATTATCATATTTACCTCCACTACTGCCCCCGGCAGCATGTTCCAAGCATGAACCACCCTTTATGTAAAAGTCTTGACCAGCAAATCTTCTTTAAATTCCCCCCCTCTCACTTTAAACCTGTACTCTCTAGTCCAAGTCTTTCCAACCTCTACTTGTAGATAATACTCCCTAATCCAGGTAGCATTCTGATACAAATGCAGCTACATTACAGAACCTGCAAAGCCAAATTCAGCTGAAATTCCATTACGCTAATGAAGAAGTGCCTAAGAAGAGTAAGGTAACATGCCTCAAAAAATAGTGGCACTAATATCCCTGGTGATGAAGAGCTTTGCTGTTAATTATAAGACATATCAACTTTTACCTTAGTAAAGACATGGATCTACATGGGGAACAAGGATATGGCAGACCAATTGAATAACTACTTTGGTTCTGTCTTCACTAAGGAAGACATAAATAATCTGCCGGAAATAGCAGGGGACCGGGGGTCAAATGAGATGGAGGTACTGAGTGAAATCCCGGTTAGCCGGGAAGTGGTGTTAGGTAAATTGAATGGATTAAAGGCCGATAAATCCCCAGGGCCAGACAGGCTGCATCCCAGAGTACTTAAGGAAGTAGCCCCAGAAATAGTGGATGCATTAGTGATAATTTTTCAGAACTCTTTAGATTCTGGAGTAGTTCCTGAGGATTGGAGGGTAGCTAATGTAACCACACTTTTAAAAAAAGGGAGGGAGAGAGAAAACGGGCAATTACAGACCAGTTAGTCTAACATCGATAGTGGGGAAAATGCTAGAGTCAGTTATTAAATATGGGATAGCAGCACATTTGGAAAGTGGTGAAATCATTGGACAAAGTCAGCATGGATTTAATGAAAGGTAAATCATGTCTGAAGAATCTTATAGAATTTTTCGAGGATGTAACTAGTAGAGTGGATAAGGGAGAACCAGTGGATGTGTTATATCTGGACTTTCAGAAGGCTTTCGACAAGGTCCCACATAAGAGATTAGTATGCAAACATAAAGCACATGGTATTGGGGGTTCAGTATTGATGTGGATAGAGAATTGGCTGGCAGACAGGCAGCAAAGAGTAGGAGTAAACGGGTCCTTTTCAGAATGGCAGGCAGTGACTAGTGGGGTACCGCAAGGCTCAGTGCTGGGACCCCAGCTATTTACTATATATATTAATGATCTGAATGAGGGAATTGAATGCAACATCTCCAAGTTTGCGGATGACACGAAGCTGGGGGGCATTGTTAGCTGTGAGGAGGATGCTAGGAGGCTGCAAGGTGACTTGGATAGGTTGGTTGAGTGGGCAAATGCATGGCAGATGCAGTATAATGTGGATAAATGTGAGGTTATCCACTTTGGTGGCAAAAACAGGAAAGTAGACTATTATCTGAATGGTGGCCGATTAGGAAAAGGGGAGATGCAACAAGATCTGGGTGTCATGGTAAACCAGTCGTTGAAAGTAGGCATGCAGGTGCAGCAGGCAGTGAAGAAAGCGAATGGTATGTTAGCATTCATAGCAAAAGGATTTGAGTATAAGAGCAGGGAGGTTCTACTGCAGTTGTACAGGGTCTTGGTGAGGCCACACCTGGAGTATTGCGTACAGTTTTGGTCACCAAATCTGAGGAAAGACATTCTCGCCATAGAGGGAGTACAGAGAAGGTTCACCAAACTGATTCCTGGGATGGCAGGACTTTCACATGAAGAAAGACTGGATAGACTCGGCTTGTACTCGCTAGAATTTAGAAGATTGAGGGGGGATCTTATAGAAACTTACAAGATTCTTAAGGGGTTGGACAGGCTAGATGCAGGAAGATTGTTCCCGATATTGGGGAAGTCCAGAAAAAGGGGTCACAGTTTAAGGATAAGGGGGAAGTCTTTTAGGACCGAGATGAGAAAATCATTTTTCACACAGAGAGTGGTGAATCTGTGGAAATCTCTGCCACAGAAGGTAGTTGAGGCCAGTTCATTGGCTATATTTGAGAGGGAGTTCGATGTGGCCCTTGTGGCTAAAGGGATCAGGGGGTATGGAGAGAAGGCAGGTACAGGATACTGAGTTGGATGATCAGCCATGATCATATTGAATGGCGGTGCAGGCTCAAAGGGCCGAATGGCCTACTCCTGCACCTATTTTCTATGTTTCTATGTTTCTACTACAACTCTCCTACCATCACAATAGATCAACAAGGGATGTGATCTCACTGACTCTCCACTTTACACTGTATCACTCGGACAATAAGAACATCAGGCCATTGTTCATCGACTGTGGCTCAATGTTCAATGCCATCATACCCTCCAAACTTGCCATCAACTCAGAAAACCGTAAATCTGTTCATCTTTAAGTAACTGGATCTCGACTTCCTCATCTGCAGATTAAAATCTGTACAAATTAACAACTGATTCACTATCTATCAGCACAGGAGCACCTCAGCGCTGTGTGCTCAGTTCCCTGCTTTATTCTTTTTATACCCATGACTGTGCAGCCAGACAGTTCCAATGCCATCCAAAAAATTCCCATTTTTGATGAATAATGGGTAATGATGTCAGAGTCTAGGAAGGAGATTGAAAATCTGATTGAATGGTGCCAGAACAATAATTTTGCTTTCAAAGTCAGCAAGGAGCTGATTAATAACATCAGGAGGGGAAAACCGAGAATCAACAAATGTATCTACGTTGAAGGGACAACTGTGCAGAGAATCAACAGCTTCAAGTTCCCAGATGTGCTTCTGTCTGTAAAGCTGACCTGGGTCCAACACATTGACGTCATGTACTTTACTTTGATTTTTTTGCATTAATTTCCGATCTGTTTGGATACCATGCAAAACTAATCTTTTCACTGTACCTCGATAAAGCATGACAATAATAAACTTAAACCTGGTTCTTGTCTCTCTCTCTGTCTCTGAGAAACCTGCATGGCACCTCTTTTCTGAGGTGCACTCATCAAAAGAAGAATGCAATTCTTCAGTTTCTGCCTTGCAGTTTGAACAGTATGATAATTACCTTTCTGTTATGTCACCTGATTTACATTTAATCATGATTTTGATCAATTCTGGGAATTTTGCCAGCTAAACATTGGGTTTTTTTAATACAAAGTTTTCATTACATTATAACTTGGGAGTAAATGAAAAGACAATTTGTTGTTTGTAAAATTTTAGTGATAGACCATCTGTAATAATATGTAACTTAGGGTTAATTAAATTATAATACATATTTTTATCATTTTGTGGTGATAATTAACAATTTGCAGAAGAGTCCAACAGAATCACAAGTGGCACATCATTAAGAACAAACCTATAATTGTAGAGCTCCTATTTCTTTCTTCCGACATCCTAAAGTTACTCTTCTTGATGCTCTTTTGAAACAGGTGGGAACATCAGACTTTTAGTTTAGTTCGGGCAAAAGTGCCGGAGAAACTCGGCGGGTGCGGCAGCATCTATGGAGCGAAGGAAATAGGCAATGTTTCGGGCCGAAACCCTTCTTCAGACTGATGCGAGCCGAGCGGAGGTTTTCAGCGAAACGATCGCCAAGCCTGCACTTGGTCTCACCGATGTAGATCAGCTGACATCTAGAGCAGTGGATGCAATAGATGAGGTTGGAGGAGATGCAGGTGAACCTCTGTGCCACCTGGAACGACTGTTTGGGTCCTTGAATGGAGTCGAGGGGGGAGGTAAAACGACAAGTGTAGGATCTCTTGCGGTTGCAAGGGAAAGTTAGGTGGGCGGCGCGACTCTCGTTTGCAGCGGCCTCTGCAGTCCGTCTGTCTTTTTATTATTTTTGTCTCGTTTTTATGTAGTTTTTTATTAATATTTTTTTTCGGGGTATGTGTGTGGGGGGGTGGGGGTGGAGGTGGGGGGGGGGAACGTTAAAATCTTTCCCCTGCACGGGAGACCCGACCTTTTCTTTGTCGGGTCTCCGTTGTCGTTGGGGCTGGGCAACGTGGAGCGGCCTCCAGCAGGAACGACCTGCGGCTCCAGTTGCGGAGCTGCGGACTACTCACCGTCGCGGGGCTGGCCGAGTCCGGAGCGGGTGGAGCTGTGGTGGAAACAATCGCTGCTGCTACCCTACCCCCGGAGATTCGGAGGCTACAACCGCGGGTCTGGCGGACGGCAACACCGGAAGCCCGCGGGTCCCTGGTGGGAGACCGCTTTTCGGGGCTTCCGCAGCGGCGACTTCTCCCGCCCGAGTTGCGGGGTTGAAGAGCACCTGGAGCGGGGCTTTATCCCCCCGCGCGGCTTGGAATGGCCGCCGGACTTTGCGGGCGCGCGCCGGGGCTCTAACACCAAGACCCGGTGCGCGACCCTGCATTAACCGGCGTGGCTTTAATGGCCGCGGGATAATCACCATCGCCCGCCGGGGGCTTTGACTTTGACTCTGACATCGGGGGTGGGGTGCAGTAGAGAGATATGTTTTTTTGCCTTCCATCACAGCGCTGTGATGGATGTATGTGTAAACTGTGTTGTGTCTCGGGTCTTCTTCGTTTTGTAATGTATGGCTGCAGAAACGACATATCGTTTGGACCTCAACGGGGTCCAAATGACAAATTTGTCCAAAAGACAAATAAAATTGTATTGTATTGTATTGTAAAAAAAGGCAAATAAATTGTATTGTAAGTGCCTGGGGAGAGAGTGGTACGGGTGGGAAGGGAAGAATTGACCATGGAGTTATGGAGGGAGCGGTCTTTGGGGAAAGCAGACAGGGAGGGAGATGGGAAGATGTGGCGAGTTGGAGGTGGCGAAAATGATGGAGGACTATTTGTTGTATGTGACGGCTAGTGGGGTGAAAGGTGAGGCCTAGGGGGACTATGCCCTTGTTATGAGTGGGGGGATGGGGAGAGAGAGCAGTGTTACGGGGTATTGAAGAGACCCTGATGAGAGCCTCACCTATATTAGGGGAGGGGATGAGGACATTTCCTGAAGAATGAGGACATTTCCAATGCCCTTGTGTGGAACACCTCATCCTGGGAGCAGGTGCAGCATAGACGGAGGAATTGGGAGTAGGGGATGGAGTCCTTAAAGGAAGCATGGTGGGAAGAAGTGTAGCCTAGATAGCCATGGGAGTCAGTGGGTTTATAGTGGATGTCGGTCAGAAGTCTATCAACTTAGTTTAATTTAGTTTAGTTGGTAGATACAGCGCGGAAACAGGCCCTTCGGCCTGTCCACACCGACCAGCGATCCCCACACATTAACACTACCCTACACACACTAGGGACAATTTTTACATTTACCAAGCCAATAAACTTGTAAGTCTTTGGAGTGTGGGATGAAACCGAAGATCTCGGAGAAAACCCACACAGGTCCAAGGGAGAATGTACAAACTCCGTACAGGCAGCACCTATAGTCAGGATCGAACCTGGGTCTCCGGCGCAGCATTGGCTGTAAGGCAGCAACTCTACTGTTGCTCCACCGTGACCGCCCGCTAAGTAGTGAGAGGTGGAAGATGACCACAAAAAACTCCAGCCAGTTGCTCTGCACAGGTTTAGAAAACGTGACCAGGTATACCATCAGATCCATATGCTTTCCAAGGGTTCACCCTCCTGAACGATCTTCTAAAGTCAGCTTCAGTGACTGAAACTGCAATGCCAATGCTATGGGAGCCCAAAAAGGACCATCCGAGTTTTCCCTATCAAAGTGTGCTTCACTGTTGCTCCAGCTGCCACTTGTTTTGCCTTGTAGGAATGATGGTGTGTAAGCCCCGTATTTGATTTTATTCATTTATGGTATATCTGAGCTGTTATAGCATGTAAAGCAATACTTTTCACTGCACCTCAGTACAAGTGACAATAATGAGCTTAAACATAAACCTAAACATAAATATACTGTACCCCTCTGTGTATGGACAAACAGCATTGACAGCCAATGATCTCCTCCGGTCAAAATTCCCAACAAAATAACCAATGTACTTTGTTACAAATGGAAATGTTATACTAAAAATAATCGTTTTATATCTAGATGGATTGAAATGTTCACAGCACATAGATTTGAAATTTTTCTGAAGGTCAATGAAGATATATTTCAATGTGCAAACATTTGGGACTATCGTTTCTGCAGTGATTTGTGTTTTTTTCTTTGCTGATTTGACAATGGTGCTCTATTCTAAAATTAATGTTAATAGATTTATGTTGCTTTCTAACATATGAAAAGATTAATGCATCTAATAAATTTGTTCCCTGAATGTGAAACTGGTTGGGAAGTGGGTTACCTTTTGCTTCGGAGAGCAAAAAGCAATGGTGAAGTATGTTAAGGTCATTTTCAATATTCCCTTAATCTATTTAATGTGAAATGTCTAATCGCTAGGTCAGTATCAATGTGATAGCATGATACTGAGGTCAACAAAGAGTTATTCTAAAACTGAAGATAGTGGGATCATGTATAAGTACCCCTAGAAATGAAAATAATTGTAAATGCTTTTATCTATATTTAGTTTAGTTTAGTTTAGTTTAGAGATACAGCATGGAAACAGGCCCTTTGGTCCACTGAGTCCATGCCGACCACCCATACATTAGTTCTATCCTACACACTAGGGACTATTTGCAGAAACCAATTAACCTGCAAACCCACAAGTCTTTGGAATGTTGGAGAAATCAAAGTACCCGGGGAAAAACGCACACAGTCACAACGAGAACGTACATACTCCATACAGACTGCACCCAAGGTCAGGATCGAACCCAGGTCTTTGGTGCTGTAAGCTGGCAACTCTACTGCTGCACGACTGTGCTGCCCCATTTAGGTTTACCTTTGAAACTAATTTTGAATATGCTTTCTCATTTTTTTTAATTCTGCAGTGGACGGCCACATAGACAAATGATTGAAAAATATGGTTACTATCAAAATGGTATCTTCAAATGTTAAAGCTAAGTTTCCAGAACTTAAAAAATGTCACATTAGGAAAATGTAATGTGATGAGGTTCTCCTGGTTTAATCTTCTTAGTTAACTGAATGATGACATGCAGATACACAATAATAAATTAGCCAAAAAGACCAGCACTAACGTATGAAGTTTCACTTTTCTTTTGGAATTCAGTCTCAGTAACAAATTATTTTTGTTTATTGTCACGTGTACCGAGATACAGTGAAAAGCTTTTATTGCATGCTATCCAGTCAGCAGAAAGATAATACATGAGTACAATCACGCCATTTACAATGTATAGATACATGATAAGGCAATAATGCTTACTGCAAGGTAAAGCCAGCAAAGTCTGATCAAGGGTCTGAGGGTTATCAAAGAGGTAGATAGTAGTTCAGCACTGCTCTTAGGTTGTGCCAGGATTAGTCTGTTGCCTGATAACAGCTGGGAAGAAACTTTGCTGAATCTGGAGGTATGTGTTTTCATAGTATAACTTTTACCTGATGGGAGAGGGGAGTAGAGGGAGTGGCTAGGTTGCGACTCATCCTTGATTTTACTTCGGAGTCACGTGAATGACTACGTGAAGAAGACCCCGTCCAGCCGCATACGCGTCATTATCGATCAGACGCATAGCGTTCATGACCGTGTGTGGAGGAGCAGGAGCTCCTCCAGCCGGTGAGTAAAACAAAAGTAAAACAAAAGTCGGAAGGTAAGTGGGTTACTTTTCATTTACAGGAGCGTTTCCTTCCCGTTTAGACTTGTTGGTGGAGCTCCACTCAAGTTTATTATGGAGAAATGGGAAGGAGAGGGGCCAGGGACGCACCGTAGTAAAACCCCAGATCCTAAGGGTAGCGGGCGTCAGTCAGGGGAGTCAGTGGCAGCGAAGCCATTAACTCCCGTTGTGGTCGAATGTGCTGTTAAACCGCCGGCGGCGGGGCGCAAGGCTGGGGAAAAAGAAGAAAAACCTGTAGACTCGGATGAGTCAGACCCAGAGGTATGCCCTCCTCAGGCAGGAAAGAGTATTACACTGCAAGGGTCAAAAACTTTATAACTCCTTATGGGGCAGATGATTTGTAAAGAACCCCCACAGGAGGATTTAAGTCGGTATTGGCCAATGAAGTATAGCACAGGAGGTGCCTTGGAACAGGCACAAGGGTGGCCTACAGGAGAGCCATCAGTGCCTGTGCAGAAACATTAAAGAGGTTGGCCTACAGGAGAGCCAGTGCCCAAAAATGACAGAAAAAAGGCAAGTTATGTGTTGGCCTATTGGAGAGCCAGTACTAGAAATGCCTGAACAAAAGGCAGCACAAACGTGCAATGATAAATGTGCCAGCACCGACAAATATAAAGAGTAAAAATAATGAAGCGTTGGCCTAGAATTGAGCCAGCGCCAGCAGCACCTGAAGCAGGGCTGCCTGTCCATGGGCCTACAAGAGAGCCACGCAGGGGGAATCTGGCAGAGACTTACCTGAAACAGGGGAGCCAGAAATTACCCAACATAAAAATAAATGTCTAGATTTAGATGATGATTTAAATGAGGACCAAAAATGTTCCAAGGCTGGCACAAAACTTTGCTGTTCCCAGAGTAACAGGGGAACCTTTGAGAGAGGAAATAGCTATGACTATAAATTATCTACTCTCCCATCAGCCCCAGGAATTAACCATGGATGAGACTATCAAAAAATATGAGACCCGGGAAATTGTAGCAGTTACAGCAGTGAATAACTTGATATGGGTAATTTGAGCAGTGGTTTACGCTCACAAGAATTGAAATTACACAAGTGCTGAAATTTCTGGGGTCAGTGGTTTGGATGAAGGTTATATATCGTATTCACCACAAAATGCCTTAGCACTCATGTGTAGTGCGCACTTTGAAATAAATTGTATTCATAAAAATGCAATAAGACCAAATATTCATCCTAAGTATGCAGGCTCTGCAAACCATCCAATATACAAATGCCTAAATCTGTTTTGGAGAAAATCTAGCAAAGAAACTAAAGGACACCTATGCTGAGCAGAGCGGTGAGAAGGCAGTATCCCTACAGGCAAAATGTGGTGCTGGAGAAGGAACAATCCTATCATTCTCGTATACACGTTGACGTGCTGCACCGAGGATACGTGGAGGTTACAATGTGCCTACTAGAAGGGGACAACAACTGCCGGTGGCAAACCCCGAGGTTAGGGGGCTTGGTCTGGTAAGAAACACAACAAATGTTCCACACTCACAAATAGGGGGAAGGTTACGATTCTTCCTAAAAGAATGGCAATCAATAACAAATGATTCATTTATTCTATGTAGCATTGTAGGATTCAAAATTGAGTTCTCTCCACGTTTGGATCCTCCAATTCAGCATAATTCAAACTGGTCACGGATTTTTCTCAAAGGAAGAGAATGGGTTGATCAAAGGAGAATTGAAAAATGTTATGCAGAAAAGGATGATATAAATGTCAGTAGAACAACACCATCAGTTTGTGTCAAATATTCTCCTAGGAATATTCTCCTAGAAAAGGGATGGTGGACGTAGAATCATTTCCGATCTGACAAATCTTAACCTTTATGTACAATAGAAACATTTCAAAATGGAAACATTTACTAATGCCATTTAGCTAGTCACAAAGAATTGCTACAAGGCAAGCATAGATCTGCAAAATGCATATTATTCTGTGGCAATGCATGGTAATGATCAAAGATATTTGAAATTTAGATGGATGAGTCAGTTATGGCAATTTAAAGCATTGCCCAATGGTCTGATTTCAGCACCAAGATTATTCACTAAATTGCTCAAACCAATTTTAGCTCTGTTAAGAGCTGAGGGCCATGTATTAATGGCTTATTTAGATGATAACCTCATTGTAGGGGACACTTTGGCTGCTGCAAAATTGTCAGTATCCAGAGTCAAATACATTTTGAGAAATTAGGTTTCATTATTCACCTACAAAAATCTAAATTGTTACCAAGCTAAAAAGATTGATTACCTAGGGTTCACAATTAACTCCGAACACATGGTAATCACTTTGCCAAAAGATAAAAAGCTGCAGTTAATTGAAGGTTGCATAAAACTCATTAACGAGGACACACCTTCAATTAGAGAAGTGGCAAGCTTGCTAGGCAAATTAATTGCAGGGTTTCCAGCGGTCACGTTTGGACCATTGCATTATCAATGTTTACAGAGAGCTAAGGTACAAGCGTTAAAAATGAATAGAGGGCATTTTGATAGGCCCATGAAATTAACAATTCAATCCATTACAGAAATAGAATGGTGGATTAACAATGTTTCTAATGCTTCCAGAAAAGTTCTGGTAGAAACACCTTCCGTCACTCTACAGATTGATGTAAGTGCGCTGAGTTGGGGCGCTACTAACGTGATTTCCAGCTGTGGAGGTAGGTGGAATGTGAATGAAGTACCTTTGCAAGAAAATCTGGGAATCAATTACCTAGAGCTATTAGGCGCATTTTACGGCTTTAGAGCTTATTGCACTGATATGGGAAATGTGCATGTTCAGGTACAGGTTGACAATACTACAGCTGTAGCATACATAAATCACATGGGTGGTATAAAATCAGAATCATGTGATAAATTGGCAAATGAAATTTGGACCTGGGGTATTGCCAGAAAAATTTGGCTGTCAGCAATATATTTACCAGGTAAAAATTCATACAATTGCAGACAAAAGATCACGTAAATTTAATGATAATACAGAATGGATGTTAAATCGGAAAATATTCACACAAATTATCACACAATTTGGAATGCCAGAAATTGATCTGTTTGCATCAAGATTGAACCACCAGTTGCCTAAGTATGTGTCATGGGAACCTGATCCTGGAGCAGTAGTGGTGGATGCTTTCTCGCTACATTGGGGTGGTATGTTTCTGTATGCTTTTCCACCATTTTGTTTAATCCACAAATGCATACAGAAAATTAAACAAGATTCAGCCTCAGGGATTTTGGTAGTACCAGATTGGCCTACACAGGTATGGTACCCACTGGTGTTAAAAATGATCAAAAAAACCCTTATGGTTATTCCAAAGCAGATTAAACTGCTTATACACACTGTGACTAATGAATCACATCCTTTACATAATCGTATTGGTTTGTTGATTTGCAGATTCTAAGAAGGCCATACCTTGGAAAAGGATTATCAGACCGTACGGTGGATGTTATGACAGCAGCCTGGAGGAATAGTACCCAGAAGCAGTACATTTCCTATATAAAGAAATGGGAGGTGTTTTGTTCAGGAAAGAATATTGCATATAACACAGCAGAAATTTCAGATGTAATAGAGTTTCTTTCAACTCTACACTATGAATTGAAATTAAGTTATAGTGCAATTAATACTGCACGAAGTGCACTCTCTGCATATTTAAGCAGTGAATCAGAACAAACTCCAATTGGAGCACATCCTTGGGTCTGTAGGTTTATGAAAGGAATTTTCAACTCTAATCCTCCCAGACCCAGGTATACAGAAATTTGGAATGTAAAAGATGTACTGATGTTCCTAAGGAATTGGAATCCAGTTGAAACTCTGTCATTATCCAAAATTACCATGAAATTGGTTATGCTCATGGCATTAGTTTCAGCGCAGAGAGTTCAAACATTACAGAAACTCAGAATTGATAGAATGAAAGTAGGGCAAAATGCCGTGACATTCTATGTCTATGATTTACTGAAGCAAAGTAGACCTGGGTTCACAGGATGCAAGTTGGAATTTTTAGCATATCCTACAGATTCACGACTGTGTGTAGTAACATATGTGAAATGTTACATAGAAACAACAAAAGTTTTAAGAGGCGCCGAATTGATATTTTTTATTAGTCATAAAAAGCCTCATAAGAAAGTGTCAACACAAACAATTTCACGATGGTTGAAACAGGTGTTGAGATATTCAGGTATTGATACTGATAAATTTATATCTCATTCCACCAGGGCGGCATCAACATCAGCGGCCAGGGATTCAGACGTGCTAATAGACCTTATTTTCGCGGCCGCAGGATGGGCAAGTGAACAGATGTTTCACAAGTATTACCACAAGGAGATTAAAGATCTCAGAGGGTTTGGTGATGCCGTGCTGGATACAGTATTAAATCCCCCATTATAATAAATGGGCCTAATTTTGTTACTTTTATTAAAATAAATAAAACCATTAACTGATTACATTCAAATGTTGTGGTTATGCATTGTTGATTGTGCTTACTCAAATAGAGTCAATCGATGCAGTGAACACCTGGATATGAATCCACGGTGTGAAATCACAGAGCTTTGAAATCTTCACGTAGTCACTCACGTGACTCCGAAGTAAAATAGTAAGATTAAACGAGAACTTACCAAGTTTGAAGTTTGATCTTTATTTTATGAGGAGTAACGTTGAGGGATTACGTGCCCTCCGCTCCCACCCTCATAAAAAGATCAAGCTGGTAGTTCTAAGTCTTTATGCATCTTACTATCATACTTCAGTAATTATCGTCTGTGATTGTCACTCCGCTGCTTTGAAGGATTGACGAGTATGTGGCTGGACGGGGTCTTCTTCACGTAATCCCTCAACGTTATTCCTCATAAAATAAAGATCAAACTTCAAACTTGGTAAGTTCTCATTTAATCTTACTATTATGCTGCTGGTCTTGTGTGAGGCAGCGTGAGGTATAAATGGAGTCAATAGAAGGGAGGTTGGCTTGTGTGATGGTCTGGTCTGCGTCCACAATTCACTGCAATTTCTTGCTGTCTCGGTTGGAGCTGTACCCAAACCAAGCTGTGATGCATCTCGATAAAATGCTTTCTATGGTGCATTTGTAGAGGTTGGTGAGAGTTATAGGGAACATGCCAAACTTCCTAACCCTTATCAGGAAGTAGAGGCATTGGTGTGCTTTCTTGGTCGTTGCTTCAATATGGGTGGTCCAGGAGAAGTTGTTGGTGATATTGACTCCCAAGAATTTGAAGTTTTCAACCATCTCTACTTCTGCACCGTCAATGCAAACTGGTGTATGTGAGTCGATCACTATCTCCTTTGTTTTGCTGACATTGAGAAAAAGGTTGTTGTCTTGACACCAGGACACGAGATTCTCGATCTCCTTCCTGTACTCCGTCTCATCATTATTTGATATCTGGCCCACAATGGTGGTGTCGTCTGCGAATTTAAATATTGAATTAGATTTGTACATGGCTGCACAGTCGTGGGTGTTCAAGGAGTAAAGAAGGGGGCTGAGAATGCAACGTTGCCGAGCCCCCGTGTTGAGGATTATCGTGGAGGATGATTTGTCCGCTATCCGCACTGATTGGGGTCTTTTGGAAGTTGTGGATCCAGTTGCAGAGATGAGTGCTAACTCTAAGTTCCGTGAGTTTGCTGATGAGCTTGGATGGTATAATGGTATTAAAGGCAGAGCTGTCATCTATGAATAGGAGTCTGACGTAGTTGTCTCTCTTATCCAGGTGTTCTAAGGATGAGTGTAGGGCTAGGGCGATGGTATCATCCATGGACCGGTTGTGGCGGTAGGCGAACTGCAGTGGGTCAAGGCCACTGGCTAGACTGGATTGACTGGATTTAATGTGTTCCATAAGTAGCCTCTCAAATCATTTTGTGAAGGTGGATGTCAAGGCCACTGGACAGTAGTTGGTAATGCATGAGATCTTTCTTTTCTTCAGCACTGGGATGATGGTGGTCTTCTTGAAGCAGGTGGGTAACTCGGAGCGGAATAGGGAGAGATTAAAGATGTCCACGAATACTCCCGCTAGCTGGTTCACGCAGCTACTAAGGACTAAGGACACAGCCAGGAACTCCATCTGGGCCAGTTGCTTTTTGTGGGTTTACCCTCTGTAAGGCTGAACTAACCTTTGCTGCAGTCACCCTGGGGAGAGGCACGTTGGAGTCTGCAGGGCCAGGCCAGGCCTGTGGCCTTCTGCTTAAAGCGAGCATAGAATGCATTCAGTTCATCGGGTAGGGTCGCACTATCATCAATGATGTTGCCTGACCTTGCTTTGCAGCCAGTTATCTTATTCCAACCGTGCCACATTCTCTGGGTATTTGAGTGATTATACTGGGACTCAAGTTTGTCCCGGTATTTTCTCTTGGCAATACACTCTAAGTCTCAATGTGTTTCGCGACCAATGAAGTACTTTTGAAATGCAATTATTTGTGTAATGTAGTTAAGATGCCAGTCAATTTGTGCAAAGCAAGTTCACACTTTCAGCGATGTCGATTGAGGGATAAATATTGTTTATGGCAGCGGGGCTAACTCCACTGGTAAATGCATGACGATTTAGTTTGGCAACAAGATTGCATCTGTAAGTTAACCATGTGGAATATTGACTTTTATTTGTAATTAGGCAGCTCAGCAAAAGCTGAATGCTGCGTCAGTTTGGGAAATTGGCAAATTTTATTGCACATTAGGATTGCTTGGCTGCATTGAATGCTTCTTTCAGTTCTGGAAAAATGGTTGGAAATAATGAAATTGCATTGTAAGACAAGTAAAGGTATACCTCATTTTACACTACCCCACATAGCGTGGTTTCGATATAACGCTCACATTTTGGGAGCTATATTTTTCCATTGGCTTTAATGAATGCTGGGGGCTTAACAGGTAGCATGGAAGTGCTTTTTAAAGCGCTGCCACAGCAGAGGCACAATTGTCAGTCGGAGCTGCCAGGTGAGTACAGGTGATTTTCCCAGGCATCGAGAGACCGGAGGAGAGCTAGCGGTTGGATTTGCTAGCTTCTGCCAGGCTAGAGGTGCCTTCTTGTCTGGTGAGTACAGGTGATTTTTCCGGGCGATCGTGAATTCAAGGGTAGGATCTGCCAGATCCTACAGGTTTCCAGGGACCCTCTGCTGGCTGCGAGCAGTTCATTTATCTGCTAAGGTTCAGGTTGGTTCCGGTTCGTGCTTCACGGGGGAAGTGTTCTGCCGCTCCCCCGGTCAGGTTTATGGCTCGGCTCAGGTTGGTTATGAGGGTTAATGTCCAGCGCTCTCCTGGGTTCAAGGGTTCTCTGGTTAGGGTTAGCCGATCAACACAAAGAACTGCAGATGCTGGAATGTTGTGTAGAATAAAAAGTGCTGGAGTAACTCAGTGGGTCAAGCAGCATCTCTGGAGAGCCTTGTTGGATGACCTGACGTCATCGGGTGGTGCCGCGAGCAGCAGCCTCGCCAGCAGTTTGTCAGTCATTTCAACTTTTTTTGTATTTTAGTATGTCTAAATTTATGTGTTAATGTTTCTCGGTATGTTTTTATGTGGGTGGTGGGTGGTGGGGGGTGGGGGGGGGGGGAATGGGGGGAAACTGTTTCCTGTCACTTACCTCGGCGGAATGCGACTTTTCTCCTAGTCGCATTTTCACCCTCCCTCGCAGCCTAACAACTTGGATTGGTGCGGCCTTTTCCGGAGACCGGCCCAGAGCTTCAGCAGCAGGCGTGATGTGGACTTCCATCGCAGAGCCAGAAGAAAGGCTCCGATCGCCGGCCTGCTGACTTTAACATCATGAAGCCGCGGTCTGCGGAGCTTCTAGTAGCAGGCGTGGAGCGGACTTTACCATCCCGGGAGCCAGGGATCGCCGGAGAAGAGCTCCGACCGCTGGCCTGCCTGCGGCCTATAACATGGAGAAGCCGCGGTCTCCGGTAAGAAAGTGGCTGATTCGGGCCTCCAAGTGTGTTCCATCCGTCCCGACGTCGGAGCTTTGATCATCCCAATGAGAGGGCCTGTACAATCAGGCTGTCCGTAGCGGCGACTAAGGAGGGTCAAGGCCCCAAACACAGGCGAACAAAAGGAGGAAGATTGACTGAACTTTATTGCCTTCGATCACAGTGATCACTGTGGTGGATGTTTATGTTAAGTTCTATCGTTCTTTTTAATTGTGTTGTGTTGTTTTAATTGTATGGCTGCATGGTAACTCAAATATCACTATACCTTAGTTGGTGCATGTGATAATAAGTGTGAATGTGAACCTGAATCTGAGCCACATGAGGGAAATCAAAGGTCCATTCAAGAAATCAGAGTATCCAGTCTTTTCACATCTAAGAATCATTTATGTTATGTTGTAATGACCCTGCATTATGCTGTTTCGTTTAGCACTCAATTTTCTCAGAATGCATCTAGAGCTGTAAATCAGTTAGACAACAATGCACAACGTCATTCCACATAGTGTGCATTAAAGAATTAATTTTATTCAGGAAAAGGTTGCATAGTTCTATGAGGTGCTCACGGCTTGGACACAGATACTACCCATGTAAGTGAATTGACCAGATTCTCTCCACAGGTAAGAGGCTAGTCTTCTCAAAGGTTTGAACGCAGGGTCCTGCATCTTGCAATAGTTGCTACTGAGTTGTCACCACCAATTCAGATATAGTTGTCCTTCTGGAAGGTTCTCCTATCTCCACAGAGGAACTCTGGAGCTCTGTCAGTGACCATCGGGTTCTAGGTCACCTCCCTGACCAAGGCTCTTCTCCCCCAATTGCTCCATTTGGCCAGGCGGCCAACTCTATGCAGAGTCCTGGTGGTTCCAAAGTTCTTCCATTTAAGAATGACAGAGGCCACTGTGCTCTTCGGGACCTGCAATGCTGCAGAAATTGTTTTATACCCTTTCCCAGATCTGTGTCTCAACACAATCCTGTCCCGGAGGTCGACGGACAATTCCTTTGTCTTCATGGCTTGGTTTTTGCTCAGACATGCACTGTCAGCTGTGGGACATATTGACAGGTGTGTGCATTTCCAAATCATGTCCAATCAATTTAATTTACCACTGGTGGACTCCATTCAAGTTGCAGAAACATCTCAAGGATAATCAATGGAAACAGGATGAGGCTAAGCTTAATTTTGAGTGTCATAGCAAAGGGTCTGAATACTTATGTAAATGTGATATTTTTATTTATTTTATTTTATTTATTTTTTATTTAAACTTTTATGACAGACTCAAGGTCAAAATAAAAGACAACATTACATAGAATACATTGCATATAAAAAAACAATGAATTACATATAGAAGCTTAGTAAATTACTTATAAGAGCACCATAAATTATATACAAAAACACAATACATGGTTTAAGCTCCAGAATTAAAAAAAGATCAGTGGCCTACAACAAGACAACTATACCAATGTCCCCACAGCTGGGATTGGTAGCGTGTAGTGCTAAACCTTATGTTGATAAGACCAAGATGATTTCATTTTCAGAGTCATTAATCCAGCAAATAAATTTATACATCAGATTTCTTAGGATAGCTTGTAAAGTACTGACTCCTGCAGCCACAAACATTTCACTTGCACTACACCATCTAGGTTTCTTTAGTAGTATTCTCATGGCATCATTATAAGCTACTTTAAGTCTCTGTAAACTTTATTTTCTGTAGTTTGACCACTGGTGTGCAATATAGAGTAGTGTACAATATGCTCTGAACAGAGACATCTTCCAGTCCCGCCTCAAGACCCATCTCTTCACCTCTGCATACCCTTAGTCCCATGTTCCCCTCCCCTTTGCATCTCTGTCTTACTGCTCTATTTTGTTTTGTTTATTCTTGACTCTCAATGTAAAGCGACTTTGAGTCCTGAAAAGCGCTATATAAATAAAATCTATTATTACATCTGTACATGCACCAAACTTGCGTAAGAGAATATTTACTTGTACATACAGCATGCGGCATTGCCTATAAATATCCTCATCATCTGTCATTTATTCTGTACTAAAATGTCCAAGATATTTTACCTTATTACAGACACTAAGATTATTGTCAGACAATTTAAAATCAGGAAATTTTAGACATTTATTCTCTTTGGTTCTACAGATCGTAACAGCACTCTTACCAGCATTATATTTAATATCATGTTCCACACCATACACAGAACATATAGTAATGAGCTGCTGGAGACCAATGCTAGATGGACTAAAGACCACAAGATCATCTGCAAACATTATATGGTTCACTAAAGTATTACCAATCATGCACCCAGTATTACAGGCTTGGACAGATCATCAATATAAACATTAAAAAGGATGGGGACAATATTCCCTCTTGTCTAACACCATTGCTAACCCCAAATGGGGCTGAACCCTACTGTCCCATTTTACTTGCATAGTCTGGTGGGCATACCAGTAAGTCAGAATTCTCACAATGTATTTAGGCACCCCTTTTTTTACTGAATTTAACAAACAGCTTCCTATGATTAACACAATCAAAGGCTTTGGAACCATCAATAAAGCACATAAGAACTCATGAGTTTTTGCCTCTATATTTGTTTACAATCTACTTCAGGGCATCTATACACAAGTCAGTGCCATGTTTAGCTTGAAAACCAAACTGGTTATCTGTGGAGTTAACAAACTCATTTAATCTATCCAGCAGAATTCATTCTAAGACTTTTGACATATGCTGGCTAAAGCTATGGGCCTGTAATTATTTAGGCTTCCTACTTTACCAGCTTTATCCTTAAATGACCGGCACTAGCAAAACAGACAACATTTAGTCTGGTAACAAGCCTTGAATCATAAAGCCAGTAAAACAAATAGCAAGGAGAGGAACTATCCCCATACTCGCATATTTCAGATGTTTCAGCAGAAATATGATCTAAGC
>CM075977.1:353081713-353172013 GCA_038087875.1 Malacoraja senta
AGTAAGGATCTAAAACACAATTGAAATCCCCTCCTATTATGACATTTTGATAATTAAACTCCAGTATTATATCTATAATTTTCTCAAAAAATTGAGGGTTATCAAAATTCGGAGCGTAAATATTTACCATAGTTATTGGGGTAGCATAAATTTCTCCCGAAACTATAATATACCTTCCCTCTTTATCTGATATAGTATTCTTTAATTTGAACGGTATACCTTTTCGAATAAGAATAGCCGTACCTCTAGATTTAGAAGTAAATGACGAATAATATGTTTGGCCTATCCACTTCGCCTTTAATCTCATTTGTGTTTCCTGTTTCATGTGAGTTTCTTGCAAGTAGATTATGTCGCTTTTCAAAGATTTTAGGTGAGCAAAAATTTTACCCCTCTTTATTGGTTCATTGGCACCCCTTATATTCCAACTACAGAATGTGATTCCTCCATTCTTTATTTGCCTATCGTCCTGCATTGTATATCAAAGTGATGTTCTTGAAACATATGGTGCAAACAAATACCTCCGTGTTCTGGACGTTGGGTGGTCATTCCAAATTTTTAAGTTTACATTACATCTCCATCTCCAAAAGTGCCTTAGATAAAGCAAGAAAAGTTGTGATTTACAATTAATTAAGTGATTTAAAAAAAAAAGTGAAATTAAGGTATCTAAAAGCAGGTACCTTAAAGACAAATAGCCACCTAAGGTGGCGAAAGAATTATAGACTTCCTTTGATGTTATTTTACAGTGAGCCCCAATCCCTTATTAACACCTCGTAAAAAATAATTTAAAAAAAAACCTACAAACCGTCTCGTTTATCAAACTAGCGTTAGTAAAATGCCCCCCAAAAAATTAATTAAAAAAAAAAAATTAGTAATAATAATAATAATAATAATAACAAAAATATGCAAAGATAAAATATTAAAGAGTTAAAAAAAAAGAAAACATTAATGTAATTAAACCCCAAATCCAAATATAAACCACAACCTATTCTAATTTCTATAAGTATTTGTACTGTACCAATTTATCTAGCCAGCTACCCTACAAGCAGGTACCGAGGGGTTAACCTCATTCCTGGCTTTTTTCCAAGTTTATGTTGCGTTCCCACTCAAAAAGAAAGAAAGAAAATGTTAGTAATGTTATAGACATTTTGGTTAATTACAATTTATAAGCAATGGTTTATTCATGAATATTCATATTTACTACACACACTCACATTAGTTTTGTTAAAGTTAGTTAGTTAATTGTAATTAGCATATAATAGTTAAATACTCAGGTTATCTCGTTCTTTGTATGAGAGCTTTTCATTCAAGGTTAAACAATATTGTCCAATACATTCCAGACAGATAAGCTCAGTAACTGTCTGAGAAATCCGCCGGTTCCAGCTCCATCTTAGAAATTAAAAAGTTCCATGTTCATTCCTTTAGTCGTCTTCTTCTGAAGTTTCGGATGCTTTCCTCATGATATCTTCTGCATATTTAAATGCTTTTTCTGGGTCCGTAAATGAGCGCTCAATTTCCTTATATGTAATTTTCATTTTTGCAGGAAAAACAATACCATATCTGACTTTAGAAATACCCCTCAATATGTTTCTTGTCGGTGTAAACAGGTTCATTCTCTGGACAATCTCTGGAGGATAATCACGGAAAAATCGGATCTTTTCCCCACGATATATCAAATTTTCACCATGAACAATCTTCTTCAGTATAGTTTCCACTGAAGAGATATCAAGAAATTTCACAATTATCTGTCTTGGAGCAGCATTTATGCCTCTTGAGACACGTCCAACTCGTTGAACCGTATCTATTCTTAGTTCTCCCGGCAGTTTAAGAACCTCTTTGAGTAATTCAGTAACGAAAGTACATGTTTGAGATACATGTTCTTCTCGTCCTTCTCTTACTCCAACAATTCTCAAATTCTGCCTCCTTGCTCTCGCTTCCAAGTCCAAACATTTGTCAGTCATTCTTGCCAGCTTTTCTGCTTCATCTTTCTTTGATTTTTTCAGACTGTTTATTTCCATGATCATCTCTTTCATATCACTTTCCATCTCTTCCATTCTCTCGTCAATGTTGTCCATCTTAGCATTTACACCAGAAAGCTTCTTATTATAATCCTTTTCGACTCTAACAATTTCTGAGTTAAGTTTTTTATCAAACTCATTATGTTGCTTCTTCAGCTCCTTTAACTCATCACAGGCACCATCAATTTTATGAGAAAATATTTCCATATTATTCTCCATACTCTTAATTGTAGTAGTAATTTCTACAAACATTTCCTTTACCTCCAGCTCTTTCTTTCCTCCTTTTGTAGCCATTTCCAGCACAACTCCTTGGCTATCGGGCTCCTCCTCAGAACCTTCTTCAGTTGTTTGCAGAGTATCCAACACACTTTTCAGCTGGAGGCTTATAGTAGTTTTTTTTGATGCGCGTGAACAAGTCCTCTTGCTCATTTAAAAGTCCGTTATCTAATGATGTTTTCCTTATGCAAACCAAGCAGCTCCGTTGAGTTATTTTTAACTTTAAAACGGCTTTTTGATAATTTTTACGGGAGTGAAGCTCACTGCAGCGTCCTCAATGTTCCATGACACTACCGGAAGTCAACAATTGAACCTTCTTAACCAACCTTCCATGTGGAACCTTGTCAAAGGCCTTACTGAAGTCCATATAGACAACATCCACCCTCATCAATTTCCCTAGTAACCTCTTCAAAAAATTCAAGAAGATTAGTCAAACATGACCTTCCAGGCACAAATCCATGTTGACTGTTCCAAATTAGACCCTGTTTATCCAGATGATTATATATATTATCTCTAAGTATCTTTTCCATTAATTTGCCCACCACTGACGTCAAACTAACAGGTCTATAATTGCTAGGTTTACTCTTAGAACCCTTTTTAAACAATGGAACAACATGCACAGTACGCCAATCCTCCAGCATCATTCCCGTTTCTAATGACATTTGAAATATTTCTGTCATAGCCCCTGCTATTTCTACACTAACTTCCCTCAATGTTCTTGGCAATATCCTGTCAGGACCTGGAGACTTATCCACTTTTATATTTTTCAAAAGTGTCAGTACTTTCTCTTCTTTGATCCTCAGTTTCCATAGCTACTCTACTTGTTTCCCCTACCTCACATAATTCAACTTCTCCTTGATGAATACCGAAGAAAATAAATTGTTCAGTATCTCCCCATCTCTTTTGGCTCTGCAGATAGCTGTCCACTCTAACTCTCAAATGGACCAATTTTATCCCTTGTTATCCTTTTGCTATTAATATAACTGTAGAAACCCTTTGGATTTACTTTCACCTTACTTGCTAAACAACCTCATATCTTCTTTTAGCTTTTCTAATTTCTTTCTTAAGATTCTTTTTATATTCTTTATACTCCTCAAGCACCTCATTTACTCCATGCTGCCTATAAGTATTGTAGATCTCTCTCTTTTTCCGAACCAAATGTCCAATTTCCCTTGAAAACCATGCCTTTCCAATTATTACTCTTCCTTTCAACCGAACAGGGACATAAAGATTCTGTACTCTTAAAATTTCACCTTTAATTGTCCTCCAATTCTCTACTACATCCTTCCCATAAAACAAAAGGTCCCAATTCACTCCTTTTAAATCCTTTCGCATCTCCTCAAAGTTAGCCTTTCTCCAATCAAAAATCTCAACCCTTGGTCCAGTTCTGACCTTCTCCATAATTATATTGAAACTAATGGTATTGTGATCACTGGACCCGAAGTTCTCCCCAACGCATACCTCCGCCACCTGACTGTCTCATTTCCTAACAGGAGGTCCAGCACTGCCCCTTCTCTAGTAGGTACCTCTATGTATTGCTGCAAAAAACTATCCTGCACACATTTTACAAACTCCAAACCATCCAGCCCTTTTACAGAATGTGTTTCCCAGTCTATGTGTGGAAAATTGATATCTCCCACAATCACTATCTTGTATCACTACTACTAATATCTGCTATCTCCTCACATATTTGCTCTTCCAATTCTCGCTCCCCATTAGGCGGTCTATAATACACCCCTATAAGTGTTGCTACACCTTTCCCATTTCTCAGTTCCACCCAAATAGCCTCCCTAGACGAGCCCTCTAATCTATCCTGCCAAAGCACTGCTGTAATATCTTCCCTGACAAGCAATGCAAAACCTCCACCTCTTGCCCTCCAATTCTATCACACCTGAAGCAACGAAATGCTGGAATATTTAGTTTCCAATCATAGACATCCTGCAACCATGTTTCATTAATCGCCACAACATCATACTTCCAGGTGTCAACCCAGGCTCTAAGCTCATCCACCTTTCTTACAATGCTCCTAGCATTAAAATATACATATTTAAGAAACCCACCACCTCTTATTCTCTGTTTATTATCTTTTTCTTCTTTCTCCCCTACATGTTGGGTCTGAGTGCTTCCCTTCTCTGCCTCCTGCCTCACACACCGTCTACTAGCTTTCTCTATTTGAGTCCCTCCCCTAAACCGTTCCAGTTTAAAGTCTCCCCAGTAGCCTTTGCAAATCTCCCCACCAGGATATTGGTGCGCAATCTCCCTGCCAGGATGCAATGGCGTTGGAGAGGGTCCAGAAGAGGTTTTACGAAAAGTATCCCATTCTATACCTTACCCACTGGTAGGTCAGGAAGGTGACTATGCAAAGACAATTAAGAATGACTGACCTTCTGTTAGCAAATAGAAATAAAGAAATAAAACCATAGTTATGTGGTCCCAACAACTCCATTATTTTGCAGTGAATAGTTATTGTCAGTTTAAGCTCATATTATGAATGCAAGAATCAAGTATAGCAAGATGCATCTCATCATTCTAATTCCATATAGTTTCCTTGTTTTTCCTTAGTGCTGGGTGTCTATATGTATTTGCCCAGTCACAAATCGCTATTAAGGGTGCTCACAAGTAGCGTTGTATTTCCTTATGACCCAGAGGAGGCTGTTAGGCCTATTGAGTCCATGGCAACTCTCAGAACACATCAACTCCAGGGGAATCTTACAGTAACCAATTATTCTACCAGTCTGTCATTGGGATGGTTGAGTAATCCAGGGAACCAGGTAGAGGCATAAGTAGTCACAGGGAGAAAATGTAAGTTGTACACAGACAGCCCAAGACCAGGTTTCAATTCCTGTAGCTGAAGCACTATACCGTGAATCCATCCATTCACCCTAGATGGCCAAGCATAGACTGCTCAGATTAGTGTAAATCCATATTTATAACACTTTAGATACTGATCATTTAATGTTTATATTTGTATGGACCCACACATTCAGACCATGTGTACTTGAACATCTACGGGTCAATTCTTCAGCAACTTTCCATTTTCAATCTTCCCTAAAATAAGACAATAAGTCCACAAGACATAGGAGCAGAATTAGGCCCATCAAGTCTGCTCTGCCATTCGATCATGGCCAATCTACTTTTCCTTCCAAACCCCATTCTCCTGCCTGTTCCCCGTAACCTTTGACACCCTTACTAATCAAGAACCTATCAATCTCCGATTTAAAATCATCGAATCTCTTGGCCTCCACAGTTGTCAGTGGCAATGAATTCCACAGATTCACCATCCTCTGGCTAAATAATGTTTTCCTTCTCTCAAATTATACCAGCTAATATTTCTATATATTCCATTGTGTTTGCCCATGTCTTCCGGTTTTAATGAAAAGGAACTGCAGATGCTGGTTTATAACAAAGAACGCGCAAAATGCTGGAGTAACTCAGACGGTCAGGTAGCTCTTCTGTCTGAAGAAGGGTTACTCCAGCATTGTGTGTCTATTTTCAGCTTTTATATCCGATAGTTACTTTCAGCAGCTGTCTCTAAAAAAATTGAGTTTTCAATTAAAGGCATTATTGAAAATACAAATTCCAGTCACCATGTGAGCTGTTCTGTTCCCAGAAATGTAGTCGGGTTCCACTAAGAACACTTGGAGGCATTTAATAATACATTATCTAAATTCTGCACTTTAGCAATGCATTGTCCTTCTTCTACCTAATTATTACTCCATGCTGGAAGTTGAAAGTAGTCAATCCTATTAATGAATATAAATCCATACTATTCCTTTGACAAAATACACTTTTTGTATACTATTCCTTTGACAATTCTGCTCAAATTTAATCAAAAATTGAAGCCAAACTTTCAATTTTCCACTAATCTAAAAAGAGGATAATAAGATGTGTGATGCTGCATGTCTAAAGAAAGTTGAAAATGATCATTTTCAAGTAAAGTCAAAGAGGGATCATTCTTTATGAACAGACAGACTGTTAGAAAGAGCCATTTCTGATCTACAATCGATCATCTATCAAGAATGTGGCTTCCTTGATGTACAAGCAATTCCCTGCATAATCCATCCTATATTTTTTCCACAGATCTTTTAAACCAGTTCTTCAAGGTGAATGTTAATTACATGGTGCATTTCACCTAGTATAGAACCATAGTGGTGGTATTCTGGTGTATACAATTACACCTGAATGGTAGTACAAACAAAGTGGTAAATTTTATGAATGGTGAAATGATGTTATCATTGACAATAGCTACTGGTTCTGGACTCTTTATACCCATGATTTTTATTTAGCTAACTTTTTTTTATTGGACTTTAGCCATCTGATTTGGGTAAATCTGTTGTGTTTCCCTTGAAATTTTTTGAAGAAGTCCCAATACAAAATGACACAAATGCTTTCAATCCAAGAGTGCCAAGCATTTCTGACTCAGTTCCTGGATCTCCTGATTAGTCGCAATAAAGGTGAGCTGTTGCCGGTATCAGACCCTGAAATGATGAAGTGGTTCAGCTCTCAATAATCTTCACCATAGTTGACAGAATGGTCATGTCTGGGGTTATAACTGAAGCTCTGTCTGGGGGCATAGCAATTATTTAGCCACTGAATACATTGGTTATCAGAGGGATGGACATTCTTCATTTGGCCTCCCCTGTAGAGATGGGTTTGCTTCTGGGCCCTCGCCTCCTGCTTCTGGTCATCCTAGAGGACTAGCTGACCCACCTCTAAAGTTGCAATCTGCACCTCATTGTGTTAAAATTGTCCATTCTGGATGCAACTGCAGTGCATATGGTGAGGTCTTCAACAAAGCAGGTCTTATTATGCAGATGTGAGGCCTCTTCCACTAATCAGAGCTGATTTCTTGTATTGCCCACACTGTGCATTAGTTGTACACATGTGGCTCAGTTTGCGAGGACATGTGTCAGATGAGCTCCATATGATAATTGAAGTCACCATTGTCAGGCCTAAGCTCACAAATGACGTGTGTTCAATTTTACCAGTTACATGAGTCGTGCATAATGTGTTGTTTATGATTCATGATAGAAACGTCACACAAACCTACTTGAAAATCATAGATTTTTACAGATCAATAAGACGAAAAGTATCAAATGAAATATTTTTAGAGCATATCTACTTTGTGTGTCTTTGAACAGAGGATACGTGGTGCAATGTGTAAATAATTAAGTATTAATTTAAAGTTGAAAACATAGTTTGTTCAAAAACTTTGTAACCTTATGGGCAAGGCAAGGCAAATTTATTTGTATAGCACCATTCGTGCAAACAGCAATTCAAGGTGCTTTACAGGAAAGAAAAAATAAAATAGTCAATAATTAAAAAATTATAAAGTGCTTTACAGGGAAGACTATCCATATAAATAATAAAAAGAGGTAGAAAAAATGACACAACACACTATAAGAAATTCAACATGAACATCCCCCCACAGTAGAATCTACACTCTCCACTGTGAGGGAAGGCACCAAAATGTCCAGTCCTCCTCCTCCTCCTAGTCCACCCGAGGTCGGGGCCAGTTTGAGGCCACTGCAGCCAGTCGCCGCAACGGCAGCCCGATGATTATAGGCCCCACCCGCATCGGGTGGAAAAGTCCTCAGCAGCTTAGAAATGTCTGGAGCGGCCGCTCCTTCCCCGGAGACTGCGACGCCCGTGGACTTTAGGCCGTGCCGGTTGGAGCTTCGACTCCGTGGTGCTTCCGATCCAGCGCCGCCCGCCCGCGGCGGGATGCCCTCAAACCGCAGACCGCAGACCGCAGACCGCGGCTGCTCGATGTTGGTGGTCGGTGGTCACAGCACTCCGGAGCGGCGACCCGGCAAGGCATCACCCGCTCCTTGTTGGTGTCCCAGCACTGTGCCGCCGAAGCTGTGGTTCCCCGGCAGGAACGCCGCTCCAGCCCGATGGAAGACCGCATGGGGAGACCGGAGATGCGATTTGGAGGAAAACCGCATCTCTGACCAGGTAGGACTGGGATTAAAACACTCCCCCCCCACACACATAGAAAGAATAGACTCCAAAATAAATGTTTTAGACAATAAAAAAGTTGTCACTGCAGGCAGGCGGCTATACAAACGGCGCCCACTCCTGCACATCTGCCATCTTCTTCTAACATGATTATTCAGTAAGTAAATGTAACAAATCAAACATTGAATGTGGTCCAAATAGCGGAGAATGACGTTTTAGATGCGGAGGCTGGTGGGGTGAAAGGTAAGGACCAGGGGAACTATATCCTTGTTCCATCTGGAAGGAGGGAAAGCAAGAGCAGAACAAAGGGACTCAGGGGAGATGCAGGTGAGGAATCCATCTACGGCAGCAGGGGGAAACTATGTATACAAGGATAACGCTGGCAATGCTTTATCCCGTGGAGCCGTGGCCCATAGACTAGATAAGTAATCTCAATGCTAGCATTTATTTTGAGAGGGCTTGTATACAAAGACAGGAATGTAATGCCAGGTTTCCATCATATGACCTTTTTTCACTATTTCTTTGTTTCCGTTGTCCCAGTAGTACCACATTTGGAATATTGGTATTGTGAGCAATGTTGGGCACCATGTCGGAGGAAGGATGTGCTGACTCTGGAGAGGGTCCAGAGGAGGTTTACAAGAATAAACCCAGGAATGAGTCGGTTAACATATGATGAGCGTTTGACAGCACTGGGCCTGTACTCGCTGGAGTTTGGAAGAATGAGGGGGGGCCTCATTAAAACATACAGAATAGTGAAAGGCTTGGATAGAGTGGATGTGGTGAGGATGTTTCCACTAGTGGGAGAGTCTAGAATTAGACATCATAGCCTCAGAATTAAAGGACATTCTTTTAGAAAGGAGATGAGGAGAAATTTCTTTAGTCAGAGGGTGGTGAATTTGTGGATTTTTTTGCCACAGAGGGGCTGTAGAGGCCAAGTCAGTGGATATTTTTAAGGAACAGGTAGATAGATTATTGATTAGTACAGGTGTCAGAGGTTATGGGGAGAATGCAGGAGAATGGGGTTAGGAGGGAGAGATAGATCAGCCATGATTGAATGGCGGAGTAGACTTGATGGGCTGAATGGCCTAATTCTTCTCCTATTCCTTATGACCTTATGACCTTATGACCCGTCCGGAAGATTGACGAATTGCCCGCCCAGTGGGCCCGACTCACCCGCCGCTGACGGAGGACACGCGGACTGGAACCTACCCAGAAGGTTGAGCTCGCCCGCTGCAGATCGACCCATGGAACCCACCTGGAAGGCCGGTAAGCAGTCAGGCTGCGGGAGGAAGTGGACGGCCTTGACGGTTGGAAGCCTTGCAGCAACCTGGGGCTTGGCCCGGAGGACACCACGGCTGCGCTTGGCCAATCCAACCCTGCAACGCTACCTGGACAACAGACCTTCATGGTTACTCAGAGCTCCCGTGGATTTTGAAGAAACAGCAGCAAAGAGAAGCAGGAAAAAGCACTGATTGGCTCTAGCCCGAGTGGGAGGAGATTTAGAAGTGAGTCAGAGGGGGAAAACAGTTTAAAACTGAGGAATTTGGTTTGTAAATTAGTAAATTAGGCAATTTATCAGTCAATATAAGCAAGACGGCTCTTAGGGAGTGCCTTATGAGGGAAGTGCAAGTCTTTGGCTCGAGAGTCTTTGGCGAGGAGGCTGAGGAGAGGAGGCTACGCATAAAGCTCGAGAGGACGGAGCGCGGTGAAGACATGTCGGTGCGGTTGAGACAGTGTGAGGCTTGCAGAATGTGGGAGCCCAGGGACACAGATGGAGCCTCTGGCTGCTACAACTGTGGCAAGTGCGTCCAGCTTCAGCTCCTAAAGGACCGTGTTGGGGCACTGGAGAAACAGCTGGATGACCTCAGGGCCAACCGGGAAAACAAGAGTTTCCTGGACAGGACCTACAGTGAGGTAGTCAAGCCGAGGATACGGGAAGAACCAAGGTGTGTGACGGAGAGAAAGGGTGGAAATCGTGGAGTGCAGAAGACCCAGGTGGCTGTGCCTAATGAATATAGGTATGCCCTCTTGGGAACTGTCCGGGGAGATGATGTTTCCAGTCCGAGCAGCGGACACGTGGTGGCTCCAATTCTAGAGATGGGACTCGACCGGCGAGACCGACGTCGGGCAGAGCCCTAGTGGTGGGTGACTCCATTGTCCGAGGAGCGGACAGGAGATTCTGTGGCAGCAGACAAGATGCGAGGATGGTCTGTTGCCTCCCTGGTGCCAGGGTTCAGGATGTCACGAGCTGAATTCAGAACATCCTCGAGATAGAGAAGGTGAACATCCGGCAGTAGTTGTGCATGTAGGCACAAACGACATTGGGAAGAAGAGGAAGGAGGTTCTCCATCATGAGTTCAGAGAGTTGGGAAGAAGACTGAAATGCCGGACTTCTAGGGTGGTTATCTCTGGATTGCTTCCAGTACCTCGTGCTAGTGAGGACAGGAACAGGGAGATAGGGGATCTGAATGTGTGGCTGAGGGGCTGGAGCAGGGAGCAAGGATTTAGATTTATAGACCACTGGGATCACTTCTGGGGTAGGGGTGACCTGTACAAAAGGGACGGGTTACACCTTAACTGGAGGGGGACCGACATTCTGGCAGGCAGGTTTGCCAGGGCTACACGTGTGGTTTAAACTAAATAGTGGGGGGAGGGATTGACAAATTGGGGAGTATAAAGATGGAGTTGAAGGGGAAGTGGCTACAGGAAAAATTACAAAAGATTCTCGAATTAATGGGAAGGAAAGCTCAAGAATGGACAACGAGTAAGGTTAGGGCCAATTGCGAGCGGTGCGAGGGGGGAAGTGAATACGGAGGTCAAAGTGCTGTATATGAATGCACGAAGTATAAGGAATAAAGTGGACGAGCTTGAGGCTCAGTTAGAAACTGGCAAGTATGATGTTGTGGGAATTACTAAGACATGGCTGCAAGAGGGCCAGGGCTGGGAACTGAATATTCAAAGGTATACCTCCTATCAAAAAGACAGACAGGTGGGCGGAGGGGGTCGAGTTGCCCTGTTGGTGAGGAATGAAATTCAGTCCCTTGCAAGGGGTGACATTGAAACAGGAGATGTGGAGTCAGTATGGATAGAATTAAGGAATTATAAGGGTAAAAAGACCCTAATGGGACTAATCTACAGGCCCCCAAATAGTAGCCTGGACATAGGGCGCAAGTTGAATCAGGAGTTAAAATTGGCATGTAGCAAAAGTAATGCTGTGGTTGTTATGGGAGATTTCAACATGCAGGTAGACTGGGAAAATCAGGTTGGTACTGGACCCCAAGAAAGGGACTTTGTAGAGTGCCTTCGTGATGGATTCTTTGAACAGCTTGTATTGGAGCCTACCAGGGAGAAGGCAATTCTGGATTTAGTGTTATGTAATGAACCGGATTTGATAAAGGACCTCGATGTTAATGAGCCATTAGGAGGCAGTGACCATAACATGGTCAGGTTTAATCTACAATTGGAGAGGGAGAAGAGTAAATCGGAGGTGTCAGTGTTACAGTTGAATAAAGGGGACTATGGGGCCATGAGGGAGGAGCTGGCCAAAGTTGACTGGAAAGATACACTAGCAGGGATGACAGTGGAACAAAATTGGCAGGTGTTTCTAGGAATAATACAGAAGGTGCAGGATCAGTTCATTCCTAGGAGGAAGAAAGATTCCAAGGGGAGAAAGGGATGACCATGGCTGACAAGGGACGTCAGGGACAGTATAAAAATAAAAGAGAAGCAGTACAACGTAGCAAAGATGAGCGGGAAGCAAGCGATTGGGTAATGTTTAAAGAACAACTGAAGATAACCAAAAAGACAATGAGGGGAGAAAAGATGAGGTACGAAGGTAAGCTAGCCAGGAATATAAAGCAGGATAGTAAAAGCTTCTTTAGGTATGGAAGAGGAAAAAATTAGTTAAGACCAAAGTTGGACCCTTGAAGACCGAAAAAGGTGAATTTATTATGGGGAACTAGGAAATGGCAGATGAGTTGAACAGGTACTTTGGATCTGTCTTCACTAAGGAGGACACAAACAATCTTCCTGATATAGTGGTGGTCAGAGGATCTGGGGTTACAGAGGAACTGAAGGAAATCCACATTAGGCAGGAAATGGTGTTGGATATACTGATGGGACTGAATGCGGATAAATCCCCAGGGCCTGATGGTCTGCATCCCAGGGTACTTAAGAAAGTGGCTCTAGAAATCGTGGGTGCATTGGTGATAATTTTCCAATGTTCTATAAACTCAGGATCAGTTCCTGTGGATTGGAGGGTAGCTAATGTTATCCCACTTTTTAAGAAAGGCGGGAGAGAGAAAACAGGGAATTTTACTTCGGAGTCACGTGAGTGACTACGTGAAGAGCCCGTCCAGCACGCATGCGCGACATTAGCGTTCACGCAGTGCAACAGCGACGACCGGGAGTACAGGCGCTCCTGCTACACGTCGGTGGAAAATAAACAGCGGACCATCAGGTAAGTCTTACTCTGTGGTCGTAATCAGCAAGCTGTGCTCTGCTCTGTATTCCACGGGAACTGGGAAAATGAGCAGCACGGCAAAGGAAGAAAACCGCCCCCCGTTCGACTCCAACAGAACGGGAGTGTTCCATCAGTGGGGGGCGAGAGGCGGCACCTGGACCGCATATGCTGCGGTCCACCCTCATCGAGACCGAGCCGAGCCCAGTACCGCTAGCGCAGCCTGACCAACAGCAGCGGGCTGGATGAAAAGTTTAAAAAAATAAAAATAAAAAAAAAACCGGCCGGTTATGTCTGACTCCGATGAGGAGGGTCCGCCTTAGAGCGGCAGAGCTAGCCGCCTGAGCCGAATGGAAAGGCTCATGGAGCAACTGCTCCAGCGAGACTTGCTTCAGGAGCTAGAGCAGTCTCGCCAGGGGGATCAGGCACTCCCACATCAGTGCTCTACAATGCACTGGCCATCGCTTTCCCCTCAAAGCAGGGCAGCGTTGGCGACCAGGGCTGGGCTGGTCAGGAACAGGGGTCATTGGCTGAAGATGTCGGGAGTACGCTTGGGGTACAGGATCAGGAAGAGCTGCTGGGTGTGGAGATTCGCTACGTGGTTACACCACGAGCAGGGCGGCCATTGGAGCCAAAACTGGCGGCCAGCATCAACCACCTGTCCCTCAAACCCCTACAAGACAGGTACTTAATGTGGCACTAGAGCTGGAAAACTGCAGTTCGCTCAATGTACCGGCTGTTAACAGCCAAATCTGGGGGGGGGGGGACAGAGTATCCGGAACCAGGAGCTAAAATCCTCAAGCTCCTGACGACAGGGATAACAGCCTATGCTCGTTCCGTGGATGGGGTGGGTATGACCACAAACCAGCAAGACACTCTGGCTCTGCTGTGCAACCCCCAATATGAGATAAACAACCTCCGCAAGGAGAGAATAAGACCTGCCCTCAATCCCAGGTTTGCAGGACTGTGTAAAACACCGGCCTCAGAGCCGCAGATCCTGTTATTTGGAAGGACAAGTGAAAGACCTGGAGGAAGAGTCCAAAGCATTTGGCCTCATGAGGGCAGGCCCCGGAACGAGCAGACCCACACAAAAAACCAGACGGCAGTACCCCACCGCGTCCACCAGTCAAGGTCAAATTTATGGAACTGGTGAAAGCTCAGGATCCGCATACTATCCCCGAAAGCCTTTTTAGGCCAGGGCCCAGAGCGGACCCCATGGAAAATGCGCCACCCCCAATCAGCAGTACATCAGCAGTACATCCAGCAGTATAACGACGGATGAACAAACGGAAGAAAGGAACACCACCATAACTATGGAGGTAGGTGGGTCTGGTTCCTACCAGCATGTAAATGGGGAACTGTACTAACAGGAGGTTTCTCACGAATGATAGTTATATACTTAACAGTATTCGGGGATACAAAACAGAGTTCATTCAAGAAAACATGCCACCAGTTCAGCACATACCCCATAGGGTCTTTACCCTCTCAGTCAAAGAGAACTAGAGGCTCAAGCAGAACTGGTGAGGTTACTTACAAAGGGTGTCATTGAGAAATCCAAACATGAACCTTTGGAATTTGTCTCAAATATATTTACCAAAATCAAAAAAGATGGTGGATGTCGCATCATCATTGACTTAACCTCACTAAATACCTGTGTTAAGTATGTACATTTCAAAATAGAAACATTTGTAACTGCTAAACAACTGATTTCCAAACGATACTTTATGGCAAGCATTGATTTAAAAGATGCCTACTATTCAGTACCCATTCACAAGGGTCATCGCAGATACCTGAAAATTTACCTGGATGGGGCAACTATGGCAGTATAAAGTGTTGCCTAATGGGTTGACATCAGCCCTAGACTATTTACCAAGATATTAAAACCAGCCTTGGCAACATTAACAAAACAAAGACATATTGTCATGGTGTACCTTGATGATATCCTAATAGTAGGCAAAACCATGGAGTTGGCTAAATCAGCTGTATTAGCTACCAAACAATTGTTTGAAACCCTGGGTTTGTCATACATCCAGATAAATCTAAGTTGACACCATCCACAACTATGGACTATCTGACTTTCACAATTAACTCAATCCACATGTCTGTAACGTTGCCAAAAGGTAAAGCAGCAGAATTGCCACAGATGTGCAACAATTTAATGGTAAGCAATCGACCAACCATCCGACAAGTGGCAAGAGTAATTGGCAAAATGGTAGCAGAATTTTCAGCTACACAATTTGGACTCCTGCACTATCAGCACCTACAAAGGGCAAAAGTACAGGCGTTGAAACGACATGCAGGTCACTTTGACAGAACCATGAAACTACCCATTGAAGCAATATCAGAGTTACAATGGTGGATATAACATTTGGCATAGTTCCAGCCCTATCATCATCAATAACCCAACGTTAACTATACAAACAGATGCCAGTGCTCAAGGCTGGGGAGCAACTAATACCATATCCAGCACAGGTGGTAGATGGACTAACCTAGACTCATCTTTACTACAAACACTGGGCATAAATTATTTGGAAATGTTGGGTGCGTTTTATGGTTTTAAAGCATATTCTAGGAATATGCACAACTTGCATCTTCATTTACAAATTGATAATATCATGGTGGTGGCCTATATTAACCATATGCCACTAGTCTCAGCACAAAGAGTCCAGTCCCTCCACTTACTGCGACTGGACAACATGGTTATAACACCAGACCGGGTCTCATTCACCATTCAGGAGCTGCTAAAGCAGAGCAAGCCAGGAACTTGAGTCCTAGTTATGGATTTCCGGGCATACCCACCTGACCTACGGTTGTGTGTCATGACTCACTTATTCACTTACATCAACACAACAAGAGATTCTCGAGGGAGAAGGAAAAAAAAAAAAAAAAAAAAAGCCTTATGGGTCAGCCACAAGAAACCTCATGGTTGGGTGTCGAGCCAAACCATCTCGAGATGGCTCAAGCAGGTACTGGGAGCTGCTGGAGTAGATACTGATGTATATACATCTCACTCCACCAGGGCAGCATCCACATCGGCGGCTAAAAGAATGAACATGGAGAAAACGTTCCAGACGTTCTACCACAAGCCGCTAGCAGAACCTGTGTTATTTGCAGAAAGAGTTTTAAAATCTGCAAAAATATATAATTTAAGCCCGGGGGAGCATTTTGTCTTTTGTTATTGTTTAATAGATACCATTATTGTTTACAAACAGATTATGGTTGATTACGATAACATACTTCCTCCCTTGAATGACTTCGGCAGCGAGTGAAGTATGAACTGTTACACGGTTTGAAATCACAGAGCTTTAAAATCTTCACGTAGTCACTCACGTGACTCCGAAGTAAAATAGTAAGATTAAACGAGAACTTACCAGTTTGAAGTTTGATCTGTATTTTATGAGGGGTTACGATGAGGGATTACGTGCCCTCCGCTCCCACCCTCAATTATAGATCAACTGGTATCTTAGTTCTCCTTTTCTTTACTATGTTTATTTCAATTATTGTGTTTCCTGTGATTCCACACCGCTGCTTTGAAGAATGTCGCGCATGCGTGCTGGACGGGCTCTTCACGTAATCCCTCATCGTAACTCCTCATAAAATACAGATCAAACTTCAAACTGGTAAGTTCTCGTTTAATCTTACTATTATAGACCAGTTAGCCTGACATCGGTGGTGGGGAAGAGTCAATTATAAAAGATGAGATAGCCGAACATTTGCATAGCAGTAACAGGATTGGTCCGAGTCAGCATGGATTTACGAAGGGAAAATCATGCTTGACTAATCTTCTGGAATTTTTTGAAGATGTAACTAGGAAAATGGACAAGGGAGAGCCAGTGGATGTAGTGTACCTGGACTTTCAGAAAGCATTTGATAAGGTCCCACATAGGGGATTAGTGGGCAAAATTAGGGCACATGGTATTGGGGATAGAGTGCTGACATGGATATAGAAGTGGTTGGCAGACAGGAAACGAAGAGTAGGGATTAACGGGTCCCTTTCAGAATGGCAGGCAGTGACTAGTGGAGTACCGCAAGGCTCGGAGCTGGGACCGCAGCTATTTACAATATACATCAATGATTTGGATGAAGGGATTCAAAGTAACATTAACAAATTTGCAGATGACACAAAGCTGGGTGGCAGTGTGAACTGTGAGGAGGATGCTATGAGAATGCAGGGTGACTTGGACAGGTTGGGGGAGTGGGCAGATGCATGGCAAATGAAGTTTAATGCGGATAAATGTGAGGTTATCCACTTTGGTAGCAAAAACAGGAAGGCAGATTACTATCTAAATGACGTCAAGTTGGGAAAAGGGGAAGTACAACGGGAACTGGGGGTCCTTGTACATCAGTCTATGAAAGTAAGCATGCAGGTACAGCAGGCAGTGAAGAAAGCGAATGGCATGTTGGCCTTTATAACAAGAGGAATCAAACATAGGAGCAAAGAGCTCCTTCTGCAGTTGTACAGAACCCTAGCGAGAGCACACCTGAAGTATTGTGTGCAGTTTTGGTCCCCTAATTTGTGGAAGGACGTTCTTGCTATTGAGGGAGTGCAGTGTAGGTTTACAAGGCTAATTCCCGGGATGGCGGGACTGTCATATGCTGAGAGAATGGAGCAGCTGGGCTTGTACACTCTGGAGTTTAGAAGGATGAGAGGGAATCTCATTGAAACATATAAGATTGTTAAGGGCTTGGACACGCTAGAGGCAGGAAACATGTTCCCGATGTTGGGGAGTCCAGAACCAGGGGCCACATCTTAAGAATAAGGAGTAAGCCATTTAGAACGGAGACGAGGAAACACTTTTTCTCACAGAGAGTGGTGAGTCTGTGGAATTCTCTGCCTCAGAGGGCAGTGGAGGCAGGTTCTCTGGATGCTTTCAAGAGAGTGCTAAATAGGGCTCTTAAAAATAGCGGAGTCAGGGAATATGGGGAGAAGGCAGGAACGGGGTACTGATTGGGGATGATCAGCCATGATCACATTGAATGGCGATGCTGGCTCGAATGGCCTACTCCTGCACCTATTGTCTATTGTCTATTGTCTATTGTCTATCCTTGCACTTACAACAACTGGGTCTTGAAAATGGGGCCAAACTGGCGACGCTATATACTGTATTAGTGTACTACTGCTATACATTTGAACTGTACCCGAGTCCTTATGTATAGTGTAGGAAGGAACTGCAGATACTGGTTGAAACTGAAGATAGACACAAAAAGCTGGAGTGACTCAGCGGGACAGGCAGCATCTCTGAAGAGAAGGAATGGGTGACGTTTCGGGTTGAGACCCTTCTTCAGACTTAGTCGGATGCTGCCTGGCCCGCTGAGTTTCTCCAGCTTTTTGTACTAATGTATAGTGTTACTTGTACTGAACTGTATACAAAAATGAATTTCACTGTACCTCATTACATGTGACAAATAAAGTACCGTACCATAATATTTGATATTTACGTCCAAAGAAAAAGGTTCTAACTCTCTTCCCTATCTATGTCTCTCATAATTTTCTATATTTCTATCAGGTCTCCCCACAACAGTCTACACTCTAATCCAGGTATCATTCTGATAAATTTCCTCTGCACTCTTTGCAAAGCCTCCACATTGTTCCTCTAATGGGGGACTAGAACTGCACAAATTTCTCCAAATGCATGTATGTAGGTAAATTGGCTTGGTAAATGTAAAAATTGTCCCTAGTGTGTGTAGGATAGTGTTAATATGCGGGGATCGCTGGTCAGTGTGGACCCAGTGGGCCGAAGGGCCTGTTTCCGTACTGTGTCTCTAAAACTAGACAAAGAATTCGCTCCAATAGCTTCCCTACTAATGACTGGCATATAATTATTTGGATTCTCTCTACTTCCCTTCTTAAATAAAGGAACAACATTAGCTACTCTGTAGTCCTCAAGTATCTCACCTGTATACAGCACTGTATTTAAAAATAGGCTAATAATTGCAGGAATATGAATTTTGCTATTATATAATTACATTAAAAAATCAGAGGCATGATGGGTGAATGTTGGCCAAGTCTATTCTGAAATACAGATTCCCAAATTTCAGGTTTTTAATCTATTAGCATGAAGTGTTTAAATAATGTTCCAGTTCCAAGATCCTGTTAACAAGGTCAAAGATCTTGCAGATAGTATTTTTCCTCTGTCGAACTGTAATTAAAATGCATGGTAGAGAATGGGTCAATAAATCCACAACAAATCAAATGGGAATGAGTTGATAAGTGAGAGCAGAGCAGTAAGTTAAGCCCATATGTGGTATATAGTACCTCAAGAGATCAAGAGATCTGAAGAAGGGTCTCGACCCGAAATGTCACCCATTCCTTCTCTCCAGAGATGCTGCCTGTCCCGCTGAGTTACTCCAGCTTTTTGTGTCTATCTTTGGTTTACACCAGCATCTGCAGTTCCTTCTTACACAAGAGATCAAGAGTGTATAATTGTCATATGCACTAGGTACAAAACAATGAAAATCTTACTTATTGCAGTTCTACAGGCATATCAACCTGATAACACAACAAATAAATATACAGTAATCGATAATACGATAACTGATCAGTAATGCAGTAAACCCTCATAATAACGAATCAAGGGGGGAGAATAGTATCCGTTATTGCTGATTGTCCGTTATAGCCAAGTAAGGGCTTATGGTGCAATAGATTATCATTATGGTGCAATAGAGTATCATTGTATGAGTAGTAAAAACAAAGAACTGCAGATGCTGGTTATTACACAAAAGAACACAAAGTAATGGAGTAACAGTGGGTCAGGCAGGAACTCTGGAGAACATGATTAGGTGACATTTTGGGTCGAGACCCTACTTCAGGCTCTTGATCTGGCACTGAGCCTGGAATCGAGGAGAGGCGAGGATCGGTGGAGTCATTGGTCACGGCCTCCGGTGCGGCCGGTGTGCTGGTAAGGTTGGGCAGTGGTGGAGGCAGCAGGTGTGGCCTGGAAGCGGCCAAGGAAGCTGCGTGGGCTGGCGGTGATGGCAGTAGGTCTGGAAGCAGCTGGGGAGGTGATGCGGGTCAGTGTTGACAGTCTGGCCTGGCGGTGAAGGTCAGTAGATCCATCCATTATAATTGAAATCGGTTATAAAGCGGTCTGTAACAATTAGTGTTTACTGTACTAGGTAACCAGTCCAGAATAGGGCAAATTAAAATACATAGTGCAACCTAAACAAAGTTTATTGTTGATCTTTGCTAAATGGTTGGTGGGAAGAGGTTGTTCTTGAACCTGGAGGTCATGGTTCTCAGGTCCTATACTGTCATCCCAATGATATCAGTGAGGAGAGAGTGTGGCCAGGGTGATGTGGGTCTTTGTTGATATTAGTTACCTTTTTGAAGTAGTGTTTCCTGTAGGTCCCTTTGACGGTGCAGAGGGCAATACCTGTGATGGGCCGGCTGCAGTTTCTGCAGCCTTCTTTGTTCTTGGCCATTTGAGAGGCCGTGATGCAACCAGACAGAATGCTCGCGACCTACACAGAGAAGTGAAGTGACCACAAAACTGAAAGTATGATAAACATCAAAAGTGCTTATTTTCATATTACAAAGAAATTCTGTCTGCAAGCAGGGTTCCGTGGGGCATAAGATTTTACAACAAACAAGGGAATGAAAGATGAATCGAGATAGACAGGAATGCAAGGTTGAGGTTACAACCTGATCAGCCCTGGTCCTGTAGGATGTCAGAGCAGGCTCAAGGGTTGTGAGGCCTTGTCCTGCCCCTTACATATATCTACTATATGCTAAAGTGTTAGTTGGTTTGAAAATATTTGTAGTAAAAACCAAATGTAATTCAATAAGATTTTAATTTATGATCTCTCAGGTATATGGAATAAAAAAAGGGGTTTCTGTAATTCTGATTATAAAATAAACAGATTGAAAAAGCACTGTGAAAACTTGCTGTGTAGAACTGTAGATTAGAATGACTAAAACCAGCAAAGAGTTAACCAACAAAGAACAGGCAATAGAAAGTGGAAATGAATGAAATCAAAGTTAAGTTAAGTCTTTGATAAGCAAAAGAAAGGTCAACACGTCTGGTCAGTTAAACATTCAATTGAAAGGATTATACTGTTACTTTACAGTTAGTGTGCCTCAGTAGATAGTTTGCCTCTGGTGAATTAATTTGGACCAATCGCTTTATTCTTAATTCAATGGCATTTCACATATTCATGTTCACAAATCACATTCAATAGGCAGCAAAAGTATATAGGCCAGTAAATGAGATTACAGATAGATGTGCAAGTTAGATAATTACCTCTTGAGACTCTTCACATGGGTTTTCCTGGTGCATTTTATCAGTTTTGTTATTCTCTGCCCTCTGCTGTGTGCCAAAGATTTTGTTACAATATTTAATTCCTTGTTCATTCATGAAAATATTATTCATCAATTCAAAATGCTGAGAATATAAAATAAATGTAGCTCATGCAAGTAAGGTTATATCATATTTGATTAGGATGATTTCATTAAAATTTCATCTCATCCAATCATTTATGGTTTTGGGAACAAGAACTCAAAAATAATGAGTTGATCAGACAAAAATTAGCTTCCATCATTTAAGTTTAGCAAAGTATACTGTTGATGCTCTGATGTACATTTTTTAGAACATCCTAAATCATTTGGTGTGAAATAGTTTAGACTTATTGCTGCCAAATTGCAAAGTGAACAGTACTGCTGCGTAGATGTTAAAGATCTACTGTATTTCTTTTGATGGGCATATTAACATTCCATTGAAAAGCATTCTAAAAATTCACAAACATGTTGTGGAGATAATGCTTCAACAATGCTGAAAGCAATATAAGAGGTGGACTGTTTTTGGGTTGTGATGAGTGAAAGGTGGTGAACAGTTGCAATTCTTTGCCCTGGAGGTTCGTTTGTAATGTTTGTTCAATTGATCGATTTCTGGACAAGAAGGGGCCCACTCATTGCTCCTGTTTCTTACGTTTTTAAATATTTGCATGAACTTTATTGGTTTTGTTGCTTTTTATTGGTATGACTGTATGGCAAATCAAATTCCTCGTATGTTGCAAAACATACTGGGCTAATAAAGTATGATTATGATTATGATTATATGCAATTTGTACACCATTCGCTTCGATGAATTTATTTCTTGCTTCGTCCATATGGGTCCCAGACCTTCCATGTCATACATGTTGAGTCCCAATAATGTGCCACAAAAGCCTAAACATGTTTACAAGCAGCTGCAGGAATAGCGAAAGGCAAACAGGTGACCACAAAATTAAATCCAAGAACTTGAATATTGCTCTGACATTAAAGTGGCAGTAATACTTTAGAATTACGACCCAATACCTGATTCCAGAGACAAATAGTGTAAACATTCTGTGTTTATATTTGCAACATAATTGTAACCACCAATCTTACATGAAATGAACTATTGTCATCTTTAGTTTAATATGTGTTTCCACATAAAGTTTTAGTTCATATACTGTTCTTAAGTTTATAGGTTGTGATCTTAGTGATAATGTGTTAAGTAGTCTATATTAATTTACCTTAATGAGAAGTGACACTGCATCCTCCTTTTGAACAAACCAAGTCATGTTGTTTACAATGTAAATTCTGACAAAGACACCTATACTTTCGCAAACTTTAGTTCATTAGTTCTAATGAAGGTTATCCACGTAAAACATGTTTGTCTATTTGCAGATGTTGTTCAATCTGCTGACCATTTCTGTTTTTATTTAGCTTTTACGTGTTGGCTGGAGAGAGGAGCCATGCATCATTTCTAACACGACGACTTTGCATTCTAGCAAGCAGGCATGTTTTTTATTTATACTTTGCACACTGGCAAGCAGGTATATCTTGAAACAAAAGGTTAAAAAACTCCAAATGAGTGAAATAAGACAGTGAGGGAAAGTTGTTGATATCTTAGGATTCAGGTTTACACAAAGAATAAGATAGGAAGTAGGGCGGGTTTAATCTGGTTAACTCACTAAAGTTTTCGTCTTGTTTTTTTGTTGACATGATTTTTTTCACTTGTGGCATTGAATTTGACTGAAGAGTTGAATCCGAGAATTTGGATATGTTTGACATAGTCAGAGCAGTACAACATGGAAACAGGCCCTTTGACCCACCTTGTCCTTGCCGACCAACTTGGCATTTTGGGCTAGTCCCATTTTTTTACATTTGGCCCATAGCCTTTTGAATCTTCCTATCCATAGATATCGTTTAGTTTAGTTTAGTTTAGTTTAGTTTAGCTTAGCTTAGTTTAGTTTAGAGATACAGCGTGGGAATGGGCCCTTCAGCCCATTGAGTCTGTGCTGATCAGCCATCACCCAAATAATAGTTCTATCCTACACACTAGAGACAATTTACAGAAGCCAATTAATCTACAAACCCGCACATTTTGGAATGTGAGAGGAAACTGGAGCACCTGGAGAAAACCCATGCAGTCACAGGGAGAATGAACAAAGTCCATATAGACAGCACCTGTAGTCAGAATTAAACAATGATGTCCTTACGCTGTAAAGCAGCAACTCTACCGATGGGCCACTATACCGCCCATCTATCCAAATGTCTTTTAAAAGTCAGAAATGTAATCCTTCCACAGTTTGCTAGGACAGATCATTTCAGCTATGGACTAGCCCCTGATTAAAAAGGTTGCCCCTGAGGTATCTTTTAAATCCCCCCCCACCTCATCTTAAGACTATGCCCTCTAGTTTTAGAATACTCCCCAATGAATCGAATTGAATTGAATTGAATACTTTATTGAATTGAATACTTTATTGCCACATGTGACAAGTCGCAGTGAAATTCTTTGCTTGCATACCAAAGGTATGAACTGGTTGTTACGTATGCTTGCTCCTCCTTTGTTGTCCCCTCCCCCTAGCCCTCCCCCCCATCCACCCCCACCCTCATGGAGATTCCCCTTCGCTCCATGTGCTCCTTTGTTCTCCCCCCTCACGGCGGTCCCCCCACGCCAGGTCCTCCTTTGTTCCCGGCGATCCCCCCACGCCAGGTCCTCCTTTGTTCCCGGCGATCCCCCCACGCCAGGTCCTCCTTTGTTCTCCCCCCTCACGGCGGTCCCCCCACGCCAGGTCCTCCTTTGTTCCCGGCGATCCCCCCACGCCAGGTCCTCCTTTGTTCCCTCCGGCGATCCCCCCACGCCAGGTCCTCCTTTGTTCCCGGCGATCCCCCCACGCCAGGTCCTCCTTTGTTCTCCCCCCCTCACGGCCGGTCCCCCCACGCCAGGTCCTCCTTTGTTCCCGGGCGATCCCCCCACGCCCAGGTCCTCCTTTGTTCTCCCCCCTCACGGCGGTCCCCCCACGCCAGGTCCTCCTTTGTTCCCGGCGATCCCCCCACGCCAGGTCCTCCTTTGTTCTCCCCCCTCACGGCGGTCCCCCCACGCCAGGTCCTCCTTTGTTCCCGGCGATCCCCCCACGCCAGGTCCTCCTTTGTTCTCCCCCCTCACGGCGGTCCCCCCACGCCAGGTCCTCCTTTGTTCCCGGCGATGCATCCTCCGGCTCTGTTCGACACGGGCTCCGGCGTGAGCCTTCAAAACACTCACAGAATTGAAATCAATGAGAGAATCACGTTCATTAGCTAGTTGCCAAGATTTTTCAGCATGTGCTGTTTATTGTTAATGACCCTATTGTTTACTTACTTTCATAAGGTTATGTGATAGGAGCAGAGTTAGGCCATTTGGCCCTTAAGGCTAGTCCGCCATTCAATCATGGCTCATCTATCTATCCCTCCTAATCCCATTCTCCTGCCTTCTTCCCATAACCCCTGACACCCGTACTAATCAGGAATCTATCAAACAGTGCCTTAAAAATATCCATTGATGACCCCCACAGCCTTCTGTGGCAAAGAATGCCACAGATTCACCACCCTCTGACTAAAGAAATTCCTCCTCATCTCCTTCCTAAAGGAACGTCTTTTAATTCTGAGGCTATGACCTCTAGTCCTAGCCTCTCCCAATAGTGGAAACATCCTCTCTACATCCACTCTATCCAAGCCTTTCACTATTCTGTATGTTTTAAAGAGGTCCCCCCTCATTCTTCTAAACTCCAGCGAGTACAGGCCCAATGCCGACAAACGCTCATTATATGCTAAGCTACTCATTCCTGGGATCATTCTTGTAAACCTCCTCTGGACCCTCTTAAGAGCCAGCACATACTTCCTCAGATATGGTGCACAAAATTGCTCACAATATCCCAAATTCGGCCTGACCAGCCCTTTTTAGCATTACGTCCCTGTTTTTGTATTCAAGCCCTCTTGTAATAAATGCAAGCATTGTGTATGCTTTATTTACTACCGATTCAATTTGCAGCTTAACTTTTTGGGAATCCTGCACCAGCACTCCCAAGTCCCTTTGCACCTCCGATTACTGAATTCTCTCCCCATTTAGAAAATAGTCTGTGCCTTTATTCCTCCTACCAAAATGCATGACTCCACACTTTGCAACCTGATATTACATCTGCCACTTCTCTGCCCAGTCTCCCAACCTGTCCAAGTCTTTCTCTACACTACCTGCCCTCCACCTATTTTTGTATAATCCATAAACTTGCCCACAAAGCCTTCAATCTCCTCATACAAATCATTAATATACAACGTGAAGAGTAGCGGCCCCCAGCACTGATCCCCTACGGAACTCCACGAGTCACTGGCAGACAACCAGAAAAAGCCCCCTTTACTTCCACTCTTTGCCTTCTGTCATCGAGCCAAACTGATATCCATAGCCAGTATCTGCCCTTTGATACCCATGGGTTCTCATCGTCCTTAGCAAGCTCTCATCTTTCCTTTATTTATTTGGTATCTAAATTATTTAAAACTCAGTTCATCTATATAATGCAAATCTCGAGTTTCAGCAGGAGAATAGATTTTAAAGGCAGTTATGAAAAGGTCAAAGATTGTCTAACAAGTTATGGTCCTAAAATGGGGGCATTGTCGATTTTGCAGGAATTGGTAGGGAGAGTCTGTTTGCAGGGAAGGAGATAGATGGCAAACAGGAGGCTTTCAAAAGTGAGATAGCAAGAGTACAGGGGCAACATGTTCCAGTTAGAGTGAAGGGTAAAGAAGGACATGTCGCAGGGTGATGCCTGTTTGGTGGTGAGTAGTCGCCCAAAGACTTGTACCTTTATCTGGTCGCCGCTGGATTTTCAACACGTTGAAAATTTTCGGCAGACTGCTGCGACTATGACGGGTTGCCGGCAAGTCGCCGAAAAAATCGCGTGAGTGGAACAGGTCCTTTAGGCTGCAAGCTATGCACTATCTAATAATAGCAATCAATGACTTCATTGGGACCTCTGGGCACAGACTTCTAGAAACTGTGGAAATGAACCTCGTCAGCTGCAGGTGGAAATAAAGAAAAGATACTTCGGCAGGATTTCCAATGGCTTACGTGGTCAAAAGGAGTGACCGTCAAAAATAACCTCAGAGGCAGCGAAGTCAGCTTAACCGGATAGCTGAGGTACCACAGCACTTGAACTCTTGTTCGATTGATGATGAAGCAAAAGTGTAGCTTCCTGAAAATAATTCAAGGGCATCTTCCTTGTTATGCACTTCCTCACACTGCAAGAGTGTCTTCGAGAACACCAGGGCTCACGCAGTGATTATTACCATATATATTTGAGTGCAGATGTTATTTTTGACTAATGGGATGTATAGCAATGAGTCAAAGTTTTTCCACGGCTCAAAGATAGATGACATTGTAAGCAATGCAGATGTCAATATTAAATTGTAAATATATTAATAGATGAGCAAAACTGTAGCAAATGGTTTTCAGTGTAAGCAAATGTGAAGTCATCTACTTTATGCAAACTAGGGTAAAACAGGATAAAATTAGGATAAAAAAGCACTGGCAGACGCAGTAAACCAAATCTGCCGGTCAGCAGGCTGTGGCTTTACCTCTCGCTCCATTGGTGGCACCCTGGATGCTCTGAGGTGCTGGACGTTGCGGGAAGGACACTGGTGCATAGTGTTGTGCCTGAGTGAGGCGAAGGATGGCTCACTTGTGGGGAGACAAGTCCTATTTGGGATGGGTCGGTGGAGTGGGCCACTGGAGGACCAAGGATTGCTCCAACTGGTCAAGTGCATGGATCAGATACGGCCTGCAGTGGCATGGAGCTACGGAACAGTGATGGAGGACATCAACAGCATCACCTGGCCTAGCTGACCTCTGCAACTCCAACCCAGTGTCACCGCAAGGACAACGGGCCTTTATGGACGTTAAGAATCTACATTTTTAACACCTCTGGAATTGAATCATACAAAATGTCAGAAACATCATGACTCATGTACTGTCTCAGTGTAATCTACTATTTCTCTATTCTTGTACTTAATTATGGCCCTGTCCCACTGTACGAGTTCATTCAAGTACTCTCCCGAGTTTAAAAAAAATCAAACTCGTGGTAAGCACGTAGTATGAAGGTAGCGGGTACGTCGGAGCTCGGAGCTCGGGGACATCTCTTAGCGGCTCGTAACGCTAATGGCAGGTACTCGGGAAGACTCGCTAACGGCAGGTAAGCTCGGGAAGATTCGTGAAGATTTTTCAACATGTTGAAAAATGTTCACGAGAGCCCCGAGTACTTACCGAGCCATTACCATAAATCCTGAGCTCGAATCAGGGCAAACTCGGGGAGAACTCTTGAATGAACTCGTACAGTGGGACAGGGCTTTAAGTATGATTGTGACTAATCTATAGTAAGATTTTTACTGAACTGTATGTAAAAAAGGAATGTCACTGTAACTCGGTACATGTGACAATAAAGTACCATTGAACCATTGAACCATTGGACTTCCTAAAGATTAAAAACTAGAAGCAGTGAAGTTCAGAAGAATATGAAAAATCGTTAAAAGCTAATGAGAGGGCATCTTCCTAGTCGGATGAATACATAATATATTAATTAATGCCAGCACTTTGAAAAGTGAAGCTGGCAAACAAAGTGGTAAACTTTTAAAATATCTTCTGTACATTGCATTTGTTGAAAAGTCATTTGTTCATTTTAATATTGAGCTTATTATTTTTTTGTTAAAGATACAAAGGAGTTCTTTTCAGTAGTCCCCCAATTAAGGTTATTAAGATAACCATTGTGATATTTAAAATGACCCCTTGATGGGTCATATTTCAAAATTAGTTATTTACTTCTCCTAGGATGCAAACTACTAAATATTAGCATTACCAATTAAAAGTTGCATTTTAGCATTATTAGCTTTCAGAAATAGGAGAAAAATAAAACAATGAAAATGAGCAAGGCAGGGGGTCAGAATGAAAACCCTTGGCATAAAAATGAACTCACTTTATCAGTGTTACTTAATGATTGATACTTTTCCAAATACCAATGTGCCCCCTCCAGTGGAACAATGAGGAACCGGAGCACATAATTAGTTTTGTTTAGTTTATTGTCATGTTTTTGTTGCGTGCTATTCAATTGGTAGGCTCAAAGAATTCTTGAAGCTCTCATTTTTAGTTTAGTTTAGTTTAGCTTAGAGATACAGTGTGGAAACAGGCCCTTCGGCCCACCGAGTCCGCGCCGACCAGCAATCCCTGTATATTAACACTATCCTACACATACTAAGGACAATTTTTACATTTACCAAGCCAATTTATCTGCATACCTGTACATCTTTGGAGTGTAGGAGGAAACCGAAGATCTCGGAGAAAACCCACGCGGTCACGGGGAGAATGTACAAACTTCGTACAGACAGCACCCGTAGTCACGATCTAACCCGGGTTTCCGACTCTGCAAGCGCTGTAAGGCAGCAACTCTACCGCTGCGCCACTGTGCCACCGCTTGAAATGTTGTTTCAATTACAAAGATTGCTTAGGTAGAATTGGAACATAATTGAGATGATCTCCAAACATTAGTCATCGACGTATAATATAATGTTGGACTATATTGAGTCATAGAGTCATGCAGATTGGAAACAGACCCAAATCGTCCCTGCCCATTGGACCTGTCCCATTTGCCCATGTTTGCCACATAACCTTCTAACCCTATTCTATCCATGTACTTGTCCAAGTATCTTTTAAATGCTGTTATAGTACCTGCCTCAGCTAACTCCTCCAACAGCTCATTCCATGTACCTTCCACCCTTTGTGTTAAAATATTTCCTCTCATGTTCCTATTAAATCATGCCACTCTCATCTTCAACCTGCAGTATGTCCTCTGGTTATTGGGTGCCCCGCCCCAGATAAAAGATTCTGTACATTCACCTTTTCTATTCCCCTCATGAGATTACTCAACAAAATATACTGATATATATTTATACTTATTTTGACAATCTCTGCCTTTCCTTCCGAATTCTATGCAGGAGTCTTAAGGACCTATCAACATGGACAATAAAAAAACATTTATTGACAAACATTTATTGACAATGAACAACCTTTTATAATCTTTGGAATTAAGCAACCTGGTCCTGAGTTACAGGTCACGTTTATACAGTGGCTTGCAAAAGTTTTCATACCCCTTGAACTTTTCCACATTTTGTCATGTTACAACCACAAATGTAAATGTATTTTATTGGGATTTTATGTGATAGACCAACACAAAGTGGTGCATAATTGTGAAGAGGAAGGAAAATGATACATGGTTTTCAAATTTTTTTTACAAATAAAAAACTGAAAAGTGTCGCGTGCAAAGATATTCAGCCCCCTTTACTCTGATACACCTAAATAAAATCCAGTGCAACCAATTGCCTTCAGAAGTCACCTAATTAGTAAATAGAGTCCACTTGTGTGTAATCTAATCTCAGTATAAATACAGCTCTTCTGTGAAGGCCTCAAAGTTTGTTAGAAAAGCATTAGTGAACAAACAGCATCATGAAGCCCAAGGAACACACCAGACAGGTCAGGGATAAAGTTGTGGAGAAGTTTAAAGCAGGGTTAGGTTATAAACAAATATCCCAAGCTTTGAACATCTCACGGAAGCACTGTTCAATCCATCATCCGAAAATGGAAAGAGTATGGCACAACTGCAAACCTACCAAGACATGGCCGTCCACCTAAACTGACAGGCCGGGGCACAGGAGAGCATTTGATCAGAGAAGGCAGCCAAGAGGCCCATGGTAACTCTGGAGGAACTGCAGAGATCCACAGCTCAGGTGGGAGAATCTGTCCACAGGACAACTATTAGTCGTGCACTCCACAAATCGAGGCCTTTATGGAAGAGTGGCAAGAAGAAAGCCATTGTTGAAAAAAAGCCATAAGAAGTCCCGTTTGCAGTTTGCCACAAGCTATGTGGGGGACACAGCAAACATGTGGAGGAAGGTGCTCTGGTCAGATGAGACCAAAATGGAAGTTTTTTGGCCTAAATGCAAACGCTATGTGTGGCGGAAACCTAACACTGCACATCACCCTGAACACACCATCCCCACTGTGAAACATGGTGGTGGCAGCATCATGCTGTGGGGATGCTTTTCTTCAGCAGGGACAGGGAAGCTGATCAGAGTTGATTGGAAGATGGATGGAGCCAAATACAGGGCAATCTTGGAAGAAAACCTGTTAAGAGTCTGCAAAAGACTTGAGACTCGGGGCGGAGGTTCACCTTCCAGCAGGACAACGACCCTAAACATACAGCCAGAGCTATAAATGGAATGGTTTAGATCAAAGCACATTCATGTGTTAGAATGGCCCAGTCAAAGTCCAGACCTAAATCCAATGAGAATCTCTGGCAAGACTTGAAAATTGCTGTTCACAGATGCTCTCCATCCAATCTGGCTGAGCTTGAGCTATTTTGCAAAGAAGAATGGGCAAAAATTTCAGTCTCTAGATGTGCAAAGCTGATAGAGACATACCCCAAAAGACTTGCAGCTGTAATTGCAGCGAAAGGTGGTTCTACAAAGTATTGACTCAGGGGGGCTGAATACTTTTGCACGCGACTCTTTTCAGTTTTTTATTTGGAAAAAGATTGAAAACCATGTATCATTTTCCTTCCACTTCACAATTATACACCACTTCTGTGTTGGTCTATCACATAAATCCAATAAAATACATTTATGTTTGTGGTTGTAACGTGACAAAATGTGGAAAAGTTCAAGGGGTATGAATACTTTTGCAAGCCACTGTATATCAACTACCTTCAGCTATGTGAATAACTTTCCCCTGGTTAGCAGAAACTGCTGTCCTCAGAAACAGTAGTTGTAAAGGTGTGGAGTCTGGAGTACCTGACCAGTCTAAACTCTGGCAGTTACAAATTTTATTCCAGATTATTAACCCCATCTTTCTTCTCATTGAGAGTGATGTATCTTTGGAATGCATTACCCCAGAGAGTTCATAAGTTCACAAGTCATGGGAGCAGAATTTGTCCATTCAGCCCATCGAGTCAACTCCTCCATTCAATCATCTTTCCCCTCTCAATCCCATTCTCCTCCTTTCTCCCCATAAATGTTTACACCCTTACTAATCAAGTACCTGTGAATATCTGTTATTGAAAATACCTAAAGACTTGGCCTCCACAACTGACTGCGGCAACAAATTCCACTGTGAAGCTCATTAAATGTAGTCAAAGTGGAGTCTAAGGGATCTGGCACAGAGAGGAGTTGAGGCCTGGGGCGAGATCAGCCATAGTGCAGACGTAAGGAACTGCAGATGCCGGTTTACAGAAATGGTACAAAGTGCTGGAGTAACTCAACAGATCATGCAACATTCCTGGAGAAGATGGATAGGTGACATTGCGGGTTGGGACCCTTCTTCAGGTATGATCATATTGAATTTCCGGCAGACTTGCGGGATAAGGAACCTACTGCTCCCGATATTTGCGTCCTTGTGTCTTCCTGCATTCACTTCCATCACGTTCATCTAACCTCACATTATTGTACTGTGTTAAACCTTGCATTCCATTGCACCTAGCCTTCACAATAACATTATCTTCATCCTCCCAGAGCACAGAAGGTCAAATGTGGCAGTATGGCAATCAGCTTAAACTACATTGGTTTTATAAACTCTCATCCATCTATGGTTCCAGCTGCCACCTTCAATATACTTCCATCAAACACTCTTAATCTTTTGAGGGTTAAGAAACTGATGTATATCAATGGGAAAGATGGTGAAGGGTGAATAGCCAGACCCAGATGGTAATAGACAGTTCTTCCTCATGCATTTGAGGCAGCAGAGGTTATGTAAAGGCCACCAGGCGCTGTAGCCAGTTCAATGTGCTGTTGTCGAGGGCCCGTGAGGTCTACCCCTCCTCCGTGGAGGACAGCACAGTCGAAAATGATGTGCTGCGCTGTTTGCTGGTCTGCTCCGCACACGCAGGCTGATGATGAACGCAGCTCCAGCGATACATGTTGGCATTGAACCGGCCGACCCCTGTACGGAGCCGGTTCAGGGCGACCCACTCTTTGCGGGGCAGGTCCGACGCCGGGTGGGGCTGTGGTGTTCGGTGCAACAGTGAATTGAGGAGGTTGCGAAGTCTGTTCACAGCTGGTTCTCCATGCTCCTAGTGTGTTGAAACCGGAGCCACAGTGTGTCGCTGTGTAAACGGGGAGTAGGGGCGAAGAGATGACAGGCGTTGAGGTCCCAGTTGCTGTGAGTCCTGGTGGTGCAGGGATGTTTTGGCTTACGATGGGGCCTTGCACACCAGCCTGTGGGTGAAGTACTCTCTGCGAAGCTTGGCGGGTACGATACCTGCGAGCACCGGCAGAAGATCCATCAGAGTAGGACGTAGGCAGCCGGTGATGATCCGCATGGTGTCGTTGAGGATGGAGTCTAATTGCTAGTATGAGCGTTGCGGCACCATGCTGGGGCGGCGTACTCAGCGACGCTGTACACGAGTGCAAGAGCACTGGTTCGAAGAGTAGATGTCCTGGCGCCCCATGACGATCCAGCCAGGCAACGCAGAAGGTTGTTCCGTGCCGAGACTTTAGCACGGAGAGCTTCAAGGTGTTGGCTTGTAGGTAAGTTGCCGATCTAGTTTCACCCCAAGGTATGTAGGAAATGGGTTATAGGATATGGGGTGACGCATTGAGGCTGACGGTTTAGCTGGCGTTGAGCTTCCTTGTTGTAATTGACAATTGATAATAGACAATAGGTGCAGGAGAGTAGGCCATTTGGCCCTTCGAGCCAGCATCGCCATTCACTGTGATCATGGCTGATCATCCACAATCAGTGCCCTGTTCCTGCCTTCTCTTCATATCCCTTGCCTCCGCTATCTTTAAGAGCTCTATCTAACTCTCTCTTGAAAACATCCAGAGAATAGGCCTCCCTCTACTGCCTTCGGAGGCAGAGAATTCCACAGATTCACAACTTTGGGTGAAAATGTTTTTTCCTCATCTCCATTCAAAATGGCCTACAGTTCAATATGCTTAAACTGTGGTCCATGGTTCTGGATTCCCCAACATCAGGAATATGTTTCCTACCTCTAGCGTGTCCAATCCCTTAATAATCTTATATGTTTTAAAAAGATCGCCTCTCATCCTTCTAAATTCATCCATCCAGTGTATACAAGCCCAGTTGCTCCATTCTTTCAACATATGACAGTCCCATCATCCCGGGAATTAACCTCGTGAACCTACGCTGCACTCCCTCAATAGCAAAAATGTCCTTCCTCAGAATTGGAGACCAAAACTGCGCACAAAACTCCAGGTGTGGTCACACCAGGGCCCTGTACAACTGCAGAAGGACCTCTGCTCCTATACTCAACTCCTCTTGTTATGAAGGCCAACATGCCATTTGCTTTCTTCACTGCCTGCTGTACCTGCATGCTTAATTTCAGTGACTGATGTACAAGGACACCCAGATCTCGTTGTACTTCCCCTTTTCCTAACTTGACACCATTCAGATAATAATCTGCCTTTCTGTTCTTGCCACCAAAGTGGATTACCTCACATTTATCCACACAAAACTGCATCTGCCATGCATCTGCCCACTCACCCAACCTGTCCAAGTCACCCTGCATCCTCATAGCATCCTCCTCACAGTTCACACTGCGACCCGCTTTGTGTCATCTGCAAATTTGCTAATGTTACTTTTAATCCCTTCATCTGAATCATTGATGTATATTGTAAATAGCTGTGGTCCCAGCACCCGAGCCTTGCGGTACCACACAAGTTACTGCCTGCCATTCTGAAAGGGACTCGTTAATCCCTGCTCTCTGTTTCTGTCTGCCACCAATTTTCTATCCATGTCAGTACCTTACACCCCAATACCATGTGCTCTAATTTTGCCCACTATTCTCCTATGTGGGACCTTATCAAAGGCTTTCTGAAAGTCCAGATACACTACATCCACTGGCTCTCCCTTGTCCATTTTCCTAGTTACATCCTCAATGAATTTGAGGTGGTGCAAGATGAAGATTAAGTTACCTGGGATCCAGTGCATGAAACTAATTTATCAACAATGACAGTGAGGTTGCTTAATACTAAAATGCCTGATTTTAGTGATGGCAGTTAAATGTGGAGTGAAGCCTTTCAAACAGAATAATAAAGGTGTGCAGTCAACTTGAATATCAGCAAACTGCCAAGGAGCAGAAGAGAAAGCTCAATTCTTTAAAACATGAAACAAATGACTACCCTTGACAAAATTCAAATTTGCACCTTTCTCACATCATCATAGAACGATTGTGAATGGATGATTGATGATCAGCATGGACACTTTGGGCCGAAGGGCCTGTTTCAAATACTGTATATTTCAATCAATCAATCAATTATCAATTTCTTACATAGAATATAGAAATGTATAGCTCAGGAACTGGCCCTTCGGCCCACTGAGCCCTTCGGTCTATGCTGAACATGATATCAAGATAAACCAATCTCTTCTGCCTTCATATTATCCATATCCCTCCATGTCTATGTGCCTCTCTTAAAGCCTATTAAATGTCACTATTATACCTACCTCCACCACCACCCCTGGCAACGCATTCCAAGCATTCACCACCCTCTGTTCAAACAGTTGCCCTGTGCAACTCCTTTAAACTCTGCCACTGTTGTCATAAAGCTATGCCCTCTTAGACATCTCCAACCTGGGTAAAAGGTTCTGAATGTCTACCCTATATATGCCTCTCATCATTTTGTAACACAACACTGATTAAAAATAAGTGCTGATATGATGAAGATAGAAAAAAGGATGAAACATCGCAGAACATAAGTAATAAAAACAAAGTCCCCCATTTGGCCCAACTTACCTATCACTTAGTTCATGGCTGATCTTTAACCTCAGCATTATTTCAATATCCCTCAATTCCCTTCATATCCATCAAACTCTTGTTTGAATATACTCAGGTATCAAGTCTCTACAGCCCTTGTGATCAGAAAGTTCAAAATATTACTACCGCTATGGAGAAATTTCAGCTCACCCTTGTCCTGAAATTACTTCTTTATTTTGAAATTGTGACAACTGGTTCTTGACCCTCACCAGAGAAAACATTCATTTAAATTTTGTTTTCTTCAGTGAGATCACCTCTCGTATTTCTCATTCCAAGCGAATGTAGGTCCAGTCTTTTAATCTCCCCATGCAGAATAAGTAATCAATCAAGGGGGGGGGGGGGGGGGGGGGGAGGGGGGGGGGGGGGGGGGGGGTGATTGTCACACTCCCTTTATCACAACACTAGTCTTCCATTACTAGGAAGAGCAGACCTGTACACAGTATTCCAGATGAGGTCTTACCAAGGCTCTATATAGTCATAGACATACAGCACAAAATAGGTTGTTTGGCCCAACTCATCCATATCAACCAATATACCCCATCTACACTAGATGCCCCATTTGCCTGCAGTTCGCCCATATCCCTCTAATCCTTTTTTCCTACGTCTGTACATGTCCAAGTGTCTTTTAAATGCTGTTATAGTATCTGCATTACCTACCTAGAATTTAGAACACGCTAGAAATTTAGAAGATTGAGGGGGGATCTTATAGAAACTTACAAAATTCTTAAGGGGTTGGACAGGCTAGATGCAGGAAGATTATTCCCGATGTTGGGGGAAGTCCAGAACTAGGGGTCACAGTTTAAGGATAAGACGGAAGTCTTTTAGGACCGAGATGAGAAAATCATTTTTTACACAGAGAGTGGTGAATCTGTGGAATTCTCTGCCACAGAAGGTAGTTGAGGCCAGTTCATTGGCTATATTTAAGAGGGAGTTAGATGTGGCCCTTGTGGCTAAAGGGATCAGGGGGTATGGAGAGAAGGCAGGGATGGGATACTGAGTTGGATGATCAGCCATGATCATATCGAATGGCGGTGCAGGCTCGAAGGGCCCGAATGACCTACTCCTGCACCTATTTTCTATGTTTCTATGTTTCTTCCTCCTCTGACAGCTTGTTTCATATATCTGAGTGAAAAATGTATCCTTCAGATTTGTATTAAATCTTGTCCCTCTCACCTTAAACCTATGCCATCTGGTTTTTGATTTCCCTACCCTGGGTAAAAAACTATGTGTGTTTCCCCCTATTTATTCCTCTCATGATTTTAAAGATCTCTATAGGCACACCCCTCAACCTCTTGAGCACCAAGGAATAAAGTCCTTACCTGCCCAACCTCTTCCAATAGTGATAACAATAGAACTGTGGAGGAGATTTTAGAAGCGTTGACATGAAGACTGGGGAAGAGACCGTGTAGAAGAGTTCGTCAGGGAGAATATTGGAAGTGACAGGAAGAAAATTCCTTCAGATTGAAGAAGGGTCTCGACCTGAAACGTCACCCATTCCTTCTCTCCATAGCTCCTGCCTGTCTTGCCCTTTATATGGTTCGATGCTCTTACTTCGAACCATATAAAGAGTATCGAACCATATGTTCGATACTCTCTCTCAATGTCAGCAAAACTAAAGAGATGATCGTGGCCTACAGGAGACAGCAGGGGAGTGGACACCGTCCCTATCTACATCGGTGATGCTGAGGTTGAAAAGGTCAGCAGCTTCAAGTTCCTCGGTGTGCACATCACTGAGGCTCTCTCTTGGACACTGCACACGGACACAATAACTAAGAAAGCCCGCCAGCGGCTCTTTTTCCTGAGAAGACTGAGGAAGTTTGGCATGAACGCCAGCATCCTCACAAACTTCTACAGTTGCACCATCGAGAGTCTGCTGACGGGCTGCATCACAGTCTGGTACGGGAACTGTTCTGCCCACAGCCGCAAATCACTACAGAGATTGGTGAAGGCGGCACAGCACATCATTAGCAACTGTCTCCTGGCAATTCAGGACATTTTCCACCGGCGGTGCCCTGCGGAAGGCACACAGCATCATCAAGGACCACAGCCACCCAGCACGTAGACTGTTCTCCTTGTTGCCGTCAGGCAGACGATATAGGAGCATGGCTGCACGCACTGCCAGACTTAAGAACAGTTTTTATCATCATGCCATCAGGCTTCTCATAAACACATCATATATGTTGATTATTTTATTTATTATTGTCTTTTACCGACCAATGTCACTTTTATCTGATCTTTTTTTTACCTTAATTTTATCCTTGTAATATCATTGCTGAGGTGACCCGTTGTCTTGTCAAACACATTTCATTGTACCGTTGACCCTGTGTTAACCTACATATGACAAATAAAACTGAACTGAACTTACTTTTATAAAATAGTAATTTCTCATACTCACCATTTGTGGCACTGAACTACAGGTAATATATTAAAAGGTCAACGTCAATTTATGTGGACAACATTCACCTAATGTTGCTGGGCATTAGTTGCAGGTTGTTAGTTGTTGGTTATAAAATAGATACTGTATCTAATCTGCAATCTGAAACAGAAATTTCAGCAGGTAGAGGCCTTTAGATACCTGGGCACAGAGATTGACACCCGCCTGTCCTTCTCCCAGCTCACAGACTCTGTGTACAAGAAGGCACAGCAACGCCTGTTCCTGCTGAGGAAACTCAGGAGCTTTGATGTCAGACAGGACATTTTAACAGCTGTCTATAAATCACTTATAGAATCTGTACTCACCTTTAACATCACATCCTGGTTCACCCTCACCTCTGTCAAAGACAAATCAAAGCTTTCCCGGATCATCAATCAAGTAAGCAAAATAACTGGCAAAACTCAAAATCAATTATCAGTACTCCACACCCAGGCAGTTAAAAGGAAAGCCAACCTCATTACACAGGATCCCACCCACCCCCTGCACAAGTCCTTCCAACTTCTGCCATCAGGCCGCCGATATAAAGTCCCCCTATCTAAGAAAAACATCCACAAAAACTCATTCATACCCATTGCCATAAACAGCTTAAATAAAAAATGAACAATGGACAAATTAACCCTGACGCACTGTCACTTTACACGTATCCACAACTTTCATCTTGTCTATTTTTACAGCTTTTAATCTTTATACTTGCTTTTAAGATCTATACACACGGTGTGTGCTCGCAGAAATCTGTGTTGTATGACTGCTTATCAGTACATTGTCCTGTTTGTCTGTTGATCGTGAAGCAAGAGGTCTATGTTACGACATACATTAAGGTTTTGAATATGAATTGTTGAATATGATGGTTGAGGGTTGAGGTTTCAATTTTGTTTAGCCTGATTAAGCAAGGATTAAATTGCTTACATAGGGCATATATATATATAGCAATCACACAAAAGATTGACACAAAATGTTGGAGTAACTCAGCGGGACAGTCAGCATCTCTGGAGGGAAGGAATGGGTGACATTTCAGGTTGAGACCCTTCTTCAGACTACAGACTTATTGACCCTTCTTCTAGCAATCACACACCCATTTCTTAATAGAAAGTTATCTATACCAGCGCTCTTTCTTAAATTCGACTCTCAAATACTGTGAAACAATATCATTCCAAAAACAAACATCAGATTTATCAAGTATTTTTACAGAAAATATGCAACGATGTGCTGAAACCTGTACCTCAGGATCCAGCATTCAATCATCCAGGCATTACAGCACGCTGCAATGTAAAATGCGAGCTGTTTCTCACTGCCATTCGAAAAGTGCCAAATTCCTATCTAAAATGTCCTCTTAAACTTGGTGTTCTAATACCCCATTCTTAAGTCATTTTTGGAAGTGTCTTTCCAGATAGACTAATATTTGTTTCTGGACATAAAATTGACTGTTATTTATGCAATAGACTATTCAAATAGTAAGTAAAATTATGCATATCTGGCTAATTCCTTTCAGTCACATGTTATTTCTGCAAAGATTAATTGTAACCTAATGCAGCTGCTTGCATAATATGCATATTTCTGAGCACTGACCAGCTTGCATTATTAATATTAACTTTAGATTTAGAGAAGAGAAAATTCACAATATTTTCCTACTCAATATACAGCTACCTTGATTTCAGCTATGACTTCTGTATGCATCAGTGTACATCTGAGAAATGGAAGAGGTATTACAAATCATTCATAATGCCCAGTGATATCACATTGATTCATTCAGTAAGCAATGGTATAAAAGAGCAATGTTAAAAATAATGTCAGCCAAATAATTTAATTGAGCAAATTAAAGCTAGGATTGTGAATTCCTGTAGTTTTATCAGTCATTTAATCCTTCTTAATCCTTCCTTCAATGGTGCATGTAAGTACATTTCTTGCAGGTATTTGACACATATTTTATTTTCGTAAAACAGTAGTAAATCACACTGAGGAATGGAATACTTCATTGTCACATGTGACAAGGCAGAGTGAAATTATTTGCTGCATACCCAGGGTACGCAAATAGTCGCCACTTACGGCGCTTACAAAGTTATATTCTCCGGCTCCTCCTTTGTTCTCCCCCCCCCCACGCAGCAGTTCCCCCACGCCGGGTCCTCCTTTGTTCTCCCCCCCCCACGGTGGTTATGTGTTCCCCATCAATTGTATGTTGATTCTCCCACCTATTTAAAATAGCTTTAGTCCTTAAAAAACTTTAAAGTTGAAAAATATTCCTTTTACATCCTTTTACTCTCTTCCTCCTCCTCCTCAACCTCAGGTCTTGAATTCTCACTAACTTTGTGGCCATTCATCTTTGAATTCAAACTGTATGTCTTTTAACATAAACCATTTTTTTAACAAATAGATTCATTAGAATTTTATTTTATGGTGTATTTTTGTTTTGTTTTTTCTTTTATTTCCATCCTGTGATGAAAATTAAGCCTATCAGCTGATCTCACTGGCATTTTGCCCACAGATGCTGATAATATTGATAAAATAAGTGCATGCAAGGTAGAGTTCAAGTGCCAATGTTGAATAGTCTGTGAAAGAAGTCAGAGGCTTACACAAGGCTTGTTTTGACTGATGGGCTAAGGTGGCTATTGTGCCCAATAACAGGCTCCAAAACAGATAAACAGTGCAATCAAAAGAACTTCATTTATTGGAGAAATGAGAAACTGCAAATGCTGGTTTGCAAAAGAAGACACGGAGTACTGGAGGAGCTCAGCGGTCAGACTACATCTCAGGAGAACATGGATAGATGGCATTTTGAGTCAGGATCCGTTTCTGAAGAGTACAGTAAAGTAGGATCCCAACCTAAAACATCACCTATCCATGTTGTCCTAAGATGCTACCTGACCTCTGAGCTATTCCAGCACTTTGCATTGAGATTATTTTTTTGTTCTGTGAGATACTGGTGAAATCCTACATGGAACACTGCATGTCACCCAAGAAGATCATAAGAAACAGGAAGAAGAGTGGTCAACATAGCTACTCGTGTCAGCTCCGTCCTCATAGTCCAAAAATCTATCTCTTCGATGGATACATTCAATGACTCCAAAATCCTCTGGGTCTGGGATGCTGAATCCAGAAGAATGATTTTTCCCTCATGTGTGCCCTTAATAAGCAGCTTCTTATTCTAAAACCTCACCTCCAAATTTCATTCACTCTCCAAAGAGGAAACAGTCCCTCTGTATTCACCTGTTAACCCTGTAGGAATCTTATATCAGTGCAAATTTCACCTCTTGTTCTTCTAGCTTCCAATGTGTATAGGCCCTACCTCCTTAATTGTTACTCATAATTCAGACCCTTCTTCTTGGGAATACATTTCACTAAACTATCTCATATGCAAGTGCATTCATCCTTAATTAAGGATACAAAAACTATGTACAATACTCCAAATGTAGTATCATCGGTGCCCTGTGCCATTGTGGAATGACTTACCTACTCTTACACTCCATCTTCCTTATGATGATGGCAAATATTCTATTGGACTTCCAAACTACTTGCCTCATCAACATGCCAACTTTCTGTGTTTCCTGTCTGAGGACAACCAAACTTTCTGCAAAGTAGCTGGGAAATTATAGAAGTGTAGGGATTTACCTGATGGCATTCTCTGTCGTATGACTCTATGACTCTGTGACTAAATTAGTAGCATTATGCAACCTGCGTTCAGTTTATTGTCACGTGTATTCGAGACACAGTAAAAACCTTTTGCCGCATGCTAACCAGTCAGCGGAAAGGAACATGATTACAATCGAGCCATCCACAATATACCGATACATTATAAAGAGAATAATGTGAATAACGTTTAATACAAGATAAACAAGATTAGAGATAATACGAGATTAGGGCGGCACGGAGTTGCTGCCTTACAGCGCTTGCAGTAACGGGGCTGTCTGTACAGAGTTTGGACGTTCTCCCTGGGACTGCGTGGGATTTTCTCCGATATCTTCGGTTTCCTCCCACACTCCAAAGACGTACGGGTTTGTAGGTTAATTGGCTTGGTATAAATGTAAAATTGTCCCTAGTGTGTGTAGGATTGTGTTAATGTGCGGGGATCGCTGGTTGGTGCGGACTCAGTGGGATGAAGTAGCAATGTTACAAAATTTTGAGATTTAAAAAATAAAGTCTGCAATTTATCCCATCAGATAAAGCATAAAAAGAAGTTTAATTTGACACTTAATTCACTTTCATATCTTCAGTATTAAAAAAGTTATGGCCATTATCATACTCAGAAATTAGCATCTAGTTCCCTATTGCTTTTCCATTGACTTAACACAAAAGCTGTGATCGAGGACAGTTAAAAGCCCATAACTTTCTTAAAAATTATGGTAACTGAAAGAAAATTTCAGTTATTATAGATTGAAGCATTCTGAAACAAATATGAAACAATCTTACTTCGAAGACATGAAAGTAAAGCATATAATTAGTTAGTTACCTAATTGTAGCTAATTACAAAATTCAATTACTAGATCTAAACATCTATCAATTTCTTAAGAATAGATTAACATTTTTAAATAGCCTAAGTGTCCAAATAACATTCACACAATAATTCACAATATAACATAATTTTTAAATCTAATTTTCATGAATTTACAGGCCAAATGGAAGGAATTGAATGTTTAATACCTGTAAATTAATGGGCATTTAATTCATCTTGCGAGTGAGGATTACTGGAACGCGATCTTTTGGAACGTTCATTTGCGGTGAATTTAACCCCGTATTGGCATGAAAAATACTGCCGTTAATTCGGGGAATAAAATCACCGTGTCGCATGACAAAATGTGAATTAAAGGCTTCTTAAGAAGCACTTTTATACATTTAAAGAAAGCACTTTCGTTTACCTGTCCATTGTGTGAAATCCGTCCCCGTTATTGGCGTTGACGCTTCAGGAGCTGCTTTTAAAATGACTGTAGCGCTGACATTGACGATTTAAGTAAAAAAAAAAATTCACAAAACGCCAGTAGGAACGATTTTGTCAGCGAAGGTTTGTACTCCAACAAAATATTTCCAGGACAAGGGAGGAGAAACCGCGTTTTAACCCCGCCCCCCCCTTAAAGGCGCCAAAATCGCGCACACGGCCAGTGGCAGAATTACAGCGCGACTGAAGGTAAGTTTTGTAACATACCTAGATGAAGGGCCTGTTTCTGCTGTATCTCTAAACTAAACTAAAATAAAGCCAGTAAAGTCCGATCAAAGATAGTCCGAAGGTTTCCTACGAGGTAGATAGTAGTTCAGGACTCACTGTTTAAATAATATTTTGCTTTCCTAATCCCCCATATTGTACCCTATCTGTCAAATTCCTTCCCCTGTACTTAACCTATCCAATACACCTTTGCCAACTCTATGATTTCTTAACAATATTCTCACCTATCTTTGCATTATTGGCAAAGGAGGTGTCATTAATCTCAAAGGAAGGACAGAAGACATATATCTAATGACTCTAGATATATTAAGAATTTAAATTAAAATGAAGGAAGCATTTATTTTCTTCAGAAAATACATTTTAAGATTACCCAGCTGATGCATTAAAGATTATATATAATCAATTGCAAAAGTGATCCAGGCATACGGTTCATTAAGAGAGTAATTTCAATTACCAGGGGACATATTTGGATACCAAGAGTAAGAAAAGATTTCATGCAGAGTTTTATTTTATTTCACAGATTTCAGCCAAATAACACATTGAAGTGAATGTCATAACCGTTGGTTTAATAAACAATTTTTTTTGATGCAGAAAGGGTTGGCGAAAAGTCAGGTTGAAGCTTTTTTATGAGTAGAAAGGCTAATATCCATTTACAATCTTTTTGATTGATTGAAAGATCAAGTCATTTTGAGTTGACCAATTTAGATTAACTTTTAAAAAAGTAAATTAAAATGAATTAAATATTTTCTCAATTGCCTTTATCTACGTTTCTTTAATGCATTTTCCTATTGTTATAAAGTTGTCCACAATAAAACACAATTTGTTAAAAAAACATGGGAGTTTTGTTTTTCTTTCGTTATGTTCTTTACAATTTCAATTTTTCTTTGCCTCATAGCCCTTGTAGAAATATACTCCTGCACTTGAGTGCCTCAAATGTCTCCATCCTTCATCAATTTATGTATTCAAATGTGTAGCCCTAAAGAAAACACATTCGTTTTCTGAATAAGTTCAGCTCCAGCAATTCTCGAGAAGGTCAGCACCACCCAGAACAAAATAGGCAACATAATTCGTACCCCAGCTCACTCCAAATGCACCTTCCAGACCTATACAACAAAACAGGTTGACTGCTTCAGGCACATGGGAACATCCCACCAGCAGGATCCCAAGTGTCACATCATACAGACTTAAAAAAAAATCTTAGCTAAGAGCACTACAGGAGCTTTAATCAGAAGGTCTTCTGTAGTTAAAGAAGGCATCCCATCTCCGTCTCCTCAAAGGCACAACAAATACTGGCCTTGCCAGTGAAGCCTATATTGCAAAGATAGATAGATAGATAGATAGATAGATAGATAGCTAGATAGCTAGATAGATAGATAGATAGATAGATAGATAGATAGATAGATAGATAGATAGATAGATAGATAGATAGATAGATAGATGGATAGATAGATAGATAGATAGATAGATAGATAGATAGATAGATAGATAGATAGATAGATAGATAGATAGATAGATAGATAGATAGATAGATGGATAGATGGATAGATGGATAGATGGATAGATGGATAGACGGATAGACGGATAGACGGATAGACGGATAGATGGATAGATGGATAGACGGATAGATATCTATCTATCTATTAAGGGACAGAAGTTTAGGGGTAACATGAGGGGGAACTTCTTTACTCAGAGAGTGGTGGCTGTGTGGAATGAGCTTCCAGTGAAGGTGGTGGAGGCAGGTTCGTTTTTATCAATTAAAAATAAATTGGATAGTTATATGGACGGGAAAGGAATGGAGGGTTATGGTCTGAGCGCAGGTATATGGGACTAGGGGAGAATACGTGTTCGGCACAGACTAGAAGGGTCGAGATGGCCTGTTTCCGTGCTGTAATTGTTATATGGTTATATGGTGATAGATAGATAGATAGATAGATAGATAGATAGATAGATAGATAGATAGATAGATAGATAGATAGATAGATAGATAGATAGATAGATAAATAAATAAATAAATAAATAAATAAATAAATAAATAAATAAATAAATAAATAAATAAATAGATAAATAAATAAATAAATAAATAAATAAATAAATAGATAAATAAATAAATAAATAAATAAATAGATGGATGGATGGATGGATGGATGAATGAATGAATGAATGAATGAATGAATGAATGAATAAATAAATAAATAAATACATAAATTGATTGATGAATAAATGAATAAATCAGTAAATAAATTAATAAATAGACAGACAATACATGAATAAATAAATAAATTGATAGATAAATACATAGATAAATAAATGCACGAATAAATAAATGGATAGGTGGATAAATGAATGAATGAATTAATTAATGCATGAATGAATTAATGAATGAATGAATGAATGAATGAATGAATGACATAAATAAATAAATAGATGCATAGATAAAGATGCTATTCATGTTAATTGACTCGTCCAGTGACTGCTGTGAAAGGACATCTGACAACATGGGAAAGTCCATGTGACAGCTTGGAGAGACAGCTGACAGGAGGGAACAGACCCCACTGGGGCCGTCATGGGCTAGCTACCCATGACAGCAGTCCCCAACGCTGTTTCAGCTAGTTGGAGACACCCGCTAAATGCTACTAAAAGTAAAATAAAGAGAATACCCCTAGAGCCTGCGAGAGCGGGGGCGGAAGATGGCTCACCGATTGATAATACGGTTACAGACCCAGGAACGGAAACGACTACTGACAAGGAGAGCATGGCACATGAGACATCCACAACAGCTGCGGGACACAAACTTCAGGTGTGCATCTGTGATTGGGAGAAATTAACATCAGTGAAGGGATTGAAGATCCACCAAGGGAAGAAAAAGTGCTTGAGAGAGCAGAAACATGGGCCTCGCATTGACCAGTACTTCTTACGAAGCAACCAGTCAAATCAGTCGAGTGAAGCACAGCGACGGGACACAAACCAAAGTTCGCAGAGCATCAGCACCCATGTCACTGAAGAGGGTGATACAAGCACAGAAATGCCGGTGGAGGAGCCCACGCAACAACTACAAAGACCTCCATTGGAGGGAAAGATCAAAGGGCACAAACCTGAAGTGAAATGGCCCAAGGCTGTTGAAAAGAAAGAGTGGGAGACGGTCAACAGTGACCTTATACATATCTTGGAGCAACAAGCGGGCACAGCAGTGGAAAAGCTTGAAAGGATGGGCAACACAATCTACAGCTATGGAGAAGAACGGTTTGGGGTGAGTAAAGGGAGAGGTGGAAAGAAATGACCAACACCAATCAAGTCCAGGAGGCAGCAGGAGATCGAGAGGCTAATCAGAGAGAGGAGACAGTTGAAAAAGCAATGGAAAAAAGCAACTGACGCAGAGAGAGAAGGTCTCATTCTACTCCAAGAGGACATCAAGAACCGATTGGCAACCTTGCGAAAAGCAGAGAACTTGAGGAAACTTCGCAAGAAGAAAGAACACACAAGAACACGGTTCTATAAAAACCCTTTCAAGTTCATCAAAGACCTCTTCGCAAAGGAAAAAAGTGGAACTTTGAAAACATTAAAACAGGAATTGGAGGAACACCTGGAAAAGGCCCACAAAGACACGAAAAGGCATGAGCAGTTGGTCATCCCACATGACATCCCGCCTATTCAACCACCTGAATTCAACATGGACACCAGCCCTCCGAGATGGAAAGAGGTGGAGAACACGGTCCGGCGAGCAAGAGCAGCATCAGCTCCGGGGCCAAACGGAGTACCATACAAGCTCTATAAGAACGCACCGGATGTGTTATGCTTTCTAAGGAAGCTCATGAGGGTGGTGTGGAAGAAGCAAACAATACCTAAGGCGTGGCGAAGGGCCGGCGGCGTGCTAATACCTAAACAAAAGGATTCGTCAGACATCAGCCAATTCCGGCCAATATGTCTCCTCAACGTCGAGGGAAAAATCTTTTTTAGCATTGTATCACAAAGGCTGTCCACCTATCTGGTAACAAACAAGTACATTGATACATCTGTACAGAAAGCAGGAATTCCAGGATTTTCGGGCTGCTTGGAGCATACAAGCATGATCTGGCACCAGATCCAAGCAGCTAAGAAGGACAAGAGAGACCTACATGTGATCTTCCTCGATCTGGCCAATGCATTTGGTTCAGTTCCCCATGAACTCCTTTGGGAATCTTTTGCCTTTTTCCATGTACCAGAGCTCATCACCACACTGGTCAAGAAATATTACCAAGACCTGCAGCTGTGCTTCACAACAGCTGACTTCAGTACAACATGGCAGCGCTTGGAAGTAGGCATCATGGCAGGTTGCACAGTCTCACCCTTGGCCTTTACAATGGCCATGGAAGTCATCATCAGGGCCTCAAAATGGGTGGTGGGCGGTGAACGAATCAGGGCTGGGCTCCGTCTGCCACCCATCAGGGCATACATGGACGACATGACAACACTAACCACTACTGCAGCATGCACCAAGCGGCTACTTGGAAAGCTGCAGGAGAACATCAAGTGGGCCCGAATGAAAATCAAACCAAGTAAATCTCGAAGCATCTCCATAGTCAAGGGGGTGCTTAGAGACACAAGGTTCTGTATCGGTGACGACCCAATACCAACAGTGTCTGAGCAGCCAGTTAAAAGCCTGGGAAGATGGTATAACGCAAGTCTCAAGGACAAAGAGCAGGTGCAACAACTAAGGCAAGAAATTGTCAATGGACTGGAGAACATCAATCAGACCCTACTGCCTGGGAAACTGAAGCTCTGGTGCCTACAGTTTGGACTCCTTCCTCGGACAATGTGGCCACTGACCATTTATGAAGCCCCAATAACAACTGTGGAGAAGATGGAGCACACCATAACTTCATACGTGAAGAAATGGCTCGGTGTCCCACGATGTCTAACTAACATCGGCCTCTATGGCAAAGAGGTCCAGGAAGTACCTCTCACTAGTCTAACAGAGGAATATAAGTGTTCTAAAGTAAGACTCCAGATGACACTGAGGGACTCTAGAGACAAGATCATCAGTGCTGTTGCGCCGCCCCTAGCAACTGGCCGGAAGTGGACACCATCTGATGCAGTACAGCAAGCTTCATCAGCCCTGAGGCACAAACACATAGTGGGGCAAGTCCAGCAGGGAAGAGGAGGCTTTGGCCTTACGACAAGTAAACCAACTTGGCGAAAGGCCACAACATCAGAGCGGAGGACGTTGGTGGTTGAGGAGGTGCGGCGACAGGAGGAGGCCGCAAGAAGTGCAAAGGCGGTCTCTCTTGCCAAACAGGGGCAATGGATGCAGTGGGAAGGTGTGGAGCGGAGGAAGATCAGCTGGAAAGAACTATGGGAAATGGAAGCAAGCAAGATCAGCTTCATCATCAGAGCGACATATGACGTGCTTCCATCACCAAAGAACCTCCATCAGTGGTACGGCGAGGATCCAACCTGTGCCATCTGCCCAACTCCAGCGACCCTCAAACACATCATGGTAGGCTGCAAGACCAGCCTCACGCAAGGGAGATACACGTGGCGGCATAATCAGGTACTAAAAAGCCTGGCATCAGCCCTTGAGAACAGGCGGTGTGCGACCAACTCCTTGCCTCCGAGAGCAAGCAACCCCCCTCCCCTAAGGGTAATAACCTTTGTCCGAGAAGGACAGAAAACTTCTAAACTTCCTTCCACCAGATCAGAAGAAGGAAGCCAATGCAGGGCCCGTGACTGGGGGATGCTGGCGGACATCGGCCGACAACTAATTTTTCCACCTGAAATTGCTTCCACCACCCTCAGGCCAGACTTGGTGTTCTGGTCCCCTTCACAGAAGACTGCTTACATCATAGAGCTCACAGTTCCATGGGAGAACTCTGTTGAGGAGGCCTATGAGCGTAAGAAGCTGCGCTACGCAGAGCTTGCAGCAGAGGCAACGCAGCGTGGCTGGAACACCAAAGTCTATCCAGTTGAAGTGGGATGCAGAGGATTTGTTGCGTCATCTACCATCAGACTGCTGAAGGAGCTTGGAATCCACGGTCAAGCTCTGCGGAAGACCATAAGATCACTCTCAGAGGCGGCTGAAAGAAGCAGCCGGTGGATTTGGCTCAAGCGGAAAGACCCATGCTGGGCCCCAAGTATGTCGGGGTGAATCTTTGGGACGGTTTGACACGGGACATGCGCTGAGGGTTGATCATCCTGCAGCGGGCCGCCCTTGTGGAGGGTGTATAGTGTTAAAAGGCCGAAACACCCAGTGATGCAAGGGTACACTACTGATGATGTGTCCTGTGCCCAACTGTCCTGAAGTTTACCCCCCCCCCCCGATGTTGAGCGTCTACCACTCTCAACAATCAACGAATGTCGTGAAATGCTCCCCACCTATTGGCACAAGGGACTTCTTAACATCTTGTCCTGTGTATTTGATTCTCAATTGCAAAAGTGATCCAGGCATACGGTTCATTAAGAGAGTAATTTCAATTACCAGGGGACATATTTGGATACCAAGAGTAAGAAAAGATTTCATGCAGAGTTTTATTTTATTTCACAGATTTCAGCCAAATAACAAATTGAAGTGAATGTCATAACCGTTGGTTTAATAAACAATTTTTTTTGATGCAGAAAGGGTTGGCGAAAAGCCAGGTTGAAGCTTTTTTATGAGTAGAAAGGCTAACATCCATTTACAATCTTTTTGATTCATTGAAAGATCAAGTCATTTTGAGTTGACCAATTTAGATTAACTTTAAAAAAAGTAAATTAAAATGAATTAAATATTTTCTCAATTGCCTTTATCTACGTTTCTTTAATGCATTTTCCTATTGTTATAAAGTTGTCCACAATAAAACACAATTTGTTAAAAAAACATGGGAGTTTTGTTTTTCTTTCGTTATGTTCTTTACAATTTCAATTTTTCTTTGCCTCATAGCCCTTGTAGAAATATACTCCTGCACTTGAGTGCCTCAAATGTCTCCATCCTTCATCAATTTATGTATTCAAATGTGTAGCCCTAAAGAAAACACATTCGTTTTCTGAATAAGTTCAGCTCCAGCAATTCTCGAGAAGGTCAGCACCACCCAGAACAAAATAGGCAACATAATTCGTACCCCAGCTCACTCCAAATGCACCTTCCAGACCTATACAACAAAACAGGTTGACTGCTTCAGGCACATGGGAACATCCCACCAGCAGGATCCCAAGTGTCACATCATACAGACTTAAAAAAAAATCTTAGCTAAGAGCACTACAGGAGCTTTAATCAGAAGGTCTTCTGTAGTTAAAGAAGGCATCCCATCTCCGTCTCCTCAAAGGCACAACAAATACTGGCCTTGCCAGTGAAGCCTATATTGCAAAGATAGATAGATAGATAGATAGATAGATAGATAGATAGATAGATAGATAGATAGATAGATAGATAGATAGATAGATAGATAGATAGATAGATAGATAGATAGATAGATAGATAGATAGATAGATAGATAGATAGATAGATAGATAGATAGATAGATAGATAGATAGATAGATAGATAGATAGATAGATAGATAGATAGATAGATAGATATCTATTAAGGGACAGAAGTTTAGGGGTAACATGAGGGGGAACTTCTTTACTCAGAGAGTGGTGGCTGTGTGGAATGAGCTTCCAGTGAAGGTGGTGGAGGCAGGTTCGTTTTTATCATTTAAAAATAAATTGGATAGGTATATGGACGGGAAAGGAATGGAGGGTTATGGTCTGAGCGCAGGTATATGGGACTAGGGGAGAATACGTGTTCGGCACGGACTAGAAGGGTCGAGATGGCCTGTTTCCATGCTGTAATTGTTATATGGTTATATGGTGATAGATAGATAGATAGATAGATAGATAGATAGATAGATAGATAGATAGATAGATAGATAGATAGATAGATAGATAGATAGATAGATAGATAGATAGATAGATAGATAGATAGATAGATAGATAAATAAATAAATTGATTGATGAATAAATGAATAAATCAATAAATAAATTAATAAATAGACAGACAATACATGAATAAATAAATAAATTGATAGATAAATACATAGATAAATAAATGCATGAATAAATAAATGGATAGGTGGATAAATGAATGAATGAATTAATTAATGCATGAATGAATTAATGAATGAATGAATGAATGAATGAATGAATGAATGAATGAATGAATGACATAAATAAATAAATAGATGCATAAATAAAGATGCTATTCATGTTAATTGTCCTATGCGATTGGGGGAAAAAATTAAGAAGCAATAGAGCCACTGTTGGGCTTTCCACCAGAAGGTTGGTGGAAGTAAGCACAAATAGCTGAACCACCGGACCTGTGTTTCCCCACATGCCAGTGTACAGCTGAGCTCCGTTGGTTACTCATGGCCTTTGCCTCCGTGGATAGACTCCACTACCAGCAGTCTGTGCATTCAACAATTTAGACAGAATATTGAATGACAGGAGGCTTCTAGCCTACTGTGCCATTGGGAAGAAGCAGAATCTTTGACTCCCTCTGGGATTGAGGGTAAGGAATTGGGGGCGCGGATAGGTGGTGGGATGGACTTTGGATGGTAGGATGTGGAATCTTCCAAACAACTTTTAAGAAAGAAGAAGAATGGTAAATTTAGCAGTTTGTCTCCAACTTCTCAATTGTCAAAAATAGACACAAAATGCTGGAGTAACACAGAGGGTCAGGCAGCATCTGTGGAGAAAATGGATAGGTGATGTTTCGGTCAGGACACTTCTTCAAACTGATTGTAGGGAGGGGGTTGGGAGGGGGGAGGGGGGAGGGGAGAGGGGGGAGGGGGGAGGGGCAGTCTGTTCATTTTGCAGTTCCCTGCTTGCGAACACAAGAACAATTTAATAATACAGCAAGACTGTTGAAAATTAATATTTTATTTCATTGGGCTTTATCAAAAGTGCGGCGGCGCAGGATTACAGCAGCGGCCCCTACAGCCTGTCTTTCTTTTTTTATTTTTTGTTTTTGTCTATTTAAATGTAGTTATTTGTGTGTTTTTTTGTACTGTTTTAACTGTGTATATGTGGGGGGCGGGGGGGGGGTTGAGGGGGAAACTTTAAAAATATCTTCCCTGCACGGGAGACCCGACTTTTTCCCTGTCTGGTCTCCGTTGTCGTTGGGGCCTAGCTCCGTGGAGCGGCCTCCGACCGGGACGACCTGGGGGCTCCAGTAGCGGAGCCTGCGGAGCTGCGGACTCACCATCGTGGGGCTGGCCGGCCTCGGAGTGTGGGGAGCTGTGGTGGCTCGTTGCTGCGGCCCGACTCCGGAGCTCCAGCTGCAGCTGCAGACCAGTGGACTGTGATATCGGGAGCTCGCAGGTCCGGGTCCGGAGCTCCTGCCATGCAACTTCTCCAGCCCGAGTGGCGGGGTTGGAACGATCCGGAGCGGGGCCGTACATCGCCCGGCATGGCTTTAACGGCTGCGGGACATTCCAACGCCCGCCGGGGGCTCAAACTTGTGACTTCTGGGCCTGGAGCGGGGCCGTACATCGCCCGGCACGGCCTAAAATGGCCGTGGGACTTAACATTGGCCGCCTGGGGCTTCAACATCGGGAGAAAAATGGTGCAGGGGATAGAAAAGACTTTGCCTTCCATCACAGTGAGGAGGAGATTCACTGTGATGGATGTTTTTCTGTAAATTGAATTGTTTGTGTGTCCTGTATGAATTGTTTTGTTTGTATGGCTGTGGAAACGGAGTTTCGTTTGAGCCTGCTCTGAGGTTCAAATGACAAGTAATAAAATCTAATCTAATCTAAAATAAAAAATGCTGTGGGTGGAGATATAATAGTATATTTCCAGCAACTGCAGAGTTCCACCATTTGTCATGCTCCCTCTCCCTTGTCAATTTTAATCTCCTGTTTACCTCTCTTCCTTGTGATTGATAAACATTCACCACCTTTTTTCACGTGGCATCACTACAATTGCATTAATTGTCTCTCATGGTCGCCACCCTCACAGATATTTCCTTTGGTCCCTCCATCACTCCTTTCTCCTCCTGAAATTAAAACATAACAATATTCTAATATTTTTAAAATGTTGAAGGAACTGCAGATGCTGGAAAATCGAAGGTAGACAAAGATGCTGGAGAAACTCAGTGAGTGAGGCAGCATCTATGGAGCGAAGGGAATAGGCAACGTTTCGGGTCGAGGCCCTTCTTCAGACTCTATTCTAATATTTAGAATATTTAGAATTGAATACTTAGAATAGAATACTTAAAATATTTAGAATACAAATATTCTAATATTTAGTATTTCTGATGAAATATCATTGACCTGAAACATCATCTCCCTTTTTCCACTTCATGGATTCTGCCTGACCTGCCGAGTATCTTCAGCATTTTAATTTTAATTGCAGACTTCTGTTTTTGTGGGGGGTTTGTGCCTTTTGAATTTGTCAGGTGGGACTTTCAGGTGATATAAGGCCCATCAGGTGGACATGAGACACCATTGTCTCATGTATAAGGGGTAAGAGCATTGTAAAAACAAGCCTGAAGGCTTTGTCTCAATGCAAGGAGCATTCGTAATAAGGTCGATGAGTTGAACGTGCAGATAGCAATTAATGATTATGATATAGTTGGGATCACGGAGACATGGCTCCAGGGTGACCAAGGCTGGGAGCTGAACATCCAGGGATATTCAATATTCAGGAGGGATAGAGAGAAAGGAAAAGGAGGTGGGGTAGCGTTGCTGGTTAGAGAGGAGATTAACGCAGTGGAAAGGAAGGACATTAGCTTGGAGGATGTGGAATCGGTATGGGTAGAGCTACGAAACACTAAGGGGCAGAAAATGTTGGTGGGTGTTGTGTACAGGCCACCTAGCAGCAGTAGTGAATTGGGGATGGCATCAAACAGGAAATTAGAAATGCGTGCAACAAAGGCAAAACAGTGATAATGGGTGACTTCAATCTACATATAGATTGGGTGAATCAAATTGGCAGGGGTGCTGAGGAAGAGGATTTCTTGGAATGTATGAGGGATAGTTATCTAAACCAACATGTAGAGGAACCAACGAGAGAGCAGGCTATTCTAGACTGGGTATTGAGTAATGAGGAAGGGTTAGTTAGCAGACACGTTGTGCGTGCCCCCTTGGGCAAGAGTGACCATAATATGGTTGAGTACTTCATTAGGATGGAGAGTGACATTGTTAATTCAGAAACAACGGTTCTGAACTTAAAGAAAGGTAACTTTGAGGGTATGAGATGTGAATTGGCCAAGTTTGACTGGCAATTAGTTTTAAAAGGGTTGACGGTGGATATGCAATGGAAGGCATTTAAAGACTGCATGGATGAACTACAAAAATTGTTCATCCCAGTTTGGCAAAAGAATAAATCAGGGAAGGTAGTGCATCCGTGGATAACAAGGGAAATCAGGGATAGTATCAAAGCAAAAGATGATGCGTACAAATTAGCCAGAAAAAGCAGCCTACCAGAGGACTGGGAGAAATTCAGTCCAGCAGAGGAGGACAAAGGGCTTAATTAGGAAAGGGAAAATAGATTATGAAAGGAAACTGGCAGGGAACATAAAAACTGACTGCAAAAGTTTTTATAGATATGTGAAGAGAAAGAGATTAGTTAAAACAAATGTAGGTCCCTTGCAGTCAGAAACAGGTGAATTGATCATGGGGAACAAGGATATGGCGGACCAATTGAATAACTACTTTGGTTCCGTCTTCACTAAGGAAGACATAAATAATCTGCCAGAAATAGCAGGGGGCCGCGGGTCAAAGGAGATGGAGGAACTGAGTGAAATCCAGGTTAGTCGGGAAGTGGTGTTGGGTAAATTGAATGGATTAAAGGCCGATAAATCACAAGGGCCAGATAGGCTGCATCCCAGAGTACTTAAGGAAGTAGCTCCAGAAATAGTGGATGCATTAGTGATAATTTTTCAAAACTCTTTAGATTCTGGAGTAGTTCCTGAGGATTGGAGGGTAGCAAACATAACCCCACTTTTTAAGAAGGGAGGGAGAGAGAATACGGGGTATTACAGACCAGTTAGTCTAACATCGGTAGTGGGGAAACTGCTAGAGTCAGTTATTAAAGATGGGTTAGCAGCACATTTGGAAAGTGGTGAAATCATTGGACAAAGTCAGCATGGATTTACGAAAGGTAAATCGTGTCTGACGAATCTTATAGAATTTTTCGAGGATGTAACTAGTAGAGTGGATAGGGGAGAACCAGTGGATGCGTTGTATCTGGACTTTCAGAAGGCTTTCGACAAGGTACCACATAAGAGATTAGGATACAAACTTAAATCACACGGTATTGGGGGTTCAGTATTGATGTGGATAGAGAACTGGCTGGCAAACAGGAAGCAAAGAGTAGGAGTAAACGGGTCCTTTTCACAATGGCAGGCAGTGACTAGTGGGGTACCGCAAGGCTCAGTGCTGGGGCCCCAGCTATTTACAATTTATATTAATGATCTGGACGAGGGAATTGAAAGCAACATCTCCAAGTTTGCGGATGACACTAAGCTGGGGGGCAGTGTTAGCTGTGAGGAGGATGCTAGGAGACTGCAAGGTGAATTGGATAGGCTGGGTGAGTGGGCAAATGTTTGGCAGATGCAGTATAATGTGGATAAATGTGAGGTTATCCACTTTGGTGGCAAAAACGGGACGGCAGACTATTATCTAAATGGTGGCCGATTAGGAAATGGGGAGATGCAGCGAGACCTCCAGTTTAAATTCCATTTGGAATATTTTGGAGGACCAAGAAACCAAGAACCAAGAACCTGGGTGTCATGGTACACCAGTCATTGAAAGTAAGCATGCAGGTGCAGCAGGCAGTGAAGAAAGCGAATGGTATGTTGGCCTTCATAGCAAGAGGATTTGAGTATAGGAGCAGGGAGGTTCTACTGCAGTTGTACAGGGTCTTGGTGAGACCACACCTGGAGTATTGCGTACAGTTTTGGTCTCCAAATCTGAGGAAGGACATTATAGCCATAGAGGGAGTGCAGAGAAGGTTCACCAGACTGATTCCTGGGATGTCAGGACTTTCATATGAAGAAAGACTGGATAGACTTGGCTTATACTCGCTAGAATTTAGGAGATTGAGAGGGGATCTTATAGAAACGTACAAAATTCTTATGGGGTTGGACAGGCTAGATGCAGGAAGATTGTTCCCGATGTTGGGGAAGTCCAGGACAAGGGGTCACAGCTTAAGGATAAGGGGGAAATCCTTTAAGACCGAGATGAGGAAAAACATTTTCACACAGAGAGTGGTGAATCTCTGGAACTCTCTGCCACAGAGGGTAGTTGAGGCCAGTTCATTGGCTATATTTAAGAGGGAGTTAGATGTGGCCCTTGTGGATAAAGGGATCAGGGGGTATGGAGAGAAGGCAGGTACGGGATACTGAGTTGGATGATCAGCCATGATCATATTGAATGGCGGTGCAGGCTCGAAGGGCCGAATGGCCTACTCCTGCACCTATTTTCTATGTATCTATGTATCTATTGCACCATATTGAAGAGTACAGAGAAGCGGATCAATCAATCAATTCCTAAAATGTAATTGACACATTGCCCACATTGAAACCTAGCTGCAACATTGGTGACTGTTACGTTTTAACCCTGCAATGGATATAAATTGCAGTGCTATGGGATGTCCTGAAGTTTTAAAGGATAGTACAAAAATACAAAATCTCTATCTTTATTTTCTGGACCAAAATTTTATCACACATGGTAGCCACTCATCTGTAAAATTCAGATGGTGAAATCTGACTAATATAAAATCAAATCTTCTATTTCTAACATGCTGTTATCATTAAAACGTTTCACTTAATATTTCAGAATTTATTTGACTGGCACTCAGTCCGTAGATATTTAATATGCTATTTATTGCTCTGGATAGATCCTGGTAGACTTCCCTATATTGTAATTGCAATTGCACGTGGAAAGCACCATTTATGTCAATCAGTCTTATACATCCTTGGTCTGCATGCTTCTTTTGACTGGTGTATGTGTGCTGAATAATGCATGTGAGAATCACAGGCAAAACTGAGTGCATTCTCAGAATTATGCAAACACAGAATTATGTTCCAAGGGAGAATAAGCTGAAACCACATTTATAAAGCAACATCAATGCAGCTGTCATAGGAACTGGCCTTTTATAATAGAATATACCAAAGTCTTATCAGAATGTAGCATTCGTAACTTGCTAGCGACTGTGGATAAGCCTTAAGCTTTGTTATATTTTACATTTATTAAGAATCATTAGCAATTTACAAAATATATCTATCCATGTAATGTCCTCCTAGGTACAAATGGAAATTTCAGAACAGATTATGTCCCCAGAAAAGTAATTATATTTTATTGAAAACAATTGAAAATCACCATCATCTTCTTTCTTACCACATTTTGTGATGAGGTGCTGCTCGTCTAAATTATTTGCATGGAGCCTTTCTTAATTTTTGACATGGTAATTAATCTTCTTTTGATATATATTTGAAATAACATGATAACCTGCAATTGTATGTGAATCTAATATAAACCTCCTAGCTAATTTAAAACATCTATCTATCTATCTATATTACTAAAAGTCTGATCTTGACCGCTTTTGGCTCGCTGTGGCGTGATTTCCGAGAGAACGCCGCCACCTACGGCCGTCATTTTTGGCCACCTCGCTCAGAGCCCCCCTCCGCCTTCCGGAACCAGAGGATTTTTCTCATCGATGAAACATCAGAGAGATATTAATGTGTTTTTTTTTTGTGATATAAATTTTTATTAGAAACAAACATATTATAATGTAGAGTAACATATTATAATAGGAGAAGAAAAAACTTTTCATATACATCAATCACTCATACATTATTACATTTGTCAATTGTCAGTTAATTCTGCTTCTAGTGTTTTTTTTTTATATAGATAGAAAAAGAAAAATAGAGAGAAAGAAGAATTACAATATCAAAAAAGAAAAAGAGGTGGAAAGAATAACTTATAATACGTCATAGGAGATAAGTTCGTAGGTTATGAAATATAATTAAATCTAATCCTGAGTTCAAGCTTCAGTCGGGCTTTCGCGCTGGGCCGCTCTATCCCTTCAAATAGGCAATGAATGGAGCCCATATTTTAACAAAAAGTTCTTGCTTGTCCATTAAGACAAGTCTAATTCTTTCTAGATGTAGGGTCTCCGACATTTCCACAATCCACATTTTAATTGTGGGGGTTGTAGGGCCTTTCCAGAATTTTAATATTAATTTTTTCCCAGTTATTATACTGTAGTCAAGGAAGTTTCTTTGGTTTGTTGTGAGTGTTAAACTTTGTTCTGATATCCCAAGTATTATTAATTTTGAGTCTGGAGCCAATTTGGTATTAACAACTTCAGAAATTATTTGAAAAATATCAGTCCAGAAATTTTTAATTTTTATACAATTTGCAAAGGTATGTGTTAAATTGGCCTCTAGATGCAGGCATTTATCACATATAGGAGAGATATGTGGGAAAATTCTATTTAGTTTTATTTTGGAGTAATGTAATCTGTGTAAGGCTTTAAATTGTATTAAAGCATGTCTGGCATTTAACGAACATTGATGTATATGTTGTAAACTTTCGTCCCAAATATCTTTCATAATAGGATAACCTAACTCATTTTCCCATTTATGTCTATATAGTTCCATCGGTGGTACCTCGTTATTTAGGAGAATGTTATAAATATAAGCTATTAATTTTTCAGTGTTAGGATGCTTATTCAAACATTCATCAAGAATTTCTGGTTCCTTAGTCCTATAAACTTGTGTATTGGATTTAACATAATCTCTAATTTGTAAATATCTGAAAAAGTTATTTGAGTGTAGTCCATGATTCTGTTGTAACTCTTGAAATGACAGAAAGATGCCTTCCCTATAAAGATGTCCAATCCTTTTAATTCCATAATTTTTCCATTGTATAAAATCTCTATCCAATATGGATGGCTTGAATAGAGGATTATTTACAATGGGAAGACATAGTGGTATATTATTCAGTTTTAAAGCCTTTTTTAATTGTTTCCAAATTTGTATTCCACTATGTATAATAGGGTTTTCCTTATAGGTTTTTTAATGTAATTTTGTGGTAGCAAATATAATCGAACCTATTTCAAAAGGTAAACAGTCTTCCTTTTCCATCCTTAACCATTCTGGTTGTTGGTCCATTTCTTCCAGCCAGAAATTCATGATTTTAATATGGACTGCCCAAAAATAAAATAAGAAATTTGGCCAGGCCAAACCTCCGTTGCTCTTTGACTTACATAAATGTTTTTTACTTATTCTATGATTCTTATAATCCCAAATAAAGCTTGTAACAATGGAGTCGACTTTTTTGAAAACATTTTTTGGAATATATATCGGAATTAATTGAAATAGATACAGTAGTTGCGGTAAGAAAATCATTTTTATAGCATTAATTCTACCAAGCATTGAAATAGGAAGTGTTTTCCAGTACTGAATATGTTTGTGTAATTTATTGAGTAAGGATGGAAAATTTTGTTTAAATAAAGAGGTATATGTCTTAGTTACATAGATTCCTAAATATTTAAGTTTATCTTTAACTATTTTAAAGGGGATTGTTGTATTGTATTTAAGTTGAATTTTGTTATTGGCATGATTTCACTTTTATTCCAATTAATCCTATATCCTGAGAACTGACCAAATTGTGTTATTAGATTTAATAGATTTGGAATACTAGTTTCTAACTTTGTAATATATATTAATACATCATCTGCATATAAGGAAATGTTATTCCTTGTATCTCTAGTGTTGTATCCATGTATTCCTGGATGGTTTCTAACGCTTTCTGCTAATGGTTCAATTGCAAGAGCAAATAATAGTGGGGATAGTGAACATCCTTGTCTACAACCTCTAGAAAGATTAAATTTGGCTGATAACATTTGATTTGTTAATATTCTAGCTGTTGGATTAGAGTATAACAATTTAACCCATGTACAGTACTTCTCTCCCAATTGAAATTTTTTCATTACCGAAAATAAATATGTCCATTCTACCTGGTCAAATGCCTTTTCAGCATCTAACGAAATAATTGCTAGATCTACATTTGGAATTCTATTTGTATATATAATATTGAATAGTCTTCTCAAATTATAAAATGAGTAACGTTTTGGAATAAAACCTGTTTGGTCCGGGTGTATTAATTTGTTAATCACTAAGCTGAATCTATGAGATAGGATTTTGGTTAATATTTTCTGATCAGTATTTAAGAGAGCTATTGCTCTATATGAACCTGGGTCTTCAGGGTCCTTATCCAGTTTCGGTATAATATTAATTGTAGATTCATTTTGAGTTTCTGGAAGTTAATATTAATGTTTTTTAACAAATTGCCATTCTCTCTGCTGCCCCTGCTGGAGGGAGGGGGAGGGACTATAAAACCAGGAATTGGTGTGCCTCACTCAGTCTCTGCAAGATGGAGGAAGCGAGGTTCATGTCTCTCTGAGCTCGGAATATCCCTGAACACATGTCTACTCAACTGTGAGTGCCCTTAATGTGGTTTGAAAATAAAAATATGGTTGGTTTGAAGTGAAAAGGCCCTGCCTGCAAATGGTTGTTTGCGGGGGGTGGGGTTGAAGTGAAAAGGCCCTGCCTGCAAATGGTTGTTTGGGGGGTTTGGATTGAAGTGAAAAGGCACTGCCTGCAAATGGTTGTTTGGGGGTTTGGGTTGAAGTGAAAAGGCACTGCCTGCAAATGGTTGTTTGGGGGGGGGGGGTTGGGGTTGAAGTGAAAAGGCACTCCCTGCAAATGGTTGTTTGGGGGGGGGGGTTGGGTTGAAGTGAAAATGCCCTGCCTGCAAATGGTTGTTTGGGGGGGTTGGGTTGAAGTGAAAAGGCCCTGCATGTAAATGGTTGTTTGGGGGGGCTGGGTTGAAGTGAAAAGGCCCTGCCTGCAAATGGTTGTTTGGGGGGGTTGGGTTGAAGTGAAAAGGCCCTGCCTGCAAATGGTTGTTTGGGGGGGTTGGGTTGAAGTGAAAAGGCCCTGCCTGAAAATGGTTGTTTGGGGGGGGGGGGTTGGGTTGAAGTGAAAAGGCACTGCCTGCAAATGGTTGTTTGGGGGGGGGGAGGTTGGGTTGAAGTGAAAAGGCCCTGCCTGCAAATGGTTGTTTGGGGGAGGTTTTGTTGAAGTGAAAAGGCACTGCCTGCAAATGGTTGTTTGGGGGGTGTTGGGTTGAAGTGAAAAGGCACTGCCTGCAAATGGTTGTTTGGGGGGGGGTTGGGTTGAAGTGAAAAGGCACTGCCTGCAAATGGTTGTTTGGGGGGTTTGGGTTGTTGTGAAAAGGCACTGCCTGCAAATGGTTCTTTGGGGGGGGAACGTTGGGTTGAAGTGAAAAGGCACTGCCTGCAAATGGTTGTTTGGGGGGGTTGGGTTGAAGTGAAAAGGCACTGCCTGCAAATGGTTGTTTGTCTAAACTTGACAACTTCTTGTTTCTACTATATTGATTTTAGATAAAACACTACCACTTACAGCTGTGATTTTTGGCCCTCTTACCCAGTTCCCCTCCGCTCATCAGGTGCAGAGGATTCTTCTCATCAATGAAAAACAAAAGTGTTATTAGTGCTTAAAAAATGTTGAGAATCTCTCTCCTGTCAATCAGGCCACACCTTTTCCGGTGGGAGGGGGAGGGATTATAAAACCCAAAAGTGTGGGTGTGGCTCAGTCTCTGCATGATGGGGGAGGGAGAAGTCACGACTCTGTCTGAGCTGCAAATCAACTGAACACACTGAATGTCTACTTAACTGTGTGGTTTTATGGTGGGGTTTTATGGTGGTTTCACCCTGCTTGAAATAGTATGAAACTGCATTTGAATGTGGTGGCCCTTGCACTCTGCATGAAATGGTATGAAACTGCATTTGAATGTGGTGTCGTTGCACCCTGCATGAAATGGTATGAAACTGCATTTGAATTTGGTGGCCTTGCACCCTCCTTGAAATAGTATGAAACTGCACTTGAATTTGGTGGCCTTGCACCCTGCTTGAAGTGGTTGGAAACTGCACTTGAATTTTGTGGCCTTGCACCCTGCTCGAAGAGGTAAGAAACTGCACTTGAATTTGGTAGCTTTGCACCCTGCTTGAAATGGTAGGAAAATTGATGTGAATTTGGTGGCCTTGCATTCTGCTTGAAATGGAATTTCAAGAAATAGCCGTGAGTCAACTGCCAGCCCTCCAGCCGTGAGTGAGCTGCCAGGACATCAGGCGTGAGGGACTGAGCTACCAATCCAATAATCCATTTGGCCCACGATGTCCATACTAGCCCTCCAGAGACCAGTAGTCCCTGCAGCCAACAACACCCATGCCAGCGATCCAGAATTGCCCCCCTCCCCCACTGGCCACCAATATTGGAATTGGTGGAGAGGTAGAATATTGCGTCGGGGGACCAGCGCTCCCATGTGAACTTGGGACCCAACGGGTCCCACTTAGTCTAGTAAAAATATAAAATTCAACTCCACAAGATAATATCTGGAGAGTTGCAGATAGTTGCAGATACACAACTGAAAATGAAGGTATTTTGAGAGACATGTTTGCAGTCATGCTGTGATGTCTATCTATTTGTCCGTTAGCAAAACTTTCACAGTCCATTGTTGACTTTGTTCTGGGTCGTGGTACCCATGGGTAATGTTGATCGTAGCAATTCATCTTGCATATGGTTTTCCAACCATTTGATAAGTGCTCACCTAAAATGTCAGTAGGAGTGCCACTCGATTACATGAATTGCTTTGTGCGAGGACTCTGTCCTTGAGACGTGAATATTGAAAGTTAAGAGTTTGCTACTTCCATGTCAAATCCCCAAAAACTAAACTGTGGGCAGGTGGGACTAGTGTAGATGTGGTACCTTGGTCAGCAAGTGCAAGCTGGGCCGAAGGACCTGTTTCAATGCTGTATGACTATGCAAAATTAAATAATCAAATTCTGATAGTTAAGTTAAAGAGCATCAATAAATTTCTGTTTTAGAATATTAATATTGTAACTTTTCAGAATGTATCTAATGCTTTGTCACTTAAAGTCTGTTATATTTTTTTCTGGCCGGGGAGGGGGGGTTGTCATTCTTCGAGACTTGCGTCCACAGCAACTCACCCAGGCAGCAACAATGTTGAACATGCAAAGCGTTGCTCATATGTGTACATTTCTTAGGATAATTTCTGTTGAATTTAGAGAACCATCGGTAATAAAAACAACAGGAGTTGCCAGACCAAATGGGAAGCTCGACTGATATTCCTGTACAGATAAAAATGTTGGGATCATTGTGAAGTTGGAACTTTGTCCAACTTGTTGCCAAGTGGTTTTGTGTATTTCGCAGAGAACAATAGGGCGGTCACGGTGGCGCAGCGGTAGAGTTGCAACCTTATAGCGCTTGCAGTAAAGGGGCTGTCTGTACAGAGTTTGTACATTCTCCCCGTGACTGTGGGTTTTCTCTGAGATCTTTGGTTTCCTCCCACACTCTAAAGACGTACAGGTTTGTAGGTTAATTGGCTTGGTAAATGTAAACTTTGTCCCTAGTGGGTGTAGGATAGTGTTAAATTATGCTGCGTAAACCAGATGCAGATAATTTTGGAACAATTCTTGGGGTCACAATGGAATTGTGCCTGATCTGGCCATGCAGCAGAAACTGTTTGTACGGGCGATTCATATTGCCCATGAGAATTTTGATTCATGTACAAGCTTCATTTTATTTTCCTTTGCTCTTGATCACAGGATATCCAGGTAATGTCAGAAGCCAGTCCCAGGGGAAGGTCAACTCCTCTGATCCACTGATTTAGTTAGCCTGCTCCTTCATACAGGGCAGTTATTGTGAGTCAGCACAGGGTGATGAAATTGGAGTCTGAGACAAGGTATATGCTGATGGAATGAAAGCCTATTGACATATTTATTAGTGGCCTGGGTAGCTTTATGTTTGCCATGTGCTTAAGCAGATTTACGCCTGATGATAGCACACATTCTCCATTCCTAGAGTAAGAATCCTGGCGAGCAAGGCATCTATGACTGACCTTACTTTGGGAGATCAAGGCAGGATCAGTAATGACTCGACAGATTACTTGTTTGAACTTAGTAACATTCATAACAACAGGCAGAGTGGATTTAAGTGCAAAGGGCAACGCAGTGATGCAGCAGGTAGTAGTGGTCTCCAGTGACCTTGGTTCGCTCTTGACTTCTGGTGCTGTCTGTTTGGAGTTAGTATGTTTACCCTGAGATGGAGAGGGCTCCCCCAGAATACTGTGGTTTTCTCACACATCCCAAAGAAGTACTGTGGGGGGGGTTAATTGGCCTTTGCAAATTACCCCAAGTGTATGTGGGTGGTAAGAGGACCAGGAGGCAGGAATTGATAGGTATATGAGTGAGAATAGATTTCAGGGAATTACGTTGCGGAATGGGATGGATGAAATCTCTCTAAGATGGACTTAATTGAACAGTTGGCCTCTTTCTATGTTGAAAAGGGTTGACGGTGGATATGCAATGGAAGGCATTTAAAGACTGCATGGATGAACTACAAAAATTGTTCATCCCAGTTTGGCAAAAGAATAAATCAGGGAAGGCAGTGCATCCGTGGATAACAAGGGAAATCAGGGATAGTATCAAAGCAAAAGATGATGCATACAAATTAGCCAGAAAAAGTAGCATACCAGAGGACTGGGAGAAATTCCGAGACCAGCAGAGGAGGACAAAGGGCTTAATTAGGAAAGGGAAAATAGATTATGAAAGGAAACTGGCAGGGAACATAAAAACTGACTGCAAAAGTTTTTATAGATATGTGAAGAGAAAGAGATTAGTTAAAACAAATGTAGGTCCCTTGCAGTCAGAAACAGGTGAATTGATCATGGGGAACAAGGATATGGCAGACCAATTGAATAACTACTTTGGTTCCGTCTTCACTAAGGAAGACATAAATAATCTGTCGGAAATAGCAGGGGGCTGCGGGTCAAAGGAGATGGAGGAACTGAGTGAAATCCAGGTTAGTCGGGAAATGGTGTTGGGTAAATTGAATGGATTAAAGGCCGATAAATCACCAGGGCCAGATAGGCTGCATCCCAGAGGACTTAAGGAAGTAGCTCCAGAAATAGTGGATGCATTAGTGATAATTTTTCAAAACTCTTTAGATTCTGGAGTAGTTCCTGAGGATTGGAGGGTAGCAAACGTAACCCCACTTTTTAAGAAGGGAGGGAGAGAGAAAACGGGGAATTACAGACCAGTTAGTCTAACATCGGTAGTGGGGAAACTGCTAGAGTCACTTATTAAAGATGGGATAGCAGCACATTTGGAAAATGGTGAAATCATTGGACAAAGTCAGCATGGATTTACAAAAGGTAAATCATGTCTGATGAATCTGATAGAATTTTTCGAGGATGTAACTAGTAGAGTGGATAGGGGAGAACCAGTGGATGTGTTGTATCTGGACTTTCAGAAGGCTTTCGACAAGGTACCACATAAGAGATTAGTATACAAACTTAAAGCACATGGTATTGGAGGTTCAGTATTGATGGGGATAGAGAACTGGCTGGCAAACAGGAAGCAAAGAGTAGGAGTAAACGGGTCCTTTTCACAATGGCAGGCAGTGACTAGTGGGGTACCGCAAGGCTCAGTGCTCGGACCCCAGCTATTTACAATTTATATTAATGAACTGGATGAGGGAATTGAAGGCAACATCTCCAAGTTTGCGGATGACACTAAGCTGGGGGGCAGTGTTAGCTGTGAGGAGGATGCTAGGAGACTGCAAGGTGACTTGGATAGGCTGGGTGAGTGGGCAAATGTTTGGCAGATGCAGTATAATGTGGATAAATGTGAGGTTATCCACTTTGGTGGCAAAAACAGGAAAGCAGACTATTATCTAAATGGTGGCCGATTAGGAAATGGGGAGATGCAGCGAGACCTGGGTGTCATGGTACACCAGTCATTGAAAGTAGGCATGGAGGTGCAGCAGGCAGTGAAGAAAGCGAATGGTATGTTAGCTTTCATAGCAAAAGTATTTGAGTATAGGAGCAGGGAGGTTCTACTGCAGTTGTACAGGGTCTTGGTGAGACCACACCTGGAGTATTGCGTACAGTTTTGGTCTCCAAATCTGAGGAAGGACATTATAGCCATAGAGGGAGTGCAGAGAAGGTTCACCAGACTGATTCCTGGGATGTCAGGACTTTCATATGAAGAAAGACTGGATAGACTTGGCTTATACTCGCTAGAATTTAGGAGATTGAGAGGGGATCTTATAGAAACGTACAAAATTCTTATGGGGTTGGACAGGCTAGATGCAGGAATATTGTTCCCGATGTTGGGGGTCCAGGACAAGGGGTCACAGCTCAAGGATAAGGGGGAAATCCTTTAAGACCGAGATGAGGAAAAACGTTTTCACACAGAGAGTGGTGAATCTCTGGAACTCTCTGCCACAGAGGGTAGTGGAGGCAGTTCATTGGCTATATTTAAGAGGGAGTTAGATGTGGCCCTTGTGGCTAAGGGGATCAGGGGGTATGGAGAGAAGGCAGGTACAGGATACTGAGTTGGATGATCAGCCATGATCATATTGAATGGCGGTGCAGGCTCGAAGGGCCGAATGGCCTACTCCTGCACCTATATTCTATGTATCTATGCATCTATGAAAGAAAAGATGCAAAGATTTCTGTTAGATTACAGTGGGGGACACAGCATTACTGTATTGTCCTCGAGACCAAGCGTAAACTAGTTGACTGTATCACGGAACACTCGCACTTGGTCAGCCAAGGCCAGCTGGATCGCTTGGTTGCTAAACATTTTAATTCTCCTTCCCATTACCATACTGACCTTTATTTCCTTGGTTTCCTCAATTTCACAATAAGGCCACACGCAAACTGGAAGAACAGCGCCTGATCAGCTGCTTGGGTAGCTTACAACTTAACGGTACAAACATTGAATAAACCAATTTTAGATAACAGTTCCCCCTTTCTTCCTCCTCCTTTCTGTGCCCCCACCCCAGTGTGTACCCATTTCTCCAACTATTCCAACCCCTATCCCTCCTCCACCCCATCAGGCAGTGAAGAAAGCGAATGGCATGTTGGCCTTCATAACAAGAGGATTTGAGTATAGGAGCAAAGAGGTCCTTCTGCAGTTGTACAGGGCCCTAGTGAGACCACACCTGGAGTATTGTGTGCGGTTTTGGTCCCCTAATTTGAGGAAGGACATTCTTGCTATGAGGTAGTGCAGCGTAGGTTCACAAGGTTAAATCCCGGGATGGCGGGACTGTCATATGCTGAGAGAATGTAGCGGCTGGGCTTGTATACTCTGGACTTTAGGATGAGATGGGGTCTTATTGAAACATATTAGATGATTAAGGGTTTGGACACGCTAGAGGCAGGAAACATGTTCCCAATGTTGGGGGAGTCCAGAACCAGGGGCCACAGTTTAAGAATAAGGGGTAAGGCATTTAGAACAGAGATGAGGGAACACTTTTTCACACAGGGAGTTGTGAGTCTGTGGAATTCTCTGCTTCAGAAGGCGGTGGAGACCGGTTCTCTGGATATTTTCAAGAGGGATTGATAGGGCTCTTAAAGATATGGGGAGAAGGCAGGAGCGGGGTACTGATTGTGGATGTTCAGCCATGATCACATTGAATGGCGGTGGCTCGAAGAGCTGAATGGCTTACTCCTGCACCTATTGTCTATTGTCTATATATATCCCTCCCTCTGGCTTTTTGACATCTGGCACTCCACTTCTCTCCTTATCTGACACCCCTTTGTCTCCATGACTACTTTTCTCTCCTTTTGTCCCGTCATCACTCTTTTGTCTCTTCTTCATATCTGGCTTTTGTCCACCCATCTGACAATCAAAACCTACCTCACTAGGATCCACATATCACTTGCCTTTGCCATCCTCTCCCAATCTCTTTTCAGCTTTCTCCCGCCTACTACAATCAGTCTGTGGACCTGAAATGTCACCTATTCGTATTCTCCAGAGATCATAAGATCATAAAATTATGTGATAGTAGAATTAGGCCATTCGGCCCATCAAGTCTACTCCGCCATTCTATTATGGCTGATCTATCTCTCCTCCTTTTCCCCATTCTCCTGCCTTCTCCCCATAACCTCTGACACCGTACTAATCAAGAATCTATCTATCTCTGCTTGACCCATTGAGTTACTCCAACACTTCATGTTGAATTTGTTATTGTTGGGTATTTGTACAGAATGTTCTATTCTTCTCTAACTAAAGACACTGGATAACCTAGTTTATGTTTTTTTTTATATAAAGGGTGGTAGGTGTATGGAACGAGCTGTGGAGTAGGTAGTTGAGGAAGGTACTATCGCAATGTTTAAGAAATATTTGGGCAGGTGCATGGATAGGATAGGTTTAGAGGGATATAGGCTAAAGGCAGGCAGGTGGAACTACTGTAGATGGGGCATATTGGTCGGTGTGGGCACGTAGGGCTAAGGCCTTGTTTCCACGCTGTATGACTATGATCTCAATATTTTCCAATTTTTGAATGTCTAGAGATTGGCAACATTTTCTATGAGCAGTACGGTGTGAAAGATACATCTTCTAGATGCGCTGGGAAGCATCCTCAGTGATGTGACCCAGCCGGGGTTGATCAAGCCCCGACTTGCGTCCCAGCAGCAGCCGCCCACGGATCAGCCCTCTTAATCCAAAGCCACCTAGTGGCTTTCTCTGCGGCTTCGCTTGCGGATTGAATGGCCCTCTTCTTTGCCAGCCCCGTAATGCCCAACTGGTTGAGGACTTTGCAGAGTGAGCGTCCTGCAAAGCCTCTACAGCCCAACTCTATGGGCTCATAGTATGTCTTCCAGCCTCTGTCCTGGCACATCTCCACCAGTTCCTGGTACTTTGCGCGTTTCCTCTCGTTAGCCTCTTCAATACGCTCTTCCCAGGGCACTGTCAGCTCCAGAATGATCAGCTGTTTTGTCACTTTGGAGGTGATGATCATGTCTGGCCAGAGTGATGTTGCTGTGATGTGCTGTGGAAATTTCAGCTGTTTGCCCAGATGGACGTGCAGCTGCCAGTCAGTGGCTGTGTAGAGCAGGCCCGTCCTTGTTTTTGGTTGTGGTCGAGGCTGCTCTCCAGCTTTGACAAAAGTGATTGATTTCTTTGGGGCATGGTAGTGTTAGCTGTTACCGATGGCAGTGGCGATGCTCTCAGCAACCACCTTGAGCACCTGGTCATGGCGCCACCAATAGCGACTTCCCCAAGAGACTTTGGGCAGCTGCTGAGGAGATGTTCTAATGATCCTCTTCCAGAGCAAAGTGGGCAGGAAGGTGTCTCACTCTTTCCCCAGACGTGGAGGTTTGCGGGGCTTGGTAGGGCATCGTAGACAGCTTGGACAAGGAACTGGACGTCTGCCTGCATGATGTTTGACCATGTAATCCTGCACTGCGGTATGCTCTCCCACCTTGTCCACGCTCCCTGCTGCCTGAGCCCCACTGTCCTGCTCTCACGCTCTTCCTCCACACCTGCTCGGACCTCTTCCTGGATTAGATGGTGTCTTTCCTTGCCCCGGGCCTTGCCAACTGGTGTCTTAGGGAAGTATCCCAAACCCATTCTGCCAGTTGCCATGACTCCCACCAATGCCTTTTGCCTTAGGCGTGACTCTGCCACCTCCACTGCTTTCTCCGCCCTCCATTTCCTCCCTGTTCTCACCTCGATGCCAGCCAATGACACCTTCTGGTCCCTGGAGCCCCTGTACTGCAGAGCTTCTCTTGTTCACACCACCATAAACTCTTCTGTGAGGCCACTGAATGAGAGCTGCAAGATGTTACTGGTCCCATACATTGCTGCACTATTGAGGCTGCGGGGAAGGCCAAGCCACCTGTGGAGAAAGCCGCTGATCTTCCTTTCGAGGGACTCAACTGTGGTCAATGGAACAACATAAACCAGCAGAGTCCACAGGACTCGGGGCAGGATGGAATGCTGATAGATCCAGGCCTTGAATCTGCCTGGCATACCTGACTTGTCGACTTTGGTGAGCCAGGCTTCAAGGTCTTCGATGGGCTATTGAATGGCGGCAGAGTCTTTCAGAGTTGCATCAAAAACCTTCCCCAAACTCTTGACAGGTTGCTCAGTGATGGATGGATTGGCAGTTCCGGATAGTAAGAAGTGGAATTTGTCAGTCATCTTCCCCTTCATCAGCACCATGGACATTGACTTTGTTGGCTTGAAACTCATCCTTGCCCAGGTGATAAGTTTCTCAAGACCTTGTAGGATCCACCTACTTCCTGGTACCGATGTTGTGGTGTTGGTAAGGTCGTCCATAAAAGCTCTTATTGGGGGCTGTCGTACACCAGACTTGGTTAGGGGGCCTCTGCATTCCACCTCAGCTGACTTGGCCACCATGTTCATGGCAAGAGCAAAAAGAATAACAGAAATGGTGCAGCCCGTTATTATTCCTTTTCCAAGCCGATGCCAGTCTGATGTTTCTGACCCAGAAGTCACCCTCAGCCTGAAATTATGGTAATAATCCAGGATCAGGACCTTGATCTTGCTGGGAACATGGTGTCAGTGTAGTGCAAGCTCAACCAGTTTGTGCGGTATGGACCCATAGGCATTGGCGAGGTCCAACCACAGAACAACTAGGTCGCCTCTGTTTTCATGGGCTTCTCTAATGAGCTGCGTGACTATGCCAGTGTGCTCCAAGCAGCCGGGAACTCCCGGAATCCCATCCTTCTGCACTGAGGGGCCAATGTAACTGTTTTTGAGGAGAAACTCAGTTAATCTTCGGGAGACAATGCTGAAAAACACCTTCCCTTCGACGCTCAGCAGGGTGATTGACCAAAACTGATTAATGTTCTTTGAGTTTTTCTATTTCGGGATCCAAACTCCCTCAGCGCACCTCCACTGGTCGGCAACTCTCCCCCTTCATCATACCACCTTCAAGATCTTCCATAGGTGTCGAAGGAGCTCTGGGCAGCGCTTGTACACTAGGTATGGTACGTCACTAGGGCCTGGAGCAGAGGCTGAGCGTCCCGCCTTGATAACCTTCTCAATCTCCTTCAGACTCGGCTCCCTCAGATTGAACTCTGTTGTTGGGGGGGCTGGGCTGATGAGAGCTTTGTGGGGTTCGAGCTCCTGTTCCCTCATTGGATCGCTCAGGGTGTCATGGAGGAAGTAGCAATGTTACAAAATTTTGAGATTTAAAAAATAAAGTCTGCAATTTATCCCATCAGATAAAGCATAAAAAGAAGTTTAATTTGACACTTAATTCACTTTCATATCTTCAGTATTAAAAAAGTTATGGCCATTATCATACTCAGAAATTAGCATCTAGTTCCCTATTGCTTTTCCATTGACTTAACACAAAAGCTGTGATCGAGGACAGTTAAAAGCCCATAACTTTCTTAAAAAGTATGATAACTGAAAGAAATTTTCAGTTATTATAGATTGAAGCATTCTGAAACAAATATGAAACAATCTTACTTCGAAGACATGAAAGTAAAGCATATAATTAGTTAGTTACCTAATTGTAGCTAATTACAAAATTCAATTACTAGATCTAAACATCTATCAATTTCGTAAGAATAGATTAACATTTTTAAATAGCCTAAGTGTCCAAATAACATTCACACAATAATTCACAATATAACATAATTTTTAAATCTAATTTTCATGAATTTACAGGCCAAATGGAAGAAATTGAATGTTTAATACCTGTAAATTAATGGGCATTTAATTCATCTTGCGTTGAGGATTTCTGGAACGCGATCTTTTGGAACGTTCATTTGCGGTGAATTTAACCCCGTATTGGCATGAAAAATACTGCCGTTAATTCGGGGAATAAAATCACCGTGTCGCATGAAAAAAAGTGAATTAAAGGCCTCTTAAGGAGAACGTTTATACATTAAAATAAAGCACTTTCGTTTACCTTTCCCTTGTGTGAAATCCGTCCCCGTTGTTGGCGTTGACGCTTCAGAAGATGATTTTAAAATGATTCCAACGCTGAACTTGTTGGGAGATTTTTTAAACAAACTACGCAAAACGGCACCCGGAACGATTCTTTCACAGAGGCTGGTACTCCAACAAAATATAATTCAGGACAAGGAGGAGAAACCCACGCTTTAACCCCGCCCCCCCTTAAAGGCGCCAAAATCGCGCACACGGACAGTGGCAGAATTACAGCGCCGCTGAAGGTAAGTATTGTAACATACCTAGAGGAAGCGTTTTACTTCATCTGTTGAGCACATGAGGCGGCCACTGCGCTTGTCCCCAAGTAATCACCTGGTAAAGCCTAAGGGATTGGAAATGAACGCAGCTCGCTTCCTAGCTCTCTCTCTTCCTCTTCTCCTGTGCCACTCTACTCTGCGGAGGGTCATAAGCCTTTTCCTTAGGATGTTTTGTAGTTCAGCCAAGGCTTGCTTCTCCTCTTTGGTAGATGTCTTGTACTGGTTTTTGAGGGTTTGAAGCTCCAGCCGCAGTTGATGTATTTTGGTGGCCCTGCTGTTCATGGTGTAGGTGGTGGGCTTGGTGTTACCTTTCTCGCGATGGCCAAATCTTTCTGAGGCATAACTGGCTATGATGGCAGTCATTGTTTGGAGTCGGCGATCTACATCTCCTTTGGCTGTGGCTTGAATGATGTTGGTCACATCTTTGCCAAACTGCAAAGACCGGAGAAACTCATTCATTCCGCCTGCTGGCTGGGGGCCACTTAATCCGTTGCTGTGGAACTACTTTGCAGGGATTGGGAGACTCTAGTGCGTGGAGGGACTGGGCTCGGTGGGGTGAGTCCAGGCCGGGCTTCTCCTGCATCTCACCAGGTTCAAGGCCTGTGCGCTGCACCTCTTTCTCCTTCTCCGAGCATTTCATTCTTGCCTGATGGATTTTTAGGCCACGGTGGTTCTTACACAGCTTTCCGCAAATGCATCTTATACTCGTAGTCAGGTCGTTTGTGTGGGTACAAGATAAAAGGAAAATACCCCTTAATTCCATCAATTTTAATCTGCTGTAAATATCTTTCTTTGTATTCAGCTATTGACCTTTTGCTGAAACTGGGAGGACCCCAATTTTGAATGATCTGAGGAAGAAGCCCGACTCAAACACTGAGTTTCACTGCACTTTGTGTCCTTTGTTGAAAGATCAGACCCTTGAAAATCCATCTGGGTAGTCACTTGAGCCAGTGGCTGCAACATACAATAAGAATACTCTCAGATATCTTAAAGTGGACGCAAGAAGCAGGAGCTCCAGAGATAATTCAAAAATTCACTTATTCCTTTGTCAACATTGACTGATGTGAAGAACAGAACTGACATTATAACGTATCTCCGTTCCACATTTGAATCAAGTACTGTACTGTGTTGTGTGCCAAAACTCAAATTTTCCAAATCTTATAAATTATGCATGCATTATTCACTGGTATAATGGGTCAGAAATTTCTGATAACTTTGCAAAACAACAGGTGGTCAAAACCCCCCACCAAATGAACTGTATGAAGATATTGCATTTGCACCTTATTTGCTAATTAAACATGCTAAGGGTAGTTATGTGTAGTAATTAATAGCCTGATTGCCTCTCTAACAAGGCGATAATGGTTGACAGAAACATGAAGTACTAGAAATGTTCAGAATGTCAGGCAGCATGAATGGAGAGGGTAGTACAGTGGCACAGCTGCTGACCTCTACTGCTGTCTGTGTGGAGTTTGCACGTTCTCCCTTTGACCACATGGATTTCCTCCAAGTTCTCCAGTTTCCTTCCACATCACCGTTGGGGCGGCACGGTGGCGCAGCAGTAGAGTTGCTGCCTTACAGCGCTTGAAGCGTCAGAGACCCGGGTTCGATCCCGACTACGGGTGCTGTCTGTACGGAGTTTGTACATTCTCCCCGTGGCAGCGTGTGTTTCCTCCGAAATCTTCTGTTTCCTCACACACTCCAAAGACATACAGATTTGTTGGTAAATTGGCTTGGTATAAGTGTAAATTGTCCATTGTTTGTGTAGGGTAGTGTTAATGTGCGGGGATTGCAGGTCGGTGTGGACTCGGTGGGCCAAAGGGCCTGTTGCTGTGTTGTATCTCTAAAATTTAAAAAAACGTAATCCCAATGATGTGTGGGTTTGTAGGTCAATTGGCCTCTAGATGCCAGCTGATCTACATCGGTGAGACCAAGCGGAGGCTTGGCGATCGTTTCGCCGAACACCTCCGGTCGGTCCGCAATAACCAACCTGAGCTCCCGGTGGCTCAGCACTTCAACTCCCCCTCCCATTCCGTATCTGACCTCTCTGTCCTGGGTCTCCTCCATGGCCACAGCGAGCAACACCGTAAATTGGAGGAAATGCACCTCATATTCCGCTTGGGCAGTCTACATCCTGGGGGCTTGAACATTGAATTCTCCCAATTCTGCTAGCCCTTGCTGTCCCCTCCCCTTCATCAGCCCTCTAGTTGTCTCCTCCCCTCCCCCAGCCCTCGGGCTCCTCCTCCGCCTTTTTCCTTTTTTCCTTTTTTCCTTTCTTCCCCCCACCCCCTATCAGTCTGAAGAAGGGTTTCGGCCCGAAACGTTGCCTATTTCCTTCGCTCCATAGATGCTGCTGCACCCGCTGAGTTTCTCCAGCATTTTTGTATACCTTCGGCATCTATCAATTGCTCCTTAGTGTGTAAGGAGTGGATGCAAAAGAGGGATAATATAGACTTAGGTGATCAGTGGTCAACGTGGACTCGATTGGCTATAGGACCTGTTTTCATGCTGCATCTCTAAACTAGACTAAGATGAATGAAGTTTCAAATCAACTTTTTTCAGATCTAAGAAATATTAGAAATCAAAAATGTTTTAATCTGCAAAATGGGAGTGGTGGAAAAGTACCAAAGAAATTGAATAACAAATATATTCAGTGCGAACTGAGAGAGACCGGTAAATTTTTGTTCATCACACTTGACTTGTTGAAGACATGTAGGTAGAAAGAAACGAATGAGGAGAGAGAAAGAAATGCTGGGACGGAGAGATATCCAGTTGTTGGATATTTGCCAAAAAGGTTTGACAGCAATATAGAAAAAGCAGTTACCGTCATAGGTTGATAATGTTCTGCTGCACATTGGAAACATTGTTTATCTAAAACTATTCAATTCAATATTGAATCCTTAGGGCTTTATTCTCCTAGTTGAAGGAGAGGTGTGATTTCTCAAGCATACATTGGGTTTTAATGTAAGAGGCGAAGGACAGAGAGGTCAGTGGGACAGGGGTTGGGAACTAAAGTGACAGGCAACTAGAAGTTGAGCAAGTGGGCTGAGTGTGGCATACAGTGGATCACCTCTGACCCCAGAAATTCCCCCCATATCAATGCTTGTTACATGCTTGGAATTTTACAACAATTACTTGTAAAATACCAAATGAGAGCATCTGCATTCCAAAGTAGACAAAAAATGCTGGAGAAACTCAGCGGGTGAGGCAGCATCTATGGAGAAAAGGAGAAGGCAACGTTTCAGGTCGAGACCCTTCTTCAGAATCTGCATTCCAAGTGCTTTCCTTTTCATTAAAAAAAATAATTTAGAAAACAAAACTAAACACATACCTTGCAGAAATGACACAACTTCCAGAAATTTGAAATTAATCTAAAGCAGTTAAGGGAAACCCCTTTTAATAATCCTCATAAAGAGAGCATCATTAGCAGCGCAATATTTAAACTCAGATAACCATATAACCTTATAACCATTACAGTGTGGCGGCAGCCTATACACGGGCCACTTATGCTCGAAGTACGAGGGCGGGCACGTGACGTCATGGGCTAGAGGGAATGTCCTGGTACTTAAGGTCATCTCACCTCGAGACCTTAAGGTGTTCAACCGGTAGCTGAGCCCGAGGGAACAACCTCGCTCAGCTACAGCAACACTGTTATGATAGTCGACACCAACCTAACGTGTCAGCACTGAATAAACGACTCTTTGAACCGGCCTGATGTCTCACCTTTATTCACCACGTTTGGTGCCGCTACACTGGTGACCCCCGACAGTCCAAATTGAAATTTGGATTTTACCTGACGCACGCAGCCTCGGGAGGGAGACCTGATGTCTACAGCCCGCTGCCCAGCCCGGCAGAACTATGCTGCCGCCAACCCAGACCTGCAGTGAGGTATGCCGCTACATCTGGGGTGCCGCCTCTTCCCCACCAGCTGCTGCTGCCGCCGCTCTCCCGCTCCCAGCAACGGGGCAGGCCGCCTTGTGTGACGGCCGCCGAGCTCCCCCGCATGACCTGCCCGGAGCCGACCACCGGAGCAGAGAGGTTTTACCAGCCACCGCTGCCCCACCAGCTGCTGCAGGTGCTGCGAGCGTAGCAGCCTCCTGCCCACAGCAGCGCCTACACACGCCCGACGGCCCCGGGAGCAGAGAGAGTACCTGCCGCTCTCCCGCTCCCGACAACGCACCTGGCCTCACACCACAGCCACGGCTCCACGCCCAGCACCACACCTGGCCCCGCCGGCCGCCGCCGAGTGCCTGGCCACCCGATAGGGCGGCCTTACCTGGGGCGCCTGCCGAAGACGCCCTTCTCCTCCTCACCGGCGTGGACTCCGAAGATCCCTGGGCGCTGGCTGGCTGCCTGTCCGGACCAGGGATTCAATTGCTGGTGAAGGCCGCCTCAGCCGGCTGGCAAAATGGCCGCCGTGGCCTCCTGAACAAGCGGCCGCCCCGACTACAAAAATGGCTGCTGAGAAAATCGAACTCGCCTGACTGCCATCCACAGCGCCACCTTCCAGGTGGATGTCGTCACTGCAGCCTCGCCGCCGTCCACAGCGCCACCTTCCGACCGGATGCCGTTACTGCAGCCTCACCGCCGTCCACAGCACCACCTTCCAGCTGGATGTCGTCCCTGCAGCCTGGCAACCGGCAACAGCGCCACCGTCAGGTCGGGGGCTGTCATTGCAACGCTGCACAGCTTTCCTATCCTGCACTATGAACACTGGACAATTTGAACTTTGGACACTGATTGCACTGTAATTTGTGTTGTTACTGTTCCTTTTGTGTTCACTGCATCTCCACGCCTGGTTCAGAAATTGGTTTGTTTATTTTATTTTGTTTTTTCCCCTCATTGATGCCAACATCTCCCAGCCATTGCTGGGGGCCGTATTTCACAGGACACTCTCCCTTAGCTGGTCGAGGAGATGCGACTGTCTCTTCTGTCCGGCGGTTTCTGCATCGGTCCCCTCGCACCCCTCAGTAACTCGGGATTGCCCACGCAGAGCGTTACTGCGTCCGTGGGCCCTCCGTCCCGACCCACGCCCGGGGTGTCCCAGACCCACATGCAGTAGCCGCCCTCGACCATGCTATTCCTTCCGTCCGGCGGTTTCTGCATCGGTCCCCTCGCACCCCTCGGTACCTCGGGATCGCCCACGCAGAGCATTACTGCACCCGTGGGCCCTCCATCCCGACCCACGCCCGGGTGCCCCAGACCCACATGCAGTAGCCGACCTCAACCATGCTATTCCTTCGTCCGGTTCTGGGGGGGTCCTGTGGCGGCAGCCTATACATGGGCCACTTATGCTCGAACCCTCGTCTGGAAGTACGAGGGCGGGCATGTGACGTCATGGGCTAGAGGGAGTGTCCTGGTACTTAAGGTCATCTCACCTCGAGACCTTAAGATGTTCAACCGGTAGCTGAGCCCGAGGGAACAACCTCGCTCAGCTACAGCAACACTGTTATGATAGTCGGCACCAACCTAACGTGTCAGCACTGAATAAACGACTCTTTGAACCGGCCTGATGTCTCACCTTTATTCACCACGTTCGGTGCCGCTATAACAGCACGGAAACGGGCCTTCTCAGCCCTTCAAGTCCGTGCAAAAGTTCAACACTTATTTTTTTCTTTTCCCCCCCCCCCCCTTCTTTCTTCTTACTTCCCCCTAGTCCCATCTACCTGCACTCAGACCATAACCCTCCATTTCTTTCCCATCCATATACCCATCCAATCTATTTTTAAAGGATAAAATCAAACCTGCCTCCACCACTTCCACTGGAAGCTCATTCCACACAGCTACCACTCTCTGAGTAAAGAAGTTCCCCCTAATGTTCCCCCTAAACTTCTGTCCCTTAATTCTCAAGTCATGTCCCCTTGTTTGAATCTTCCCTACTCTCAATGGGAAAAGCTTATCCACGTCAACTCTGTCTAACCCGCTCATCATTTTAAAGACCTCTATCAAGTCCCCCCTTTACCTTCTGCGCTCCAAAGAATAAAGACCTAACTTGTTCAACCTTTCTCTGTAACTTAGTTGCTGAAACCCAGGCAACATTCTAGTAAATCTCCTCTGTACTCTCTCTATTTTGTTGACATCCTTCCTATAATTAGGCGACCAAAATTGTACTCCATACTCCAGAATTTGCCTCACAAATGCCTTGTACAATTTTAACATTACATCCCAACTTCTATATTCAATGCTCTGATTTATAAAGGCCAGCACACCAAAAGCTTTCTTTACCACCCTATCTACATGAGATTCCACCTTCAGGGAACTATGCACAGTTATTCCTAGATCCCTCTGTTCAACTGCATTCCTCAATTCGCTACCATTTAGCATGTACGTCCTATTTTGATTTGTTCTGCCGAGATGTAGCACCTCACATTTATCATCATTAAACTCCATCTGCCATCTTTCAGCCCACTCTTCCAAATGGCCTAAATCTCTCTGTAGACTTTGAAAATCTACTTCATTATCCACAACAACACCTATCTTAGTATCATCTGCATACTTACTAATCCAATTTTCCACACCATCATCCAGATCATTGATGTACATGACAAACAACAGTGGACCCAACACAGACCCCTGAGGCACCCCACTAGTCACCGGCCTCCAACCTGACAAACAGTTATCCAGCATTACTCCCTGGCATCTCCCATTCAGCCACTGTTGAATCCATCTTGCTACTCCACCATTAATACCCAACAATTGAATCTTCTTAACCAACCTTCCATGAGGAACCTTGTCAAAGGCCTTACTGAAGTCCATATAGACAACATCCACTGCTTTACCCTCATCAATTTCCCTAGTAACCTCTTTGAAAAATTCAAGAAGATTAGTCAAACATGACCTTCCAGGCACAAATCCATGTTGACTGTTCCTAATCAGACCCTGCTTATCCAGATGCTTATATATATTATCTCTAAGTATCCTTTCCATTCATTTTCCCACCACTGACGTCAAATTAATAGGTCGATAATTGCTAGGTTTACTCTTAGAACCCTTTTTAAACAACGGAACAACATGCGCAGTACACCAATCCTCCAGCACTATTCCTGTTTCTAATGACATTTGAAATATTTCTGTCATAGCCCCTGCTATTTCTACACTAACTTCCCTCAATGTCCTAGGGAATATCCTGTCAGGATCTGGAGACTTATCCGTTTTCATATTTTTCAAAAGTGTCCACACCTCCTCTTCTTTGAATCTCATAGTTTGTATTGCTACTCGGCTTGTTTCCCTTACCTCCCATAATTCAATATCCTTCTCCTTGGTGAATACCGAAGAAAAGAAATTGTTCAATATCTCCCCCATCTCTTTTGGCTCTGCAGATAGCTGTCCACTCTGATTCTCTAATGGACCAATTTTATTCCTTGTTATCCTTTTGCTATTAATATAGCTGTAGAAACCCTTTGGATTTACTTTCACCTTACTTGCCAAAGCAACCTCATATCTTCTTTTAGCTTTTCTAATTTCTTTCTTAATATTCTTTTTACATTCTTTATACTCCTCAAGCACCTCATGTACTCCATGCTGCCTATAATTATTGTAGATCTCTCTCTTTTTCCAGACCGTGTCCAATTTCCCTTGAAAACCATGGCTCTTTCCAATTTTTAATATTTCCTTTCAACCGAACAGGGACATAAAGAATCTGTACTCTTAAAATGTCACCTTTAAATGTCCTCCATTTCTCTTCTACATCCTTCCCATAAAACAACATGTCCCAATTCACTCCTTTTAAATCCTTTCGCATCTCCTCAAAGTTAGCCTTTCTCCAATCAAAAATCTCAACCCTAGGTCCAGTTCTGACCCTCTCCATAATTATATTGAAACTAATGGTATTGTGATCACTGGACCCGATGTGCTCCCCAACGCATATCTCTGCCACCTGCCCTGTCTCATTTCCTAACAGGAGGTCCAGCACTGCCCCTTCTCTAGTAGGTACCTATATGTATTGCTGCAAAAAACTATCCTGCACACATTTTACAAACTCCAAACCATCCAGTCCTTTTACAGAATGTGTTTCCCAGTCTATGTGTGGAAAATTGAAATCTCCCACTATCACTACCTTGTGCTTACTACTAATATCTGCTATCTCCTTACATATTTGCTCTTCCAATTCTCGCTCTCCATTTGGCGGTCTATAATACACCCCTATAAGTGTTGCTACACCTTTCCCATTTCTCAGTTCCACCCAAATAGCCTCCCTAGACGAGCCCTCTAATCTATCCTGCCAAAGCACTGCTGTAATATCTTCCTTGACAAGCAATGCAACACCCCCACTTCTTGCCCCTCCAATTCTATCACCCCTGAAGCAACGAAATCCTGGAATATTTAGTTTCCAATCACAGCCCTCCTGCAACCATGTTTCACTGATCGCCACAACATCATACTTCCAGGTGTCAATCCAGGCTCTAAGCTCATCCACCTTTCTTACAATGCTCCTAGCATTAAAATATACACATTTAAGAAACCCACCTCCACTTATTCTCTGTTTATTATCTTTTTCTTCTTTCTCCCCTACATTTTGGGTCTGAGTGCTTCCCTTCTCTGCATCCTGCCTCCCACATTTTCTACTAGCTTTCTCTATTTGAGTCCCTCCCCCCAACCATTCTAGATCCATATGAAAGATACATAATTTCAACCACTTGCCATTTTTGGGTTGGATATTCGTGTCAAAAGTGTAAAATATATCTGGGCTATGTTGGTGGTGTATCAAGGAATCTGGAATCATGACAATAGCAAAAGGATTTGAGTATAAGAGCAGGGAGGTTCTACTGCAGTTGTACAGGGTCTTGGTGAGACCACACCTGGAGTATTGCGTACAGTTTTGGTCTCCTAATCTGAGGAAGGACATTCTTGCCATTGAGGGAGTACAGAGAAGGTTCTCCAGACTGATTCCTGGGATGTCAGGACTTTCATATGAAGAAAGACTGGATAGACTCGGCTTGTACTCGCTAGAATTTAGAAGATTGAGGGGGGAATCTTATAGAAACTTACAAAATTCTTAAGGGGTTGGACAGGCTAGATGCAGGAAGATTGTACCTGATGTTGGGGAAGTCCAGAACAAGGGGTCACAGTTTAAGGATAAAGGGGAAATCTTTTAGGACTGAGATGAGAAAAACATTTTTTACACAGAGAGTGGTGAATCTCTGGAATTCTCTGCCACAGAATGTAGTTGAGGCCAGTTCATTGGCTATATTTAAGAGGGAGTTAGATGTGGCCCTGGTGGCAAGGGATCAGGGGGTATGGAGAGAAAGCAGGTACAGGATACTGAGTTGGATGATCAGCCATGATCATATTGAATGGCGGTGCAGGCTCGAAGGGCTGAATGGCCTACTCCTGCACCTATTTTCTATGTTTCTATGTTTCTATGTTTCTATGACGTGTGATGAATTTGCTGGTTTCTTTTAAATCCTGTAAATCAACCCCATGCTTTGCGGGCCCTTGTACCTGGATGATATTTCAATATTCATCTCCCTCATATGCCAAGTCTAACTGAAAGCAAAATATTGTATTTTGATTTGGCTTTAATCTAAATTAATTAACTGACAAACAAACATATGGCCAAACAAGAGACAGCAGATGCTTGAATGTTGAGCAAACAAAAAAATTGCTGGAGAAAATCAATGGGTTTAGAAGCTTCTTGGGAGGGAAATGGATGGATGATGTTTCAGCGAAGGACCCTTCCTTTGAGTTTGTTTTTGACTAATGTTTATTAATTCATTAGAAAAATGTTGCCAGGACCGGAGCATCTGAGCTATAGGGAGAGCTTGGGCAGGCTAGTACTTTATTCCTTGGAGCACAGAAGGTTGAGTGGTGATCTTATAGAGGTGTATAAAATCATAAGGGGAATAGATAGGGTGAATGCATAGAGTCACTTTCCCAGCATAGGGCTATCAACAAATAGAAGGCATAGAAGGTATGAGGGGAATGATTTAATAGTTTTTTCACACAGAGGGTGCTGGGTATATGGAATGAGCTGTCAGAGGAAATAGCTAAGGCAGGTACAATAACAGTTAAAATACATGAACAGTTAACAGGTACATGAATAGGAAAGGTTTGGAGAATAGGAGCCAAACACAGGCCAATGGGACCAGTTCAGACGAGGTATCTTATTCAGATGAATAAATTGGGCTGAAGGGCCTGTTTACATGCTGTATGACTCTATGATGATTTGCTATAATCCAAACATGAAGAGGTTGAATGTAATAATAACAAATTTAGACATCGAGGTAGGTTTCAAATGGGAATTACTTTCAGCAGGAGTTGCTGAAAAGTGTGGTCGTTAAAGTCTACATTAAAGATGTTAAAGTGGAGATGGTCAATGTTTCAAGAGCCTAGGCAGAAATATCATGAACAATTTGCCCAGGTCCAATTGCATTAACGCTGCAGTCAAGACAGACGCAAATGCCTCCATCTCATCAGAAGACTAGGAAATTTGGCATATCTCAAATGACTTTATCAATTTCTTTAGATGCACCATATAAAACATCTTATCGAATGCATCACAGCTTGGTATTGGAAATGTGTAGAGTTGTGGATGCAGCCAAGGACATCACACTAACTCCCTCCACTCCCCTAAACCCCTCCATTGATTCTATCCACACCAGGAAAGCGGCCTCAGGAAAGCAGCCAAGATAATCAAGGACCATCCACACCCTGGTCATTCCCTCTTTTCCCCTCACTCTTTGGGGCAGAGTATAAAAATGCTCGATTGAAAGCATGTACAACCAAATTCACGGATAGCTTCTTTCCAGCTGTTATGACTGATCGGACCACTTATAAGCTACGAATGCATTCACGATCCCCCAATTTGCCTTTTGTTGCTCTTTACAATTTGTTTATCTGTATTTTCTCTGTAATTTGAGTACTGTTCTGCAATACATTTCATTTCCCTTTTTGCACTGGTGTATTCCTGTAAGATTTTGATCATAATCATGCATGGATGTTTTTATTTGGATCACATGAAAAACAATGCTTTTTGCTGTATCTTGGTACATGTCACAATCATATGTCAATACAAAGTAGTTAAATTCCAAAGAGTAAACTGAAGGTAGGTCGGCATTTACAGGACAATGAGAGAAACAAAGAAAGACCAATACTGATGGAAATCCATTGCTCTTTTTTTTTAGAATCATTGGTATCCCCATTGATATATATTTCATTAGTGAATGGTTTCAAGAGCCTCCAAATAAGAAACATGTGTTCTTTGTTGCAATGTGCAGATGTTTCCCACACAAGAGATTAGTGTACAAAATTATAGCACATGGTATTGGGGGTAGAGTATTGACATGGATAGAAAACTGGTTGGCAGACAGAAAGCAAAGTGTAGGAATTAACAGGTCCTTTTCAGAATGGCAGGCAATGACTAGTGGGGTGCCGCAAGGCTTGGTGCTGGGACCCCAGTTATTTACAAAATATATTAATGATTTAGACGAGGGAATTAAATGTGACATCTCCAAGTTTGCGGATGACACAAAGCAGTGTGAGCTGCGATGTGGATGCAATGAGGCTGCAGGGTGACTTAGATAGGTTGGGTGAGTGGGCAGATGCATGGCAGATGCAGTATATGTGGATAAATGTGAGGTTATCCACTTTGGCATTTGAACAGAAAGGCAGATTATTATCTGAATGGTGTCAGATTAGGAAAAAAGGGGGGTGCAACTGTAAATAGCTCGTTCTAAGCTCCCCCCAATCTAGTTTCAGTCAATAAAGTACTGAATCAAGCACTTGAACAACTAAACTTTATTTTGGATAACACAACACAAATTCCCCTATACAATACCTAACCACCGCGGGTTTGATCCTTGTATCTACTTGGCCAAGCCCTTCTAGCCTCGTGCAAGCAGAGACACTTCAAAAGGTCACGTAGTCCCAGCTATCTTCCAGAAGATCAACATCGGACCTCGTGGGAGCTACCTTTTATAGTTCCCCGAACCTTGAGGGGCCAAACCACATGTGGGTGGTCTCTTTACAAGCCAATAACATATATCAATTAACACAGTACATGATAGACAGTTCCCTAACCCAATAATACAGTAGCTAATACAATGTACCTGATGAAACCTCTAGATGGAAGTTAACAGAAATGAATTATGCAACATGTGCCTTGATATTCAAGAAACCCAGTCAAGGCTCAACACTTAACCCAATCAACATCTAGCAAAGTAAAGCTTTGCAACATTATTTACAATATGTATGTCTGGTTTGCACCAGTCCAATTAGCTTTATGCATTGTACACCTCATTGTAAGACCTCTGCAGATGTCCCATTCTTTCTCTGCAGCTCTTATCTAGGCTCCAGACAAACCGGCACCATTCAGCAGCTTGTCCCAGTTCTGCAAATGGCATATTTAACTTGACCAAAATGACCTTGCAGCACAGAAGCCTTTACTCAATTTTAATGTCCCGGCAGCTCCAATTTGGCCAGGATTAACATTCCTTCCTTTTATCATATATGATAAACCATAATTTATGATAACCAAATAATCAGATAATCAGATATACATATGTGTGACTATTACATTCTCGATCTATTAACAACAACAAGACGATGATGTTTCTTCCCAGAATCTTATCAAGCTTCCCAAGTTTTCGTGGGCGTAGCTTCACAATTTCCGTCTGATGAATCTTCACCTCCCGAGTTTTCGTGGGTGCGAATCCCCTCCATCCATGTTGTTTCCCATTCTTCCATCCCTTTCCATAGTTGAACCTATAATTCCTGAAAAACGTGGGTCAAAGCAAGTTACCATTCATGCACTAATGCTTTCCCATACATTCCACTGTACTATTTCTATTCTGTCAGTCACAAGCCTTTTTATTTCACTATCACTATTCTGCTCTATAATATCTTTACTATCCTAGGATCAACACTAATCAGCCCTCTCTGTATTCACACAATGTTCTTTAATGTATATCTGATGATGGTTTCTCATATAAATTTCAGCTGGGTTCAGTCCAGATTTCCCTACAGGCGTGATTCTTATTTAAAGCAAACCATGAAGAATGTTTCCATTCAACCAAATTCACTCAGCCTTCAATTTAATATTTTGAGTTTCAGGGTCCATCTCACCTTTTTCATTCCACAGCTTGTGGTCCATAACACAATTCCATCCAATTCCTGTGGAATTCCCAGCTTTTCAAATTTAATCAATAAACTTTTATATGTTGTCAATTTTATTATCAAGCCGATTAAGATTGCCGAATCTAGGGACAATTTCTTTATACCTTGATAATAGAAACCACGTTACTATCAAGGGTTAGACAAATTTAGATCCACCGGTCAAATACATCGACTCTGATACCAATATCCATTCCCATAATACTTCTAATTCAATAGACTTCTCCTCCAGTACCACTCTCTTAGTATGTTAACTTTGGTCTCTCAAAGGGGAGTTCTGCTATTCACATTTCCTCTTTCTTACTATTTCCAATGCCAATTCTCATGTTCCCTGAATACTCTTCCATGTTACCAGATCTTCCCGTTCCATCCTTCCCTGATGTTCTCTGAATAATCCTTCAGATCTTTGGCTGCCTGTCTGGGGATGAGACAATAAAATACCAAGTTAATAATCAGATTTTAAATACTCCTAAGCCAGATCTCATGTCAGTTCCAAATCTCAAACTTTAAAGTCCTTCCAATTCATCACCATACAATTTAGAGATCAAATTCAAAATGTTATCAATTTATTTCTAATGACTATAATTTAGGCGCAAAGTAGGTATCTTGCCCCGAACCAGAGAGGAGTACTTCATTTTCAAATTTCTAAATTCAATTCCTCAAATCGGATTCTTCGTTAGAAAATGTTGGATGTTCTTTTCTTTTCCCTTCACTGGTGTCAAATGTTAGGTTATTTTAAAGTTGGGCACCAGGATAGGTATCTTCTTCTTCTTCCTTGATACTAGTTTCAAAGGAGTAGGAATACCATGAAGCAGCTTCCTTAGTTTGTTGGCCTTTCCCAGATGTATCTTAAAGGGACAGGACAGTATCATTTCTTCTTTGTTGTTGGTCTTTGTCTCTGGGGAGCTACTGGATGGAGATAACAACTACACATCCTACCTGAGCTGTGTCATCTGTCCGTTCTTAAGGGTCCACATACTCTTTACCTCACTCCCCAGATAGTAGTATGTTATATGTGATACTCTCCTGGAGGCACAAACTTAATAACAAGTTATTGATCATATTTAAAATGGCTCAATGACACCTATCCCTACTCCTGTACCTCCTGCACAATAAATTAATTTCTTCTTCCCCTTGTGTCAGTTGAGTTCCCTTTAGTTCTTTCCCTTCTTGACACCAGCTACTATGTTTCTCTTTTCATATTCCTTCCTTTTAGTGAGGTTTCTCAATCCCGATCAGCTTCTTTGTAACTCTCTTCCTGGGATTCGGAAGGGGTGGTGTTCTATCTTATTCTTATAATTCATTTATTATTTTTGGGCCATATGAGGATACCCTCAGATTTCATCTTTTTACTTTATATTAGCTGGCAGATAAGGGCTATCGAAATGGATTTGGTTGCCAGAATGTCCCTGCCCCCTGATCTTCTGGCCAATGTTCTCTTCCTCTATCTTCGGGGTCCCAAGTGTCCCTATAACCTCTAGGGATCCACTGACTTCTTAGACCCTGTGGCCCTCTTCTTTGACCCCTTCCCCTTCTTTGTTCCCTCACAGGGCAAGATCTGCTCCAATGTCCTGATTACCTACAGATGTAACATTGACCAGGTCTAACAGCTCTATAGCCTCTCCAACCAAACTGAGGGAAAGTCGGCTCTCAGATTGGCATGTCCCTAAGGTAACCAGGAGGGATCCATGCTTTAAATTTCTCCTCCTCCTTCGATGTTACTTCCCGTTTCTGAATTCTTAGTACGGGTCTCTGGAAGGATTTAGCTGCCGTTGAATCAGGTTGCATTGAAACGGGGACATCTGTAGCCCGGGGATAATCTACACCTGCTGCGGGATCTAATTCTAAAGGCGGAGTAGGCAGCTTCCTACTAGGGAATTGCCTACGGGGAACCCGCTCCATATTCATAATATTGGGGATTTGTTCTGATCTTATAATTTTATCAATAGCAGGATCAGCTATTTCATATCCCCCTGCTGTCTCACCCTTAGAGAAACTGCTCTTTCTGCTACCGGAATCTCTATTCTTTAGGAAGGATTCCTTTACTTCTCCACTTGGTTTCCCAATTAATTTTGGCACCCACTTCTGAGGGACCTTCCTTCTAGCTCCCTGATCCCCCACACTATCCTCTGCTGGTGAAGCAATCGTCAGAGCAAGAGAGTCCTCTCCCGATTTCCCTACTTATGATTTAAATTTAGTGGGTGGAGTCAAAGATACCACTGATTCCACCCGAGCGCCCTGGTCGCAAGCTGCGCAAGGTGTTTCAAAACTAAGAACGTGAGAGGGCTGAGAGAAATGCTGTGCCTCCGATTCCTAAAAAGTCTGCCCATCCTTTTATATATTGGGCTTCTCTCCCTTCGAGATCCACTCTTACTAAATTTGATGAGTTTAATTTTAGTCAGCACCTCCCCTTTAAGAGCCATCGTAGTCATTTCCCCTTTAGTTGGCGCTCTCTCCTGCTCCTGCTGCTGACTTGAAATATCTTTCTCTCCCTGTTCCGAAATACCTAAAGAAGGACCAGTTCTCTCTTCTTTAATTCCGATCCCTAATGTTGATGCTGCCATCCTCAAGGCAGAAAGCAGAACGACTTCTTTAGTTACTTTTCTTTCTGTAAATAACATTTCCCATAATACAAGAAGCCCGTTCCCTTCTACACTGTTCCCATATCCCCTAAAAATTGTCTCTATAGACAATAGACAATAGACAATAGGTGCAGGAGTAGGCCATTTGGCCCTTCGAGCCAGCACCGCCATTCAATGTGATCATAGCTGATCATCCCCCCCCCCCCCCCCCCCCCCCCCCCCCCATCAGTACCCCGTTCCTGCCTTCTCCCCATATCCCCTGACTCCGCTATTTTTAAGAGCCCTATCTCCTGCCTCCACCGCCCTCTGAGGCAGAGAATTCCACAGACTCACCATTCTCTGTGAGAAAAAGTGTTTCCTCGTCTCCGTTCTAAATGGCTTACTCCTTATTCTTAAATGTGGCCCTGGTTCTGGACTCCCCCAACATCAGGAACATGTTTTCTGCCTCTAGCGTGTCCAAGCCTTTAACAATCTTATATGTTTCAATGAGATCCCCTCTCATCGTTCTAAACTCCAGAGTGTACAAGCCCAGCTGCTCCATTCTCTCAGCAAATGACAGTCCCGCCAACCCGGGAATTAACCTTGTAAACCGACGCTGCACTCCCTCAATAGCAAGAATGTCCTTCCTCAAATTAGGGGACCATTAAACTTCATCTGCCATGCATCTGCCCACTCCCCCAACCTGTCCAAGTCACCCTGCATTCTCATAGCATCCTCCTCACAGTTCACACTGCCACCCAGCTTTGTGTCATCTGCAAATTTGCTAATGTTACTTTGAATCCCTTCATCCAAATCATTGATCTATATTGTAAATAGCTACGGTCCCAGCACCGAGCCTTGCGGTACCCCACTAGTCACTGCCTGCCATTCTGAAAGGGACCCGTTAATCCCTACTCTTTGTTTCCTGTCTGCCAACCACTTATATATCCATGTCAGCACTCTAATAGAGGTTAGGTGATTAGTATTTTGTCATTTTGCGATTGTCACTTGTGTGTCTCTTTGTTTTGTCTGTATGTGTATTTTGTTATGTCAATAAATGTTGAGTTAAAAAAAAAAAAAAGGACCCGTTAATCCCTACTCTTTGTTTCCTGTCTGCCAACCACTTCTCTATCCATGTCAGCACTCTACCCCCAATACCATGTGCCCTAATTTTGCCCACTAATCTCCTATGTGGGACCTTATCAAATGCTTTCTGAAAGTCCAGGTACACTACATCCACTGGCTGTCCCTTGTCCATTTTCCTAGTTACATCTTCAAAAAATTCCAGAAGATTAGTCAAGCATGATTTCCCTTCGTAAATCCATGCTGACTCGGACCAATCCTGTTACTGCTATCCAAATGTGCGGCTATCTCATCTTTTATAATTGACTCCAGCATCTTCCCCACCACCGATGTCAGGCTAACTGGTCTATAATTCCCCGTTTTCTCTCTCCCGCCTTTCTTAAAAAGTGGGATAACATTAGCTACCCTCCAATCCACAGGAACAGATCCTGAGTCTATAGAACAATGGAAAATTATAACCAATGTATCCACGATTTCTAGAGCCATTTCCTTAAGCACCCTGGGATGCATCATCAGGCCCTGGGGATTTATCAGCCTTCAGTCCCATCAGTCTACCCAACACCATTTCCTGCATAATGTGGATTTCCTTCAGTTCCTCTGTCACCCCAGATCCTCTGGCCACTACTATATCAGGTAGATTGTTTGTGTCCTCCTTAGTGAAGACAAATCCAAAGTACCTGTTCAACATCTGCCATTTCCTTGTTCCCCATAATAAATTCACCTTTTTCGGTCTTCAGGGGTCCTCTATTTATGTTATTCCTACTACAGACTTTAGCTCACCTATCGGCCAAAGTTTGTTCGCTAAAACTATATTTAATTTCCCCGACAATTTCTTAAATTTCTCTGCTTCCTCAAGGAATTTCAGGAATATTTGATAGGTCCTTCTCTAGTATATTTCCCATCCTCCTACACAATAGACACAATACAGAATGGATTCAAAGCACTCACACCTCCTCAATACTCGCTCCTTCCTTTCAGACTCCAAGGCCACTGAAATTGCTCTCACACAATGACTAATGTCTTTTTATTTATTTATTTATTTTTAAAATTATTTTTATTAGAAGCAATTGTACAAGAATAAAACATTCGGCATGTGAAATTTTACAATTATTGTACAGCTTCAATTTTGACCGTTTAACCTGAAAATGAGGGAAAAGAAGAGAGAAAGAACAAGAGAGGGAAAAAGTGAAAAGTGAAAAGATAGGACCGCTAGACTACCAAAGTAGTGTGGCCAAAGAGTGAATAAAGATATAAGAGAGGAAAAAGAAAAAAAAAAAAAAAAGAGAGAAAAGTGGAGATATACCTGCCTCTCGTTTCCCCCCCCCCCTCGCCCAACCCATAATTGGATTTAAATCCAAATTTGTGTTGCGCCAACAATGATTAATGTCTAGCAGATTCACACCTTTCCCGCACAATTGTACATTCAATCTTTCCCAACCGCTGCTCAATCGCTCTATTCAATTGTTCGACTTAATCACCCTTCAATCTTGCGGTCAACCTTATCAGTTCGATCACCCCCCCCCCCCCCCCCGTGCTTGCTAGACCCTGTTCTACGATCTCATTGGAACCTTTCCCAAGCCCATTAATGATCGATCTGCTCCAACTAGCGAAATGCCGAAAATCAAAGCAATAAAACCGCATAGTGGCACCAATTTCTGCACTCGCGATCGAGACAGCTCAACACCCTTAATCGCAAACATGTTTGGGGATCCGTTGAGATCCCGGATGAGCCCCCAATGTAAATAGCTCGTTCTAAGCTCCCCCCAGTCTAGTTTCAGTCAATAATATACTGAATCAAGCACTTGAACAACTAAACTTTATTTTGGATAACACAACACAAATTCCCCTACACAATGCCTAACCACCGGAGGTTCGATCCTTATATCCGCTTGGCCAAGTCCTCTAGCCTCGTGCAAGCAGAGACACTCCAAAAGGTCACGCAGTCCCAAGCGTTCTTCCAGAAGATCGACATCATACCTCGTGGGAGCTACCTTTTATAGGTCTCCGAACCTTGACGGGCCGAACCACATGGGGGTGGTGTCTGTACAAACCAATAACATATATTGATTAACACAGTACATGATAGACAGTTC